>VXBR01008901.1:638034-694531 GCA_013400215.1 Cisticola juncidis
CTGCGCCGCTGCGGTGCCGGGGGGCTCCGGGCATCCCATTCTCCTGTACCTCCACCTCTCGGGCACCAGAAGGGACGGACAGCGCCCAGGTGGCCGCGGTGTAAGGGAAGGATTAAACCCGGCCGCAGTCCCGGGGCAGGGGAGGCCCCGCAGGTCCCTGTACCTTCCTGTGGATTTTGGGGACCATGGGGCGTAGGACACACCGCAGGATGGCTGCACCCTGCCGCCCTTCCTCGGAGAGGGAATTGCTCGTCTGTAGTTGTGAGGCTGTGGGAGTGGGCGGGTCCTGCAGGAGGAACCGGGACACTGTTTCATGGGACTGTTCAGTAATGAGCACCCCAGCTCTTCTGCTTAGGAGCGAGGCTTCAGGAGCCAGCAGGGAACAGAGTGATGCCTAAAGTGGCTACCTGGAACAGTGGCTAGACAGAGTTAAAGGAATAAAGTAGGTATTTATTAAAAGGCCTTCAAAGGATACTCCTTGGTCAAGGGCCTGGCCACGGCTCTACCCAAGATAGACCCAAGATGGACAGCCAATTACAAGTTTTCACACTTTTATAAGTTGTGGTCCATTTACGTTTTGGGGTTAATTGTCCAATTACAGCTTCAGGTTGTGAAGTTCCATCCTCCCAGTTTGCTCTCCTCAATTCCCTGTTGTTTATACTTCTTGGGCCTGAAGTTGCAATGGTGTCCTTGTTTCTTGGGCTGGAAAATAATTGTCTTGTCTAACTACCCTGTGAAGAGAACTTGCTAACACTTTATATGATGTTCTGAGTTATATACAGTACAGAATGTAGAAAATATGAAGCTAGAACTTAAGGCATCAGGAGTGCTGCTTCATGTTCAGCAAGATGCCCCTCCACATTTAGTCCCAAGTGCTTGCCCAAGGTGCCAGAGAAACAAAAGGACTGGGTGTGTGTGAACTGTATTCACATTTATGGTTACTAGTCTGTCATAAACTCTATTTTTGTCTTCGTTAGACAAACACAGATCAGTAAAGTTTAACCAGTAGCAGCAATCTGGGCTTCAGGTTCTGTCTCTCAGATCATTCTTCAGTACATCAGCCGAAAGGAGCTGAGCAGGCAGAGGGCAGGGCTGGGTGCGCGCCTCCTCCCGCGACTGCATTCCCTCAAAGGTTTGGAGTTACAGCAAAGACTGTCACCCCTAGGGCCGGCAGAGTTGTCGGCAAACAGCAACTCTTAAATCACCCCTGTATTTGCATACCTGAAGGGTTACAGCTCTTTGAGCCTTCTCTGGTCTTTCACCAGATGTTTTTCCAGGAAGAAGACTGGGCGGTGCACAGGAATGAGTGATGCAGGAAAGACCCTTCAGGTCTTTGAAGTTCTCTCAATGACCCAGGAGTGAGCAGTAAACTAGCTATGCATTTGTAAAGTAACTCTTCTGAGCAACTAGCACTTAAAGGTTATTTGAGGAACCATTCTGCTATATCTAGTTTTTAATCACAGGAGAAAAAAAAATATATGCAAACTCTATATTTTTTTTGTCCAAGCCTTGGCCTTGCTTAATCTCCAACAGACAAATTCCTCTGCTGTCAACAACAATGTCTCTCTATGCACAAACCTCACTACAAATACTTCAGTGCATGTGCCATCCTGAGATCAAGAGATCTTAATTTCTCTAGTCAACCCTGAAACCTTAATCAAAACTGCATACATTACTGAGCTAAAAGCTGGAAACTGCCTTTACCTGTCAATACCTGATAAATAAATTATTGCTATTTCCCACAAAACTTCTCCCATGCAAAATGCACGGTCTGTAGAAGATCCAGAAGAAAGACATCTCATTCTGACAATGCAGATTGCAAATAGAATAGAAATAGAGTAAGAGGAAAGAGTATTTTGGTTGGAAGGGACCTATGAGGACCAACTAGTCCAATTGCCTGACCATAGGAACTGTGGTTAAAACCACGTAATAAAAATATTGCTTTTCCCCAAATACTTACTTGGTCAGCAGCTTTAACTCTTATTCAAGAGTGGCAGTACTTAACATTTAGAATTTCCTGGTCCTTTTAATCTACACTTCCAGATCACTAATGCCTCATTCACACCTAACAAAAGAGTTGTTGTAATCTAATTCGAATGTATGATGTCATCGTCAATGCCTTCCAAGTTTGAGGGACATTTCTCGGGACTGAACAAAAGTAACAGGTTGCCTTGCAGCTATTGACCATTTCTTAGCAAGCTCCAAAAAGCTGAAATACTGTCTTGAATGTAGTGCCTTAAAGTTGGTAAGGTGTTGGGTATTCGTGGAAAAGTTTGCATGTGTTTATTTAGTTAACCCTTTGATTCTTGGATCTTCTGAAGGCTGTTAATGATAACTAGGGACTGACATCTGAAAAGACAGCAGTTTTTCTCTAAAAAGTATTTCTGTCTTGTAAATTGCAAACGGCAGCATCTTGCACTCTTCTGATGTGATAGCTGAGAAAAGCATTCACTGCTGCTGTTAGTTTCCTATAGCACACTGGGTTACATTTCTTCCCCGTTAAATAGGATGTGGAATTTGTTGGTACATTAAATAAACAGGAGAATTTGAGAGAAAAGGCTTTTGTTTTTGAAAAGTTTCTGAAATTTAAAAAATGGTTCTAATTAGTTCATGTTCCTGAAAGAAAACAGACAAGCTTTGTCTACATCCACTGACAAAGAAGAGAAGAGCTGGAACTGGATTTCAGATTATTAATTTCTGCTTTACCAGATAAAGGAGAACCCAAGGAAAAGGAAGGGAAGGAGACAAGTATGTTAAAAGGGTTCTTTCATCTTGAGGGACTGCATCTCTGCACCTTCTGCCTTTTCTCATTAGAAAAGAAACAGCAACACCTGCAGCAGAAAACAAATACAGATCTCTGCAAAGCCTTCACTTTTTCACAGTTCTCACATCCTGGGATGATTTGAAGTTATTTTTTTTATTAACACTGTCTCCTATATGTTGTGAGGGTCTCTAGAAGATGTGTGTGTGTGTATGCAGGCAATTAAGGCAGAGTATCTGCAATTTCTGTTTTTACCTCCCATGTGGGAACTTGTTTGCCTGTCTGTGTGCTTTGTCTAACTAAATTATTAACTCAAACACCAAGTGTTTGGATTAAGTTCTTTGGTGTGGTTTACACTAAGGCCATACTGGATTCTTCAATGGTCCTTCTGGCCTTGAAATCTATGCCTCTTTTGTGAACTACTTTATAATATGTGTTGAGTTCATGTTTTGCTGTGTTTCATTAAGGTGAGAAGCTAAAATGCTGCCCAAACTGAAATCTGTGTATTTCAGAAATCTGTGTATTTCTTTTTCATAAAACAGTCCACAGATGTTTTCCCTGGAGCTTGAAATTTTGTTTCAAAGGTGCTTTCAGCAAATACTTCTATGCTAGATTTATCAATGTGTTCATGTATAAATCTGGTTTGGGGCTCAGTCTTGCAAACTGATGGTGTTTGATTGGTCACTTCTAGGCTCTCATATGCCTTTGTGTTAACTTGTGTAACTCATCAGTCTTCGCTAATTTCAATGCAAGAATGTGACAGAACTATCCATCTTCCACTATTACTTTTATTTAGAGGGATTCCCTGTACATTTTTGCAAACAAGACTTTTGTTTGCAATATATTTTTGCCCACATCTTCTCAAAATATTATTGGAGTTGTCAGTTGTTAAGATTACCCCTGGCTATTCTGTTAAGATTACTAATGTTGAAGCAATGTGTCTTGTTTCCACATTGGATGGCAATGTTCAACTTATAGCTAAAGGCAGTGGTCTTTTACAGTTTTCATAATAGTGTATAATACTGGTAGTAGACCATGTCTTAACTTTTGAGAAAAAACCTGAGTATTTAGCCAGTTGGCAAAGGAGTGAATTTCTAAGCTCAAATTTCAGGATTTCCATGTGAAAGAAATACTCAAACATTGAAAAGAAGCCTTTCAAACACTTAGAGCCAGCTAATTAACAGATTTTGTTTACTGCCTGCTCAAAGGGTATAATATCATGAATTAAGAGAGAGCCTTTTAATGGTGTTTGCAAGTTTCCCAGGTCCTTAAGAATTTATATAAAGAGAATCTTGCATGTCAAGCAGTTGGAACAGGCTCCTCTCCCCAGCCTCAGCACACCAGACAACGTCACTGCAGTTACATGTCATCATACTTACCCTGTGTTGTCCAGTTTGCCTGGTTCAGATTAATGAGTGTTACTTTAGCTGTGTATCTGTGCTCAGATCATCAACAGTGTACATCAGTTTGTAGAGGAATCATCCCTGAAGCTTCAGAGCTAGAAAGTTTATTTAAAATTTGTGAACAATTTGTACTCCTCAAAACTACACAGATTGCATCAGCTTATACTTTTTTGGTGTTTGCTTTTTCCCTGCAAATCCACATTAGAAAAAGAAATGTTTGTTTTTAAATGACACTGACATTTCCCAAGTGTTCATTAATGGACAAAACTGTCAACTACTGCATTGTAAATGAAAAAAGAATAGTTTATTATAATTATCAATAAAATAATTTATATAGCAACAAATATCCTAACATTCAAGGAAAAAAAAGCCAAGGAAAAATACAGATATTTCTTAAATTTAAAAAAAAAATCATTTTGCTGTTCATATTCAGGCTTCCAATCCTACAATCCACTTCCACCTTTTCTCCCAAAGAAGGGAAGAAGAACACTGAATATCAGGACAAAATGCATGTTCTATACCAGTATTTCCATCAGAAACTCTGTTATGGTGAGGAGAGAGAACTGATAAGGAAAAGAGAAAATATTAGCAAAGCTGAAAAGATTTCGTACAAACCAGCTGTATCAATCTTTCAATACTACTTTGGAGAAGAAAAGTAAATGTGTTATTTTAAATAGAAATGTGTCTTGAGAATTCAGAGTCTAGGGTAGAACTCCCACCACCATTGTTCATTCTATTCCATTGTTTTTGTAGTTTTGGACAGAGCAAACTGTTTATCTGTTTAATGAAACAATGAAACAAAAGAGAAACAAAAAAATGTGATACTTTCCTAGGAGGAAAGTGTAACTAAATTTATTAAATTATTTTGAAACCATCTAACTGTATGATTAAGAAGAACCTTCTAAGTACCTGTACTGATAAAAGTATGGTTTTAAACCAAAAATACACCCCATTTTTGCAGCCCCTTAGTATTTATACCATGACTAAACACAGCTGAAATGAATGTCCCCTTACAAATATGAAAATGAGAACAATAGAGAACATTAAACATGGCTTTTAGCATTATCAGAATTAAAGATTCCCATGAAAACAATAAATCTCTTGCTCTCCTCAGCATTCCCCGCCAATATTTTTGCTGTGACCTTCTGCAAGGGAATACATCTGGAACATATCAGTGTGTTTGAATAGATCCCTCTGGGATAATCCCCACTTCAAAGTAGTGGTGGGGGAGCCTTATCTGGTGCTCTGTTGCATTCAGGATCTCCCATGGGTCCTTTCTGATTTCATGCTGGTTGACAGACATTTTGTTTTTACAACGGGTGGTTACAACAGGTGGCTTAGTTATTGTCTTCTCCATTGTCATATTCTCCTGTTTTAATGTTTAGAACATCTAAATCTGGCTGTGGGGAGTGACTGAAAAACCTGTCAAAGCAAACATCAATTTGGCATGTGAGTTTGCTATTTCAGAACGCAGCCTCTAAAATCAGCCCATTTGTAAATGTCAGACTAGGAGCCCAGTTTTCTCAGGGTGGTGGTAATTTTTATACATCCCATATGAAAAATATAACAGAATGAAGAGAAACAAGACCATCAATTTTCTATCTGTGCTTAACATAATTAGCAAAATTCCTTCTTCAAAAGGGATCTGTGAAACTTTCTGTTTTGAAAGTGGAAAGCATTAAATAATTTACAGAAATGACATTTCACTGCAGAAAGCTTAGCAAGATCTGCATAGTCTGTGTTTAATTAAACCAAATTATTAGAGACTTGAAAAACATTTTTTCTGCTTATCATCTTTTTTTTTTCTCAGAAATAAAATTTCAATGACTGTAAACAAAAAGACTGTTCTAGAAAGTAGAACTGAGATAAAAAAATATGAAGCATCATTCCCATTTTACTGATGAGAAAAATCATCTACAATGACATGGTCTATTTTCTACTACAGATTCCTTTCAAATCAGGAAGGAACTTTTGCTGAAAGGTCAGGTATATTGAGCATACATTTTTTCTCCCATCAGCTCGCTGACAAAGATGCTCGGAAATATTGGTCATGCTCCTCCCAGTGCTGGTCTGTCACTGTCAAAGGTGCTCTTTTACCTGTTCTGTGTCTCTGCCTGTAGCTTTTAAGTGTGAGTGATGAGTGCTGTCCTGTTTCCTAGGTTCTGATCCTGAAGACAGACATAGAAAAGTTTTTGTTTACAGCACGCCTGTTTTCTGAGATGTAGGTTGGAGACACAGAGGGTATGAATTTTTCCCATGCCTGCTTTTTTCCACCTAACAGAATCAGTTAAAATTCATTACCACTATTTCTAATTAGATAATTTTCCCACCCTTCTTAAGAGAAAAAAAATCCCTTTTTTGTGTTAGTACTAGTGTGGTTTTCTGTTTTCTCAGTTAGTAGTCTGCATGCCATGTATGTCTCATTCCCTTCGGCATTTTGGTATTACATAGTATTCCAGTTTATTGTGCACTCTATAAATATTTTAAACATGAGATTCACAGTTTATTCTGACAATGAAATACAGAAAGCAATCACTGTTCATCAGTAATCTTTAGGATACAATTGTCCTTTAAAAATATCCTGGTTTTCTCAAGTGACCATTTGGTATTTGCAAGTGAACCAAAAGAAAACACAAACATAATGTTCTTGAAATACTAGATTTCAAAATGGACATGAGCTTAATATAGATTTGCATTGAGTTCACTCTGCTGAAATGGACACGCTTAACCAGAACAGTTCCCAGGAATTCTGTTAAAGCACTAGGAGTTGTAATAATAGTTTATACTAAATTTACCTGGTTCCTTATTTAAGAAAAAAAAAAAAGCAGCTGTCTATTATCTTATGCTTTTAAATTCTGAAATGCAGTATTTGCTTTGATATTTCCAGTTGCTTTAGCCCTTCCTGTTTAATTTGTTCCCTCCACATTTTCTCTGCAGTTGATAACAACATTGGGTATCACACATCTGTTCTGTGCCATATCTCCCCCTGGCACTGGAGAGGAAATCTTAATCCCTGTTTCCTGCTGTCATCTCTCATCCTAAAGAGGCAGATCAGTAACAAAGGAGCTGCAGTTCTCATAAAACTGCCCAAATATTAAAATGGTTTAATCTTCTACTAGGGAAAGCCAGAGTCTCACCACATGCCTTACTTTTTACTGCACTTTGATCCTTTGTGTAAGCTACAAATATTTAGCATTTCAGATCTACCATATCTGAATACACAAAATCCATTATCACCTTCAAAATGGTGCAGAGAATAAAGAATAGAGGTTTTGTTGTATAGATTAGATTTATTATAGATTTCTCTTTTGTCTTTCATTTAGAACACATGTAACAGTGTCAAGGTAAGAAAACACTTTTTGTTTCCTTCTCAGGCCCCAGAGCAAGTGTCTTCACAAATATTAGCACTGAGATGTGTTTTATACAAAGTGATTCCTGCTCTAGTTGATCCTGTATGGGCTGGGTGAACTATTTATATCTCCCAAAGCCCGATGCAAAGACAGTGAGTTTTGATCTGTATAAACAAAATCAGCAAAGGGAAAGCAAGGAGTGCTGTAGTAGAAGGATGTGTACAAAGGGCTGTGTGAAGCCTGATTAGAGAACTGGGTGTCTAACAGAAGATGGAGTAATGGAGCTTTAGGAAAAAAAAAACAAAAACCAACCAATGGGACAAAGGCAGAGTTATCCTTTTCCTAGCCTACTCTCCCAGCTTCTGACAGCCAATGATTTATGAACTTCTTGAGCAAGTAGTTTCCTCAGGAGCACCTTGCTTATTAACCATTCACACCCCCTTGAATAATTTGTTTTAATAATTCTTTTTGACTTCCAGACACATCCATTAGAAATTACAGTGTATGAAAAAAAACTTGTTGGTTTTAAACATCCTATCTAATACTTTATTTGGGCAGTCTTGGGTTGTGAGAAACAGTGAATAGTTCCTGATTTACCTACTCCCCTGCTTCTGTCTGTCCTGCAACCACTTAGAGTTTGGTTTGGTTATCAAGCATAAGAATGATGAGAAGAGTCCAATTCTAGAAGCTTGGAGGTTGAGGAGACCTTTTGTTTGTTTGTTTTCTCCCACTGATAATAAATAATATGGGACAGTATTTTAATAGCAACAAGGGCAGATGAAGATCCTCTCTTAAAATTTAACTTCTTTACCAGTTGTTAACCCTTCTTATCTTTGCACTTGAAATGTGTTTTCTCATCACACTGTCATTTCCAGCTATGTCTTTAAGCTTTTACTTGTTTTAAGGACAGGAATCCACACTTGTTGGTGTTAATACAGAGCCTCAGGAGCTAATCTACAGAGCTGCCATTCCTTTTCACTTGCTCCCAGAGATTGACGGGCATCCCAAATGAAACTCATTTCCTCCTTACCCTGAGGATGAGGAGAGGTGGCAGGTTCCAAAAATAGTTTGGCTTTGTAGCTGCAAGGAGAAGGTTGCTATGACTGTCTCATTTTACAAGAAGGCATTTTTCCATGGGCACTTTATTCACACTCTTTAATGATGGGAGGAACAGGGATAGGGAGAAGACCTGGCTAAACCTGTACTGATTTAACATTTCACTTTCTCTTTGTTTTCTTTCATCTCCATCTACTGGCCAGAAGGAGCTTTACCTGCAGCACAGAACAGCTGAAATGCAACCATTGCATCCACATGCTTCTTTGCACTATTGACAAAAATTGGCAGCTTTGGGGGGTTTGGCGTTTCTTTAGGTTTGTTTGTTTTCCAGGGATACCAACTCCCTAAACAGACTTCACAGTAAAACATGTCTCTTGGGCTTTTATTCTCAGGTATTTGAAAAGATGATGTTGCACAATTTAGTTCAATAGGCAAAGTTAGCTTCCCTGATTCAATATCCTGTGTGACATTATTTTTCACCAGTCTGAATGCAAAATATGAATTTTATTCCAAGCTTTTTTTTTTTTGTTGAAAGATTAGCACTGATTTTTAAGACAGTATATGAATTGAATATTAATTAACCCTTTCAATTAATTTACAGCAGATCTTATCACCACCATACACAAGATAGGCCTGTGCAGTTATTAAGGAACAGCATTTTGTTAACAACACATATGAAAAATTGTACTTGAGATATATTTAAAATAAAACTTTCTGTTGCTTCACAGGAAAAAAGCAACCACACATTTAGTGCAGAAATAGTAAGTTGAAGAAATATCCCCTTTCTTTTTTGCTTCTTACCCACCATCAGAGGACACTGGCCACATGCAGTAGGTAGCAAGCAGTGGTAATGGTGTTGGCAAAATGAGAGACAAGTAACCTGCAGAGCAAAACTGACTGAAGTTAAACTTGTGATTCCTATCAGTCACCATTAAGTTAGGAATACTTCACTATATACTCGTGGGTAATGGTCTCTTGAGGAAATTGTGCCAACATGTACCCTTCCCACTCTTCTGGAAGAAAATTCCATTCCATCAATGAGCATGGCTCATCTGGTGCCTCAAGGGAGCTTTGAACCTCGTCTGCTAGCAAGAACACACACACACACACAAAATCCTAAAACAACAATAAAACAAACAACCCCCCCCCAAACAAAAAAAACCCAAAAAACCCAAACCACAAAAAAACCACAACCCAACCAAGCCAAAAACAAATCCTGAAAAAACCCTAACAAATCTCCTTAAGTGAAATTCCACTACATGTACCTGTCTGCATCTAGTGTTACATCAGCACAAATTATTCTTAAGCCTAGAGTGCTAACAATACTAAACTCAAAAGACATTCTGATCTCATGGTTTAGCAGCCACAAAAATTCCCTGCACCTGAACTGAGGTCATGGGCAGCCTTTGGAGTGATAAAGCAAAATCATGAAAGACAAAACTGCCTTGTACCTCCAGGTCCTACCTTTCCTTCGTGAAAATGTGCAGTTTATCACTGGTCTGAACTGCAATGATAGGAAACGATCTGCTGCAGAGGTTGTACTAACAGTGTCTCTCCAAATCAGAAACCACAATTCCTTATCTCTGAAGCAAAGAAATTAATTTCACACAAACTCCAGCCTTGCAGGATGTCCTGATTTCAGCTAGGGTAGCGTAAATTTCTTCTCAGTAGCTGTTACAGTGCTGTGTTTTGGATTTGGAATGAAAATGTTGTTGATAACACACCAATGTTTTGGTTTTTGCCAAGTTGTGTTTACCCTAAATCAAGGACTTTTTTCCCTCCTTTGTCTCATGCTCTGCCAATGAAGAGGTACACAAAAGAAACCGGGAGGGACCATAGCTGGGACAGGTGACCCAAACTAAGCAAAGGGATATTCCCCACCACAGAATGCCATGCACAGTGTATGAACTGGGAGGGTTACCTGGAAGGATGGCTGATCTGGGTTTGGGAAGGTGGGTCCGGAATCACTCAGCAGGGGGTGAGTATTGCACTGAGCAAATAATTTCTTTGCTCATCAGGAGGAGATATGCCAGGCTGCCACTCCCATGCTGATTTCCTAAATAGGCTCACAAGAGCTGAGAGGTGATGTGGCTTCTCCATGAGGTAATTAAAAAGATCAGAGTCAATTCGGTGAAAAAAATCTGTGAACTTGTGACAAATGTAAAGACCAAACATTTAGGCCTCGTGGGCTGTGAGGAACAAGATACTACTTTTGAAAAGCAAATACTCTAATACACAAAAGTGATTGAAAGCTCAAGAGACAAACCCACATTTTTACTGGAGTAACTGTACTTTGGTTGAGGTTAGCATTTAGCATTCCTATCTATTCAGACAGGAAACACAGCCTTCATGTCCTAAGTAGGTCTCCATTCCTCACATCTCTTTTGCATCAGAGAAGGTGCTGTAGAAGCCTTTTCCTGAACAAACCCCATGATTTCTATTCAATATTGAACCCATACCTCCAAGTCTCAACAGAGGTTAAGCTGTCCTGACAGATGTTCTTCCTTGAAGCAACACAAACACCTTCATGATAACCATGAAGAGAAAGGACCTGTAACTAGACAGACACTTAGATCCTATTTATTGCTTCTTGCAGGACAACAAATGTATTTCTTAGAATTTAAGATACCATTGGGCCCCATAAAAGTAGCATTGTCAAAGTTAGCAAAGGAAGAGCAAAGCAAATGATAGAATAGCAAAGGCTAAGGCTCCTCCACGAAGATGCCCAACAAAACACTTTAAAGTTGAGATAACATGCAGTAGCAAGTGCCTGACATTTGTTGTACTTTTAATAGCACCCTCATTGTATTTTGAAGACTTCAGTGTATGTGTGCACCCCTACAGATACCACTAAGGCAAAAACAAAGCTCCAGTTCAAGAGCCAGAGGCAACTGCATAGTCAATACAGACAAGCATACACAGAGTCAATAGGAAATTCACCTTCCTTGATTCTTTATTTCATCAAAAATTCCAACTGTGCAACACATCTTAGTCTCACGCATGTACTCCATACATGAGACTGACAGATCTAGATGTGTAGAGAACAGACAACATTTGGCATAACAACTCTTCTATGCTGGGGAATACCAGCCTTTGCACTCAGCAACACTTTGAAGTCTCTGCAGGGAAAAAGCAATGACAGAATGCCTCAGCAGTACACAAAGCCCATGTTGAAAGCAGGAAGGCTACAAGTCACTTTCTTACATAGATTTTGCACAAGATTCTCTGAGGGATCTTGCAGACAAAGCCAGATAAAGGAGACTTGATATTCATCTGCATTATTATCTGTCATGAGCAACCTAGAGCTGCAAACACAAAGCAAATAGCTTCACGTTCAGAACAGTAAGAACGGGTGAGAGTTTAAATGGGAACTCACCCACACTTCAGGAGATGAGCTACTTTTAAAAGCAGTGCTCACGAGCACTCGTTACTATCCTATGCTGATTGAACAGGCTAATGGAACTCCAGTACTGGAACACCTGCATGGTGTTCTCTAGTTGTGCTTTGTTACTGACTGCAACTTTGAGCACTTTTCTGTGGATGTCTAGGGTGGATTTGGTATCTCTTTGTTCAGGCAAAGTGAAACACTGCTATTGTTTGCAGTACTCTTTATGCTACACTAGGTACATCTCTCAACCCACACAATAGCTGAGCAGTTTGTTAAAGCAAGATTGGAGTTATACCCAGGAAAAATGGTTGAATCAAAACTACCTTTACCCATATCAGTACCACAATTTAAGACTACTTTGGCTCCTTCATAAAGATGACACTTTAGATGGCTGCAGATAAAGTTACTGTTCTACTACTATACTTTCTTTGGGCAACAGTACTTAAGTGCAATGAAAAACAGGAATGGTTGACTGCTTAAAAATTCCATATTAAGGAACCAGAAAAGCCAAGATTAAAGATCCAGACAACTTTTAAATAGGTGGAAAGAGAGCATAGTTTTTAAAGCTTGTGCAAATTGAGGAAACGCCACAGCAGCTTTTGGATTAACCCTGACAAGTTCAGTGGGGACAGGCAAGAATGTATCTCCAGTTGGGACCCAGAACCAACTTACCTGTCAGGCTGACAGGGATTCACTTTACTTCGATAAAACAATTAACAAAGTAAAAGCAACTGCAGAAAGTTCTCTGCCACACAGAGCAACCCCATCTCCTGGTTCCATTTGTTCTCAGTTACTTTGACTAAAAGGAAGGCAAGAGGATTACAGCTGGTCCATCAGGAGAGCAATTCAAATGCTGCTTATGTTACAGAGAGCCAAAGCTGACACTGTTTCTGGGAAATGCCAAATGTACTACAATTCTCACCACACAGTCCAAAGAAAGGGAAAAAACCCCCTAAGCTTTAAGATCTAAGAAAAAGTACAAAAAGTCTGCTGCAGGGAAAATTTTACATGTTTTAGACTAAGGGGAAATTGAAATAACAAATACCTAAAAAAACCTCACAAAGGAAGATGATGGATAAGAGTATAGCAAAATTGTTATTGTTAGGACTAGTGCTTGGGATAACTGACATGACTTACTAGTTCTCTCACAGTACTCGTATCCAATCCTTAGCATTCATCTTCCTGATGCATGAATGCTTGAATTTCTGTAAATAAGAGATTACCAATACTGAGCAAAATGAAAATTGGAACAGTACTTTGTTGCACTGTTTCAGCTGCCTCTAAACAACCTACATTGTCAAGTTCTATAGTTAAGGCAGTTTGTCTCTCAAACCTTTGGGTATAATGGTCCTGGGCTGGTTTTGGTACACTTCATTCTTTATTTTCTTTTCTGAAACACTTTCAAAGGCAAAACTAAGTTTATTCTTTAGTATGAGAAGCATTTATTACATGTAAAGTTCTACCTTTTCTTCTTATAAAGGAAGAAAACTTACACCCTCTTTGTGAAAATATCTTTTTCAAGAGACAATTGAGATCAACTTGAAGAACACTTCAGTAAGAACTTAACTTCTTAAAGATCAATGCGTATATTACCAGCTTTGAAGGAACAGAGTGGAAAAACCTCACTCACCTTTGTTAGAAATCAGATACTCTGTGCCTCTGTTTGCTGGTTGATGATGTATTGCTCTTGAAGTACCAGAAAGACCTGAGAAGGTTTTTTTTATTCTTTCAGGTCAGGCTGTCATCTGCATGATTGTTTTAAATGAAACACAGGCTACTACAAGAGGTTTGCTGCCTACCAGATCACGTTGCACATCTGCAGCTGGAACAACACTACATTTTATAAGTTAAGAAATGCAATTACATCTGAACATGAAAAACGTTTTAAAGTCAAGATATGTATATTTACTGTCACACAAGGAATGCCAGTAAGTTTCCATTCTACACACTCAGGTGAAAAATTTGTTAAAAAGTCAAGAAACAAAAAAGCATAAAATCTGTAATAGGCAACAATTATACAAAGTTTCAAATATAAAATTGTGACTTGTATAGCTTGTTATTTTCATTTTTTCACAAGAGTAAATTAAAAGAACCACACATCACTGAACTTCTACACAAGCTTCTTGTGTTTCAATGTCATTTATTGAGGAGTGAATGAGATACTGTCAGACATGCCAAAGAGACTTCACATTCAGGGGCTGGAAGCTGAACAGCTTTCCTCATTGAGTCACTGTACAAGTTGTTTTTGGGAATCGAAAGTGCGATCAATGAGGTCTTCATGCTCGATGTTTGTCTTCAGTTTTTCATCTTTTGATCTACTACCTTGTTGGGCAGAAGGACACTTTCTACCCTACAAAGACTCACACTCCAATTAATACAATTAATACTAGATGTAGAGAAACGTTTATCTGTTATAACGTACATCTACTGCTGAAGGTCTGATGTCTAATGAGAAAATTCAACTTGTTTCCCTTTCACCATCATATGGATGGCTGATACCATTAGAAAAATACTCTTCAGTGCTATTGTAGGGTTTACAGGAAACTTCTTTCATGTTGTGGGATAGAAACCGATTTAAACACCGTTCTGAAAGAATGCTTCTTCTTGCTGCCACTGCCTGTAGGTTGCAGAAGAATGGCCTACACGCACTACAGTTCTGATTTTACTCAGAAAAGAAACAAAAGAAACCTAAACAATAGGGTAAACATTTATTTGGAGTTAGTTTTCTTGCAGATGATAATTAAGGCCCTTCAAGCAGAGTTCAGGAGCTCCTGTATGGCTGCCTGTTGATCTGCATTGAGCTGTGATATGCATTCCGTCCACAGTCCTCCGGAAGTCTAGAAGAAAAATGAGAAATGGTCTTTATGCAGGCTGAAAGTGTCCAAGGCACAACCTAAACTTTGCCATGTTTACAAAGCTCACCATTCACTCAGCTTATTCCTGTAATACACATGCCAAAGAGATCGAAATCTTCAGTGATACACAGCTACAACTCAAGATGCTCCAGAAGGCTCAACAGTAGCAGAGTAATTGATTCGGAACTCCTGGAACTCTCTGTAACAACTATGTGGCCTGACAAATGTGTTATCCACAGCCCAAGCCATTTGCTTGTTTTGCACTGAAGTTAAAAGACCAATGTTCAGGCAAAACTGAACCATGCCTCTTCCACATGAGTGTTTTAGGCACTGGTGCAGCAATAACCCTCAGAGCTTCAAGGTGAGCACTGGGATTACAGCACAATGTGCTACAATGTGCAGTTTATTTTTAAATACCATTAGGTATTTTAGACTCATTATGTATGATGAAATATTGCAGAATTAAATGTACTTGTCCAGCATTTCTGATGCACATTTACACTGATACTTTACGCTGAAATATTTCTGGCTTGACAAAACCGAAGCAAAGAAGTTTAAATTCCAATAATGACCACGTTGCTCATGTCAGACACTGGCAGTGAAACAGCTTACTGAGATCATAAAAAAAAGCAACCAGTCTTCTGAAATCTGGGAAGCACGAGCTTGTTAACAACTACATTCGTTAAAATTTGTATCATAGTATAAAACTCTTACAGTCAGTAAGAGTACAAAAGTCTTACAACTTTACAGAAGTGAAAATACTACGTTTGAAGAGAAATGGGTTTGGTAACACTGTGCTAAAATTGTATTTTTTTAAATACATGACTTTTAAGATTTTTTTTCCTCCTTGGTCTGAAGGTACATCATTCAGCCAATGCTGAATCAATCCTGGCCAAACCCAGACATTGCTGTACACAACTAATCTATACACGTATGTGCCACTGTATTGTTAAGAAAATAAACCTTGATGATTTGAGGTACAGTGAAAAAATGCATTAGGTAAACTCCAACACAATGGTCCATTCCCAACAGTTAGTACTTTAAGTACTAACAGCAAGGATTTGTATCTGGCAGGCAAAATCTAGAGCAATCACTTACACTACTTTCACTTTGAAACTTGGCTTAATTTCCTTCTCTTTACGCCTTCAGAATTGAAACAACTTATTCTACCAGACAAAATGGATCTCTCAAGCTGATGCACTCATACAGGTGAATCTTTCTAGTATCAGGTGTTCCTAAAATTCTGGAACCTGAATTTTGCCAAAGCAGGTCAAGTAGAAAGGCCAATAATTGAAGATCTGCTGCTCAAAATCCTCCATGCTTTTTTTATGAGTGAGATGCTTACCAGGCACACTCTTTTCTCTCATTAGTACTACATCCACCCAACAACATTTGGCCCTGGAGCAGATCTGCAGTATGAGCACTATCACAGCACTGTAGAGAAGCACTGTTTAAGTACCTGGACATCCCCATCATCAAGTGACTCACTACAGCATAAAGGAAGTAAACCTTAAGGCAGTTCCCCAAAGGCAGGGAATAAATCCAACAGCCACCTATACTGCACTGGATTGAAAAGGACAGTAGTAAAATAACTTGTGGTTTGCACTCATTTTCTACCAAAGAACCCAAGCTGCTGCTGTACTAGAAAGTCACCACAGGATGCTGGCAAACCTTACAAGAGCCACATGTTGGATCAAATCCTGCAGTACAGTTCACTGATAAAAGGACATGCAGATATTTCTCCAGATTCTAATTTCTGACTCAGAAAATAAACCCACAAAAAAATAATACTGGCTTGCACATTAACCATCTCAGTGCATGAAAGTTAGTTGCAAAAGAAAGATGTTAGTTGATGAAAGAAAGTTAGTTATTTTATTCAAGTGCAAATGTCACCAAGTTTTATCATTAATCATTCAAGGAACATCCAAGGATCTCCAAGATCACTGGTTGAACCATTATTTTCTAAGGAGATAAGGCTCTCAGAAGTGGTTTAACAGTTTAGTTCCTTCTGCAAACAGATTCTAAATGTTCCCTTTATACTTAAGCAAGCATTTATTCACCTGCACTTGGCGAACAACGTTAGCAAGCCGCTTGGTGCATGGATCTTCGTGTTTGATGGCTTCGTGGATTTCACCATCCGCGATTATACCAAGTATTCTGGGAAGGTTGGAATTGTTGGGACCTAGGACAACTGGGTTATTGCTGTTACAAAAGATACACAAGATTGCACAGGAATTAATGTTTATTTAAAATAATGTAAACACTTTACACATAAGTGAAGTGATTTTGAATTATCATTTTCTAAAGCTGCTTATTTAAGTTTTACACAAAGCTGAAATGCACAGCTTTGTTGCCTGCTTACAGCATGTTCCCTCTTCTGTTAATATTTAACCAGCTGATTCTTTACTCAGCCTAAACTTTATCAGGAAGAAGTTCTGAACTTTACAGAATGGCTGAGTTCCATGCAGATGGAACTGTAAATAGAGTGACAGAAATACCCTGCCTAAAAGGACTTACTCCTCTCTCTGTGCCTCCCAGGACATTGCGTTACTGGCGTCAGGAGTGCTGGTAACTTCAGCTCTCTGCCAGCACTCTCCATGACACAGCAAGCAAGCAGTTCTGCTCCTTCTTTCCCAGCCAAATGCTGGAGTGGAGGAGTATTAGCAATCAGGAATCTGTGTGGAGGACATGATCTACTTCCAGCCCTGCCACCTACCAGTGCTGGAATGCAGAGGCTGTGAATGTAGGACTGGCAGTGCTCCAGAGAAGCAGGTAGCCAGGCTGAGCCACCTGCACAGAGCTGGGTACAGAAGTGTGCTGGTACTGCAGTTCTCAATTTCTATGTTCCTGTTTACATGCACACCTGGCAGCACTACTATGGTGTCTCTACACAATTATTCTATAATCAGTCTAGGGACCTCAGCTGCCATTTTGAGACTCTGCCTTAATAATGCACCCAGAGATACAAGGTATTCACAAAATAGAAAAGACTGTAAGAAATCTAAGTTACTTCCTTTATGTTTTTCTCCTAAGATGTAATACAGTGCCAGCCAGAATGTGTTTACTACATAACACCTCAGAGGCTACATTCTTTCACTCATTTATGAAGTGCACCACACTGGAATAACTGTTTGCTTTTTTTCCTCTGTTTACCTACAGGAGGGAGCACAGATCCAAAGAGTAAACTGTGGGATAAGATGCTTTCGATAATAACTGAAATAATTATTAAGGAAGATAGCACTGGACAATAAATTTTTCCATATTATTTCTCTACTTTGTACTTCACTTTGTTGGAAAGTAAAAAGGTGCAAAATTAATTAAAAGAAGGCTGCAAGAGCATGTATGCTGCTTTTAAGAGAAAAGATCTGGACAGTTACTGCTCCCGGTATGTAAGCAGAGTATCAAAAACTTTTCCTGAAATCTTCTGTACAATTTTTCTGCAGATCCTTTCCCATTATGGACATAGAAAGCAGCTAGGTTTTTTTTTTCAGCCATACAGACAGACACTATTTAGGACAAGAACAGTAACTGTTTAAAAAAGCAGCAATAACATCAAGGAAGGCTCAGTTCTGACATTTCAAATTATCTTCTCTAAACCATATGTAGATTAACCTCATAGTTTCTCAGTTTTGGAAAAAAGAGTACAAGGAAAGAGCACACAAACATGCCTACTTTCTGCACTAGCGTGAAGACTTTGCCTTACCTCTCAAGTAAGTCACACAGATAATTGAAAGTATGAACAGCTTCTTCTTTGTCTTCATGAAGTGGAAGCCATGATAACCAGTGTGGAAGAACTTCTTCAACATTTATACAGTCAGGCTTGAACTTCATTATCTTTCCTATTGCTGAAATGCAGTTTTCTGTTGCATTGACATTCTCTTTGGCTTTGGCATCTGGTGACTGAATGACTCTCACCAGCAATGGAAGCGCCTCTAATTGTTAAAAACACAAAAATAAAGTTTAATGCACAATTATGCTATAATTTATTAATATCACAAATTCTACTTGAGACCACTGTATGTATTAAAACCAGGATTTTTTGTTTCCAAGCACTAAAATCCTGTCATTCTACTGTTCCACTGCTTCTAGGTTCTTCTCTGCTCAATAATTACCATATGAAAACCAAACAAATAAAGCTCTGCAAGGAAACAGAAGAAAACAGCTGCTGCAGAAGTTTGAATTTGCTTTAGAAGTTCAGAAAAAAATAATTTTCCCATGTCTCTCAATTGGAGCGATGCAATACAAAACACACAAGACACTATAGATAGCAAGCATTATCTGTTTAGTCAAATATGCTCTATAAACACAGGAGGAGGAAACGCGCTGCTGCAGTGACATTCACTGTGAATGTCACTCATTCATTCAATGTGAGCTACAGTGCACATCCTAACTGTATGCCTGCTGTGCATCTATTACTAGTGGACACATCTGTATATAAAAATATGTATGGATGTACACATACGCACCTCCCACCACTAAAAGGTGCCCTGGGAAAACCCCATAGGAGTAATCTCACCTGGTGAATCAACTTGGCCTAGTTTAGATCATAAAAATCAAAGAAAGGAAATCTTTCAGTGGAGGAAAAATGCCAGTTTTCTTCCTAGGTTAATAGTAATTATATTTTTTTAACAGTCATGTGGGTAACCACACGCACACTTCTAAATTAATGTTTATTTAGTTGCATTTTTAGCTACTAGTTGTTGGAGTCTAGAGCATCCCTCTGGCCACCCTGGAGGATTTAAAGACCAGACAGGGGAGTCTAAAATCTGTACAAGGGGGTCAGCCAGTCTCACACAGAGCCCAAGAGGACATTGCCTCTGATCCCTGTCCACAGGAGTGAATGCCCACATTGTATGAACAATCACAAGCTGAGAGAATTCAAAATAAGTAGTATTTAGTTTATCATAGAATGTAAATGTAGAATCTAGGATTTTTAGTATATGGAGTTAAAGAGACAAGATGGAGGAATTGGGGAGTGGTCCCTGTGCTCCTTCCTTGTTCTTGCTCTCATCCCCCATCTTTTGCCGAGTTAAATTTTAGAGATCAGTTTAGAGTAGAAACAACATGTTAGCATAAGTAGTAAGCAATAGTAAAATTTTGTAAACAAAAAGTACGTTTTAGACAGTACTTAAGTCAAGAGTACTGTACATAAGGTCCGGGGCTCTCTGATCCGCCCCAGTTCACTGCATGCCCTGCTCTGCTGGGGACGCCTTGCAGAGCTGAGAAAGAACTAAGATAATGTACCCTGCCAGGGAGGCCTGGCAGAGCTGAGAAAGAACTAAGATAATGTACCCTGCCAGGGAGGCCTGGCAGAGCTGAGAAAGAACTAAGATAATGAAGAATAAACAACCTTAGAAACATACACTAGCGAACTCAGCTTGTCGTCTCTGGCTGCAGTGTGAAACACTTCGGGCAAAGAGAAGACAAAAAACTTTATTACCTCGGGGAACAGCAACCCCAAGGAAAATCTCACAAAACAACAACCCTAAGAACTAGTGTCCATGCAGACTTCCAAGCACACTACATGCAAACAGGAACAATTGTCCTTGTGTTCTTCTGCTAAAAATAAATGCTAAAGCTGTGAAATTCCCTATCAGCACAGTAAGCAGGTTGTGGAATTGTACAGAAAGCACACTTCAAAATAACTCTTATTACTGAGGAAGAGTAAGATCTCACACTTCTGAATTTTGATGAGTAAGTAGAAGCTTTGCAGTTAAAGAATATGCAATCACACTTTCTATATTAAGTCTACTGCATTAGATTTTTGAAGAATTAAGCAGCTATGGAAAAACTGTTAAACATTACAGAACTACAGAAACAGCAGACTCATTAGCTGATCTATCAAATGCAGGATAATGATGCTGGACTATTCTCCTAAGCAGAGTTTGTTGCAGAGAGGTCTACAATGTCCAGAACAACCGAGCCTAAATTTTGTACCTCAGGTTTTTTCATGGCTGCTGAAGCTAAATCTCATCTCATGTGTATTTCACTCACTAATACTAATGGATGACTCTGTAGGTATGTGTGTCCTTGCAACTGTAAAATTAGGAGGGCATCAAAATGAATCAGCCTTATTTTCTCCCTAGAGCCTACTAGATGAGTTTTCATCTTGTCTATAAAACAGATCCATTCTCACAATAAATACTGTGTTAGATAAACCTTAAAAAAGTGTTTTGACAATAGAAGACCCGTCTTCTATAATGTTAAGCTTTTTTCCAAGGACTGACTGCTCTGACATCTGGCACTACCCAGTTTTGAGGCCACTGATGTGATTTAGAAAGAAATCCATGCAGTTGATAAATACAATTTTCACAGAGAACAGCTGATTATATTTCTTCCACCAACATAACAGGAGAAACCTTGCCAGTTGCATAAACTGTAACCTTGTATCCCCATTTAGAAAGTGACTTGATTTGCTGCAGATTTTCCTTCCATCTTATTTCTTTGCTCTTTATGAAACCTGGTTTTAGTGACATTCATTTCATCAGTGTAGCTCACATGCATTTACAAGTTCTTGCTATATTCACGGAATTTTTTAACTGACTGCCAAAAATGCTTATATCAATACTTCTGATTTTTCTGAAGAGTATTTACATACTTTTCAAATGTGCAAAAAAACAATATGCCAGTGCTACATATCAACCAGTAAAGAAAGTAAGTTACAAATAAAAGCTCACAAACATGAAGTTTGTCAGAGATATGGCAAAACCTGTGGGTAAATAATGTCTAATGTCGTGGATTTACTTTGTTTCTAATCACAGCATATCTTCATCTGTTAAAATAAATCATGAAGTTTGTTCATGTATGCACAGTAGGATTTAGAATACTTTTGAGTGTCTGCTGATAAACTGTATGCTGTAAAGCTGAAAGTTTATTTTATCTAAAATTCAACTTAAGGAGAAGCCAAGTGTCTGGGCATAATCGAGGATTATTTGTCCAAATACAAAAAGAAGGATCAAAGATATTTGAAGTTTAAGTGGGGTAAGATAAAGTTTAACTAATGAAAAATAAAATGAGAGTTCAACAGATGCTAAAAAGCTCAAAAAATTTCAAAATCAGAACTGTCTAGACAATTCTAAATATTCATGCTCTTAATGATTGACTACAAGGCTTCCCACACTGCTTTTAGTTTTCTTTTTAAAAAGATACCATATCTTGATTGTAATCATGTAACAGTTACGTTTACATTAAAAATGAAAATTACAACCTTGATTGATGTAGGCAAGATTTGTGTTAATCCCTATTAGATGATTCTTATTTTCTTACATCATCTAATTCAGCTTTCATTTAATATTCAAGAGAAATACATCTTTTTAATACATATGTAGATGACTTTTTTTTTTTTAAAAAGGACAACCTTTGATAACGGGTGCTATTTAGTGTGCAAAATTAACTTTGGTAAGACTAGCAAGAAGAGTGCATGCAGACAATAACTTCTTTAAATTTAAGATGAATTTGAAGTTTCAAAGAAATTTGAAACATTAAGAAAGGAGACAGTATTTCTGATAAAGTACTGTCACACTCATTTCACATCTTACTTCACAGAAATCAGGCTCCTTTTATATATATATATATATAAAATATAAAATATATTTTTTTCTAGGCTATTCCTTAATATAGGTCTCTTGTGTAGTTTTTCCAGACACCCAAAGGCTTTTGCATTAATGTGTAACCACATCAATATTAGCAGGAAGTATCTATGAGACATCTATGTATCAAAAACATGGGGTTTGTGAAATTAATATTTGCATGCCAGATCATATTTTAAAAAAGAACATGTAAATCAAGTTTGCTAAGCAGTCAGTGCTGCAACAGAAATGCTACTAAGCACAACAACAAAAGCCTGAGGAACGCAGGTACTTTATCAATCTATCACCAGTCTAGGACACAGGTAATAGTGGCCCATCTATTTCCCTTCCAAGGGGAAGAGCTCTCACCAAGCAGCAGGTGAGCCATTTTCAGTTGTTCCCCCAAGCCCCAGGCTCCGAGCGTTCCGTGGGTCTGTACCTGGGCAGACGGGCCGGTAGCTGTCCCCGCCGAACTGTGCCATGACTCCCACGCCGTAGGCAGCCGCCTGCCGGACCTCGGGGCTGCTGTCGCACACCGACTCCAGCATGGGCCTCAGGAAGTACTCGGCGTACTTGAACGAGGCGGGGCTGCAGTGCTCCACCACATCGTCAAAAATGCACAGCCCCCACTGCCGGTCTGGCCACGGCCGATGCGGACACTGCGGCACAAACACCCGACAGCTGAGACACCTTGAAATTACCGTACACCCGATGAGCAGATCAACAACAATCACAGCAGCACTGGTCTAATACTTCTGCTAAAACCTTCATGGATTGAATTCAATCCTAAAACCATGTAATTTGCGGCAGTGATCATTCCAGCAATACCACAAACAGAACAAAATCCAGATGTCTATCTTTGCACCTCTATTTCACACTCCATTACATATATCAGTCTCCATTTTTCCCCACAAGTCTGCAACACTTTTTTGTCCCTCCTCTTGAAATCCATTTATGAGATACTGGACAGTCTCAAGGAAATTCAATTTCTCAAAACAGTTGTGTATGTCAGTGATCCTGGGTCTTGCAACACAGATTTTAAGCAGCACAGCAGTGACCCTGCTCAAAAAGCAGAGGATAACAACTTCATCCTTGATCTAAAATAAACCTTCTATTTTGTAAAACAGTAATTGCTACATTCTATCTACCCAGTTCTTTAAGACTTCAGCATGGAAGCCATATTAACGCATAAAAAAAAATCCCTAAATTTAAATTAAAGCAAAACAAGATACTTACAATTAGACTGACAATTAGTGGAAGTAACCTTTCAAACCATGGCAGTACTTTCTCCTTGTAAGTACTGAATATTGAGTGCAAAATGTCCGATACTTTAGTCAAAATATAAACGTCACTGTCATCCTGAAAGGAAAAGGATACAATTCACATGAAGACTAACAGTCTTTAACCAAGTCGAACTCACATGAAGTGCTAAGGTGTCTAAACTGATGGAATAAAGTTGGTTTATTATTTTTTTTGTAAAATCAGTTTTTTCCAAGTTCACTGACTTTCAATTCTTTTGTCTAATAAATGATAGAATAACAAAATGGTTTGGGTTGGAAGGCATCTTAAAAATCATCTAGTTCCAAAGCCCCTGCCACGGGCAGGGATACACCCCACTAGTCAGGGACACTTTCCACTACACCAGGTTGCTCAGAGCTCCATCCTACCTGGCCCTGATCATTCCCAAGAATGGGGCATCCACATCCTTCTCTAGGCAACATGTTCTGGTGTCTTAAGGGACATCACTTGTTACTGTCATGTGGATACTGAGGCACTGAATGCAACTTTTTTAACACGGCCATCCAGCCAATTCCTTATCTGCTGAATTCATCAAATATGGATCTCCTCAGATTAGTGACAAGTCGAACCCTCTTAAAGGCCTTACAGATGTCAAGACAGGTGACATCAGTTGTTCCTCCTTAATCCATCAATACAGTCACTCCATCACAGAACCCACTAAATTAATCAGGCATGATTTGCATTTTGGAAGT
Source organism: Cisticola juncidis (assembly GCA_013400215.1). Lineage (NCBI taxonomy): Eukaryota > Metazoa > Chordata > Aves > Passeriformes > Cisticolidae > Cisticola > Cisticola juncidis. Next base: position 662,407 of record VXBR01008901.1, read on the forward strand.
TATATCAGCTGTGTCTAATCACCTCCCTGTCTTCCACAACTGCCAGGAAGATGTGTTCAATGATTGTACTGGGCACAGAGCGAGACAGACTGCTAGTTCAGGAATCCTCTGTTTCACCCTTCTTAAAAATCTAAGTGGATTGCTAGAAATCAGTTGCCTAGGACTTGCAGGTTTGTTTCAAGGACAGAAAAATCAGATCTAGACAAAACTGTATTGTGCAAGTTTACTGCTTCAATGGGTTCCCTTTACATAAGGTAAAATGCCTTTTCCCTCTTCTGTACCTTACAGATACCATAAGAAGCTTTTATGGAAAAGTAAATGGATAACTGTCTTTGTGATAAAGATTGTACCAAAAATACAACAAATACTATTCTCCTCCTCTTGTTGTTTAAATTAATTTTTCACCTTGCCCAGTTAATACATCAAACTGGTCAAATAAAGAGCCTTACCTCAGAACTATAAATTCAATTTATATATACAGGTGAGGATTATTCCCTGGACACATCTATGCTGGAAAACTCTTAACTTTCTTTCACAGCAATTTCTGTTGCACTCAGTATGGTCCCTTTAACCAGTTTAACAGGCAGGGAAAACAGTACAGCTAATTTCTGGTCCCTCGTGACCTTCACCTTTCTCACCTTGTGGTGACAAACTAGTAACTATTTCTTGTGCAACAGGCAGCTTCCCACAACTGGATATTTAAACCCCTCCTAGCGAGCCAATATCTGCATTGTCAAGGCACAACTCAAGCAGGACCCCTGGAACATGCACAAAATGACATTAAGAGGTAGAGAACTGCTGCAGCACACCACAAGGTCCACCTAGCCCAGTGCTGCCTGTTGACCAATAGTTGGTTACAGATGTTTGGGGAAGGGAGTGTTACTCTTGTTTGGTGTAGGTCTTCTGCTCTCTACCACATCAGCAGTTTAGTAGTTGCTAAAGTGAGGGCTGGATCTGAAACTACTGTTTGAATAACTTTTGTGACTTCTGGGCTTCTTATATTTCTGCTACCTTGAGGTAAGGGCTACATAAACATACTCTGAGACCAAAGGTGTATATCCAAATGTTACTCATTTGTTAATTCTGTTCATATGGCAAGTGATGTCCTCATCCCGCCCCTCCTTTCACAGGGTAATGCAGAGAAGTCTTTCTCCAGACTTTACAGAAAATTCAGCCAACATTAGAACATTTTTAAAAATGCCTTGCAACTCTGTTGCAGAATAGGGACTCAGCTTTTGTGAAACTGCTGCCTGCTTGCATTTTCCCTTAGTGAAGTGACACATAAGAAATAAAAGGGTCTTGGAGGCAACAAAAATCTATCCTCTTGGATGGATTCTGGCCTAATTCTAAAAGGCCTAAAAAGAGGCTCAAGAACCACACTGTTATTTAGGACAGTATTTACATCTGGATGTATGAGCTTTGGAGTCTGCATACAGGTTAAAATCATGTGATCAAGCTTCATACCTGCATTGTGCAGCAAAACAGCGTCTTAAATTTACTGAACATCCTTTGTCTCATGTTATAAGCAGCAGTCATTCATTATTGCTCTCTCTCTCTCCATACTAATAATGATTTCATAAAATTATTGTATCTCTTCTACAATCACCTCCACTTTAAACTATTAACGCATTTTGGTACCTTAGTGTGTAAGTAGTTAAGTAGCCACTTTGGTATTCTCTTGGAAGCAAACACATGACGGCAGCTGTTTATCCTGCTGTCCTTTTCTGATACTGTTTTTGGGCTATTCTTTTTGAGACAGGCTCCTGACACACCAGATGTCTTGAGATCAGAGGTATAGAGGCCGAAGGTTAAGAGCCACCCAGCTTGCAAGGCTCAGAGAAAATGCAAGGCAGCAAGGCTAGACCCAAGGGACAACTGTACTGCAGTCACAAATTCCTCACTGGGGGAAGAGGAGGGGCAGCCACTGATCTCTGTGGTGACCAGTGACAGGGCCAAAGGAATGGCCTCAAGTTGTATCAGGAAAGGTTTTCCCAAATAAGTGGTCACAGCACCAGCCTGACAGAGTTCACAAAGTATTTGGACAATGCTCTCAGGCACATGGTGTGATTCTTGGGATGCCCTGTGCAGGGGCAGGAGATGGAGTCAATGATCCTCGTAGATCCCTTCCAACTCAGTGTATTCTGTAATTAAATAGTCTGCTGCCAAATCTGGTATCAGAGTTAATGTCATCCAAGAATTGTTTGAGCAAATTAAGAAAAAAAAAACCCCTATACCCTGAACTTGTTCAGCATATCAGACAAGGAAACCTTCCATATTTTCTGATTCACAAATGTAGTGTGATCCATTTCTTACTGAAAGTTTTGAAGGACTATGGTAACAAGATTCTTCTGTGAAGAAAAACTCTAAGGATGCACTACGCCCTAAATGAGTAGAAAGCATATTTGTGCAATATTTCCATCCAGGTGCTTGATGAGTAGAAAACCTCTTCAAACTAACTTACTTCATCTTGTAATGACTCTTCAACTTGTTCATCATAGTCTTCATCTTGTCGTTTTACTAAATTAAAGAAAAAAATAACATTAAATCACTATCTTTCTATAACTGCATAAGAAACCTGTGAAAGGGAAAAATATGCAGAAGGGAATTTAGAAAACAGCAAACAGCTGAAGATGCAACAGGAATTTTCCATTTTCAAGAAGCTTCAAAAAACCTTTACAGAAACGGATGAAGTACAGGACAGCTCAGTTTAAGAATGTGTAAAAATGCACATGAAATAGAAACAAACGCACCAACTTGTCCACAAAGACAAGAGAAGTGCTTAGAAATGAGAAAATACTATTCCTTTGAGAAACCTGCAAAGACTTTAGATGAAAAAACCCATGGAAATGATAACACCATGGATGTGCACTGTCATTCAAGTAAATCTGTTTAACTTTTGATTAAACTACAGTATTGCTGAAAACGATGCCATCTTCATCCTCCAAGAGCTTACATATACAACTCATGGATTCTATTAGTTCACAGTCCAATTACTCTACATAAATATACAAATCAGTGAAATCTAAAAAGTTTTTTTTCTCTGTGTTCAAAAATAATTAGAAATTCTGCTTTAAGGAACAGCCACAACATAGGATTTGTGTTAACCTACCCTGTCTTAATTCTTGATTTTTAAAGTGCTCTTCTAGTTTTTCTTTCAGTATTCCTCCAAGTTCTTCAAAGTGTTCGTTGTTAAGGCATCCATCTCCCATTACCTCAATGCACTTGTGAAATAAAACAACCAATTTTTCAGCTTGAAAATTTAACCTGAGCAGTCTTAACGAAATCTAAACACGCAAAGAATATTAATACATGTTCTGGATCACTAGCAGGAATCATATTAGAAGAACAGTGATACTGTAATCAATGCTCAAATTATACAAGTAAGGCATAGTAGCACTGTACATCCCATACCCATATTTTCAGTCACTCATGGTTAAAATGGAAAAAAATTGCTAATTGTTTAAGGTTAATACTTTGGTATTCTTGCAAAACAAAATACAACTTTTTCCATCAGCTGTAACAACATTTATAGTCACAGCAAATTTCCTGTAGAGGAAGCCTTGCATTTATTTGAGCCATTTAAAGGAATACTGAACAAGTTATTTCAAAAAGCTACAAGCCGTAATGCCATGAAATTTGTAAGAATACTACCTTTGCAAAAGAATGCATTATTTCTGAGAGGACATCGGACTCTGGCTCCGTTCCAATGGCTTTGATGAGAGCATCACACATGAAGTGCCACATCTGCGTGAGGTACTCCGGCCCACGAACCCTGGCACATTCCAGCAGGAGGGGCATCGACTCTGCTGCTGCCACTCGGACACGTGCCATTATTAAGGAAGCACAGCAATCAACATCAACAAAGTGCTCAGAATTTAAGAGTCCACCACCATAACGAAGTTCTTAATTTTCTACCTGAAACTCATTTCATTACAATGCATGCATTTGATTTCTTAATTAGATATAGATTAAATCATAGGAAAATTATGCTGTCTGCTATTTAGAAGTGACTTCAAGCCTGTTTCAGGCCATGACAGAAAAGCTGTTCAAGTTCTCTTCTGCTTAGTTACACAAACATCACTTTTTCTACTGACTGGTTATTTAAAAAGAAGCTAGGGGGAAAAGCAGGAATACATTGCCTAAAATAGGATGTGTAAACCAACATTCTCTGCTACTCTGAGCATATTCTCAACCATTTCTGCTATAAAGTCACAGACTATTTTAACACTAACAGTTTCAATTCATTTAAGAAAACAGCAAGCACAATTTTGATTTTAAGTTTCTGTTTTCACAGTGGAATTTCTTAATAGGATATCATCATGGAAATAGAATTTCAACAATGGAACCATCAGCTTTACAACTTGCTCTGTGTATTCCACAAATCCTTCTTTTAGCTCTTTTGCATAGCAAACCTGAAAAACAGAGCACAGATATGCCTCTTTTAAGGGAAAATACTTATATTTTTCAACTATGTAAAGATGAGAGGGAGACTGTTAAAAATGCAATTTTTTTAATTTTATTAAAAAAAAAAAATTTAATATGCCATTTACCTTCCCCGTCAACTGTGGTAATCTGAGAATCCCTGATAGCAGCATGAGTTCTCACTCTTAGGGCATGGATGCAATTTTCAAACCAAATTCCAAAACAGCAATATTTGCAAAAAAGTACTACTTGTTAACATATCTTAAGTTTTCCTAACAAAGGAAAACCATCTGTTCATTCAAAAAATTTTAAGCTCCTAACTAAACAAACTATTTTTAATTGAGTAAACCACACACAACCAAATGCCCTGTAATCAAAACTAAGCAGTATCACCTAAAAAACTCTTTCACGTGAGCCAAAAATAGAGTGCTTTGGTTACAGACTTTGGCTTCAGACTTGATTGACCAGAAACACAGAGATCACCAAAACAGTTATTACTCACCAGCATTTGGCATGCAGTTGCTTTTTCTTCAAGGCCTGCAGTTTTAATTCCAAAACTCTGCTGATCGCCTATGTTTACAAATTCCCAACCATCATCATCACTCATATTCTCCATATCTTGTGCTGTTATAGAGGGGAGGAAATATAATCTAAAAGTGCTACAAAATCATTCATTTCAGTATACTTTTCAAGCAAAACATCATCTTAAACCTACTGTCTAAAAGAGCTACTTCAGGTTTAATGGATGCAGTCTTCATTAAAGGTCCCATGACAACAGGGAGGTACTGCTGAAATTCCTTTCCAAGAATTTTACACATTCTGGCCCATGCAGAGATCATGTAAGAAATCTAGAAAAGAGAAGGCAGAATTTTCATGTCTCACATTTTATTTTAATGCATACTTAAAAGGAAAGCATAAGAGAAATACATTACACAATAGGACTTCTGAAAAGAATTTGTCAGCAGTCCATAAAGCTTATTTCAAAGAGAAGTAATTCAACATGCAATCCACATAAAAATGTATCTTCAAAAGACATTCCAACTCTAACAACACCTTGACAGCACCTCTGATCAAAGTTGCTACACATGTAAAAACATGACAGTGTAAGATTCCTGATTGCACTGCAACTGCTTGTTCTAAAAAATACTTTTTTTTCTGAAATATCTTCTAGATTTAAACAATACTACCAAGCCACATTACTGAAAATGGTAAAGTAGAGAAAAAAAGTAAGAAAGGATACAGTACTATGTTTTCAGAGGAGAATTTGTTTTCAAATGTACAAGTTAAAATAGCTCTCTGCTCATTAGAACAGCTGCTTAACAAGTCTTGTTGATCTATTTATAAGGTGACAGCAAGCTCAAATTTCTTCTGCAAATATAGGTCCTGGAAGTCTCATTTCCTAACCAGGCTTCTGTGAAAGATTCTAGGGCCATCTCAGTGTCAAGTTTTGTAAGACAGGCTGGACAATTAGCCTGAAGGGCCAGGGAGGGGGCAGAAACATCACGTACACAAAAAACGTTTTTAATACCAATGAGCAACAAAGACACGATTTTAACATACCTGTGGATCATCATCTTCTAGATCACTGAAGTCTGTCTGTGTCTTCAATAATAGCTGCATTACATCTGATGCATCCTGCATAAACTAGATACAACAGACAACTATGTTTTTAAAGGCAAATTAAGATGCTATCTCTTAGAGACTTAAATGTTCACTTAAATGACGTTTTCAGGCATCCACATACAAAACTATACCAAGTTTCCTTTGAACTGCCCCTGACACTGCCTAAATGAGATGCTATGTCATTTCTCTTAAGCCAAAAAAAACCCCTAAATTTTGCCCCTGACACTGCCTAAATGAGATGCTATGTCATTTCTCTTAAGCCAAAAAAAAAACCTCAAAGGAAGAAAAAAATTCTTGCTTTCAACATTTTTCAGTGTGACAAGAATTACTTCAGCAACAGTAATATTCTATTGCAAATTTGTGAACCTAAGCAGCAACACAGTTACATCACATACAGAAACAAAGACAAGCACAGAAATCAGCAACAGCATAGCTATATGTTTAACAAGTGATTGTATTAATTTAGTGCTAATACCACAAAAAACAAAGGCATTTAAAAATATATTTAGACCATTATGTAAAATCTAAACTTACCTTTTCTTTGCCAACAGCAAGACCTATTAGACTGATGCATTCAATAGTCTTTCCTCGTAGAAGTCTTAATTCCTTCTGAACAGCATTTTCAACAATGTGTTTTAAGGAGGGCATAAATAAATCATAGTAGGGAACAAACTTCTCCTCTACTGTATCTGCAACTGATGCAATTGAAGTCACAACTTGCTCCAAAACGAGCTTAGTGCCTTTCTGTATTAACTTGGGAAAAGGAAGAATAAAGTGTTATTCTTTAAAGTTTAAAGCACACATTTTACTTAAAAGCATGCCAAATGTAAAAATCTGTTCTTGCACATATGCTAATTCTCGCCAGTTTAGACCAACATCAGCAGATATGTATCCTGGCTCATTTCGGAGGTCTTAGTTCAGCTATACTTATCCTGTCTATGTAACAAGGTTACCCTCTATCAAGTCACTTGTTCAGTGTATTATACCTCTTGTAATTTTATCACCATAATGGAATGAAGATGCTTCACTAGATTATCCAAATACGGAATAAGCAGTGACTTGGGACAATCTTCGGTGAAGTTTATGAGCGCTGCAGCTGCATGGGCTTGAACACGCTGGCTGCCTTGATCCTCCATGGTTTGTAGAAGAGCTCCTATCACCTGAGAAAGAAATACTCCTTTTCAGACAACAAGTTTCTGAAGGGAACATAATTTTACCACTTTTTTCCCCTACTATTCTACTACTTGCCTTCTCATGAAATTTCTTTTGAAACCCAGGCGCAAAGTCAGTTGCCATTTGTCCAACAGCGTTACAAGCGGCATATCTTACTCTGGGATGCTGAAAAAGTATTTCCCTCAAACAGTCAACAAGCAGTTGTGAGAGCAGAAGTGAAAACATTTTGAAGTAATTACTAGAGCTATACTCACAGGATCCTGAAGGAATAGCAAAACGAAATTAACGATTTCATTTAAAATTCCCTCCATCTGTTGATGGCAACCTTCTCCGATGGCAGAGAGTGCCATCAAGCCAGCATGCCTGTACTTCCAGTCAGCTACAGAAGAGTGAAAATGAACTGTTACTCATTTTGGAAACCAACAAGAACCACAAAGATTAATCACCTTTTCTTTGCAGGGGCTGCAGGACACAGGAGGAGGGAGAGTGAAGAACAGAAGATGGAAGGAAAGTTAATGCATCTATTTGATTTGCTAAATACTTTTCCATTTTCCTCATACATACTTCCAGAGATGTACAAAAAATTGAGTGTCTAATCCAGGCCAAATCCAGACCTAGAAAAAAGAATTCTTAACTGCTGATACAAGTAAATACATAGTACTAATACCTGGGAACTGCACTTTAATTAAATGAGCTGACCAGGCAAACATCAGGACAGTATTTTTAGTATTTTTATTTCCCTCTTCCCCATCTTTTTTCTGTTTTAGTATCATTGGAAGAGCCCATACCCTCTTCAAGGAAAAGGTTCAATGACTCAAACAACATCTGAATTTAAAACAAATAAATGATTGGTACTAAACTTTTCAGCAGTTTCTCGAGGCTGTAAGAAGAATAACATTCCACTAATGATGTAAACTTTCCCCACATCCAAGTCATATTAGGTTATTCTCAGGTTAGTGGGTATTGTTGAAGTGAATCTTTGGTGCCCTTCTCTCTTTTTTATTAAGCAACATGTGAGAAACTCCAATTTCTTTTATTTCTTTTTTACAAAAATCTTTCTCTGTGCTAGAAATCACTGGGATTACAGAAGAGAAAGCCAAAGGAATAAACAGGTTTACCACATGACCTGTGGGAAAGGCACGTTACAGAACTTATCTCCCAAAATAGCGCAATGTTTCATTATTGCTAGTAACATATTACATTCCTGGAATGAAGAACATCACAATTCAGAGCAGTAGGATCCGGACATTCAAGCTTCTGTCTGACCAGGATGCGATCAAGTATCATCTTGACAGAAGGTACAACAGAAAAGCTGCTTTTGTGCTGTTTCGGTTCATTAGATGCTCCTAGTTAAGCCTACACCTTGTGACTCCTATTGCATTACTGTTAGCACTAATTCCAAACTTGAAATTAATGAATCTACAAAATGAAACACAATCTTCTTTGGACCATCTGACCACCCAATTGAAACTCCAAAGTCTTAAATTATTATTTCAATAAATATTTGTAAGAAAGAGGGGATAGGAGAAGGAAAAGTTTGACTTTTGGGAGTCAATGTTTTAATCAAAGTGTCTCCATCTTTCCTCCCAAGTCCCTACCAGTGAGAGCTTCCCATCCAAACAACATCTTCTGCATTTCCCTTCTCCAAATAGTATTAATGGTTACAGACAGCTCTGACCAACAAGAAAATAAGCATCAGGCATGAGCTGCATGATGTCCCTTTCACAGGACTTAGGTCTTTCAGTGATTAGACTCCACACTTCTCTGAATGTACTACAAAATTATCCAGTTGCTAGCCTAGAAGCTACCAACACTGGGTCAGGTTAGCTCATTTCATTAATAAAACTTCCTTTATAAAAAACCCCTTTATTCCTGACAGATTTTGTAAGTGTTCACACACAGCAGGTGCTACCTTGAGTAGCCCTCTGTTCCATACCTAAAATGCTAACAACAGCCTTTTCTGGACTGGGCTTTAAACCACAAAGGCAGAAGTAGTACCCAGAACTTCTGCTTTATCTTCTACTCCAAAGGCTCAAACCACAGGTCAAGTGAAAGCACATGAAAGCAAAGCACAGTATTTTTTTGAATCACTGGCTGAGCAGACTTTACAGGTATTTTAAGAGGAAAAGAAGCATACAAAACCACTGATAAGAATATACAGAAACACCTCATTAAACAAGTATTAAAATCAACATACCAAAAAGACAGACAGCCTACTAATGGATCTCTGTCCATCAAATTCCAGGGAGGAAGAAAACTACACGTTTTCCTCTCTGAACTTTAAGGTATTAAATTTTCAGTTAAATACAGCACTTCTAAAGAAGCAAAACCACCGAGCTACAGAAAAACACGTGGCACTTTAGACAAACTTAAGGGTCTGTTTAGGGATTTTGAGAGTGTTTTGAAAAAGAAAAACCCCCAGTCTTCCCATGTTTTTTACATAACTCCCAGTGTTTTAAAAAAACCTGTATTTTTTTATGACATCTCTGCTCATCTGTCCATGTACCAGAAAAAGATGATGTAATGCACTCTATACAAGTTTAATAAATTGGTCTAAGAGAGGGTATAAACTTTCAAGTTCACAGCATTTACAGTTTTTTTGCTGCTGAGATCAAAAGTGGAAATGTATAAAAATGTATCAAGTAGCTAAACATGAAGACTTAAGAGGTATTAAAGTTCCTGCAAAGGACAGAATTGTTAAAAAAATAGAAGAAAATGCAGTTACTTACGATTCTGAAGCATTTGCATAATATGTTCTTTAATCATAGGCAAAACAAGTTTCCCTCCAAGGCCACAGGCCATCCTGTCCAGTGCACTCTCACCAGCCACTGCATTGCTAAATATCGATTACACAAATATCAGTGGTTTGATATCTGCAATAAAACAAGCAGTCCAACAGAGTGCTCTTTCCTGCAGTTCTAGTCTTTAAACTTTTGCCATCTTAAAACATGACCCTCTTTAAGTAAATAAACAATACCCAAATCTAAAAACACACACATCAGTCACAAAATAGTTATTTACTATTTACTGGAACATTTGTTATCTGCAGGCCACTGATTAAGTCTATTACCAAAGAAACTCGAGTGTTACTAGCACTAGATCCAAAGGTACAGACTAAATTACACAGAAGTTACACACACCTAGAAAGCTGAAACTAAATTTGCTATGAATGAAGCAATAATATTGCCCATTGCCTTTTTCTCATGAGAACATAAATCAGTTCAGACTTGCTATGATTCAGGTGAACCAGCAGAATTCAAACTTTGGCACACAAGAGACCTTTCTCAGTACTCAGGCATGTACTCAGTAGCATGGTCTCTTGACAATGACTCAGGCAGAAAACATCCAATCCAGGTGAGGAATTTGTGACCCATGGCCAGTTACAGAACTTAAAATAGCCCAACATTATCTGTGCAAAATGATTTGTCCTGCCCAATGGGATTATTCCCCACAAAAACCAAGAAAGTTTCCAGGACACAGATAACTACTGTTACTACACTGCCAGCCATACCCAGAGTGTAACTCAAGGTTATTATAGTTCATCCTAGACACCCACAATGATGAAAAAAACAAGTAATGGTTCAGAAAGGGATCAATCTCCCTCTTCTTTAAAGTTTCAGTCAGCTGGGTCAGAAATAGGTCTTCAAATTACTATGCTTGAATCCCCAAGTCTCAGTAAAACCACAAATAATCAAGAAACGCACATGTGGTGAACAAAGGTGATTGTGAAAAGATATTGACAGCATTGTATTTGTTCCTCAGATTACTCATGTTCAAATAAACAGACACCTCACCAGCAGGACAATGGAGCATGGGCACAGAGCTAAACTGCAGCAAACTCACTAAAGTTAATAGCAGCTTTCATATGAAATTCCACTCCTTGAGCTTTCTTCCCACCATTAGTTCACACATACAGTTTCAAGAAATAAAGACAGTTTATTTCACAAAAATGACCACACATCTCCCTCTAATATTTGCAAGGCTTTTGCCAAGAAAAGAGGAAGTCGTTTTAATCTTTTCCTCCTTTAGAATTTCACTCCTTTAGGAAGTTGGAACAACAAAAAACTGGAAATGCTAAAGTATTCCCTGCTGCTTTTGTGTGGGCTGACTCACATCCCCCTTTAATCAGATCTGAACACACCCTAACTAGGGCGCAGCCTGATGATCATTAGCGTGTTCCTGGGACTGCACAAAAATTTCAGTCTTCTTATGAAGCCACAAAGACTCAAGCACCAGGAGACGTCAGCATGCACATCATCCACTGAGCTCTCCACAAAGGTGAGCTTTGATGGTGGGAAGCACATAGCAGCACTAGGAGTGACCCTGCTAAAAGAATAACTGCCCTCACACACAAGATCACCAGAGACCAGCTCATGTCCAGTAGTTTGTGTCTAAGCCTCAACCTCTCCTAGTACTTCTAGGGCCAAAGGAGCTCCTTCAGGCTAAGGTTGTCAAGCATAACTTGTTTTCTGATCTGTGCTCACTCTACTTGTAACTTCTAACAAAGAAAAGGAAAATTTTCATTACAAAATCCACAGGTAGCTAAGTTGTATTTAGAAGAACAAAGTTACTCTGCTGACAGTAAAGAGAGAATGGCATGCCTCAAGTGCGTGATTCAGCATACTTACTAAGCTGCCTAAAGCAAACCATCTGAATAAATTTCCACACCCTGAGAGGCTTGATAAGGATATGAACTTGAATATTCTATTCCCCCTTGGAATTTTATTGACTGAAAAGATTCAAATACTCAACAAACCTGAATGTAGTGGTGGTATCTGACACCTGTATAGCAAAATTTCAGCACTGAGGAAACAGGTTAAAAGGGTATGGTCTACTATGTGAAGGAGAGAAGAAAGGACAGTTCACTTTTAATTTCATAATCAAAGTGAACTAAAAAGATTATTTCAAGTAAGGCAAAGATTAAACAGATTATTCCATAAATTCCTATGCATCAGTTCTACACGTGTCTTTACATGCCTACCATCTGTTAGAAGTTGCTTTACAGCTCAGGATAAATGAACATCTCTTCTATTGTCTATTTTCCTGGGAAGATCTCTAAGTGTTTTGAGATAAATTGTCTCAAAACACTAATTACATCTGAGTCTGGATGAGTCAAGTATGTCAAATATTTGTCGAGACTGGTAAACGAACATCCATGTCTTTATATAAGTGTGGAGATTGTTACCTCCTACACCTATTTCTGCTTTCTTCCACTTCCCTCTAACAGTAGCGGGACAACAGCAAATGTCACAGGATGCTGTACACCACTACTTTGGTAAAAAGTTGGAGTAAGCTACAAATCATGTAGGAATTGGCAAATCCAAATTACCAGACATCTTTAGATCTTTCTTGCCTAACACACAAGATAAGCTATTGGTAGCCAGACCAAGGGATGTAAACTAATAGCAAAATTGCAGTATTTTTGGACTAAGTGAAATCCAACAAGGAATTCTGCCATGCATGATGACATCCTTCCCAAGTCATCTTTTTTTCTAGAACAACACATTTTCAAGGGCATAGATACAGAAAAATACAAAGACATTGGTTGTGGATGATTGAACAGGTCAATATGCTTCAATTTGGCTTCCAGCTAACTTCAGGATTAGCCCTCAATTTAGAGGATTAGGAGGCACTGACTTCTGAACTGACTAATATAAAGGACAGAAAAAACCAAAGCTAAAGGCTTTGGAAGGTTACAACAGTACAAAACAGTAAACACGGGGACATGCAACTTGTCTATAATTACAGCAAATATGAAAACTGAAATATTTTACTTCCTTGCTGAACACTACCCAAAAGTAACCTACATATAATGTGCTCATGACTGAAGGAACAAAATTACAATAGTTATTTGAATAAAGAAAAAGTAATGCACAACAGGCATTCGCATTCTGCACTTCAAATGTGCCTTTAGCCACAGCCTTGATAACACATTGAAACAACTGGTTTCATAATTACCTGTCAAAATCATCATCTGCAAGCTCATCTGCATTTGCCCAATCTTCATCTTCTTCCAAGTCAACCATCATTGCTAACATCTGAGGAACTGTAAAAAAAAAAAAGTTTTAAACTCAGGTTGATCTCTTAAAATAGATTCTCAAATAACAAGTATGAATTTCAAGTTTTCTCCTTGCAAACATATTTGAAGAAAACCAAATTTTCTTCCTGTAGCAAATGGCCAGGTCTGTCAAGCTGCATCAGCCAGTAATCCAGAACTGATTGCCAGAGAAGCATTTTCAGAACATTCAAACTGAGAGTAAAAAAATCTTGAGTGTATAACTCACCAAGACTCAAAAACATTTTGCGGGTCATGACAATTATAAAAAGCAAATTGATTAATAAACTCTATATTCTTGAAAGAGTTAAAAACCCCAGCATTAAATGCCTTAAAAACTCTGATATACTCCCTTATTTTTTCTGAAACTCTGACATCATCCTTTGAACATTTACTAATGAAAGATTATTAATTATGAAAGAATACTACTGAACCCTTAGTTTTATTAACAGAATAAATTTTGTTAACTATTTATACAGTTGTCAATTAGCATAAAGCTTTTTTCTTACAATGAGGCCACGGTTTAGAACTTGAGATTTCCTTTTTCCCACCAATTGCAATTTTTTCTTTTGTATTAATGAACATATCTTGCACATTACAATCCACAAGCTTTCTGCTTTTGCCTCTGTAGATTGAATCTGTGCATTCTTCTCATTCTGTCTCTACAGAGACTATTACACAATCTCATCACAGCATTAAACTAGTGTGTAATCACCTATTCTTACAAGTTCTCGCAGGAGGAAGGAGCACGGTGGTTTGTCTGCTCTAAGTCTGCCAGTTGCTGTGCCCTTCAGAAGCACAAGGGGTAAAAAGTCTACCTTGCACTTTCAGAGCAAAGTAAGGTGCTCTTAAGCACTTCTGTACTCTGTATTACACACCAATCACTCAGAGCAGTTGTTTGAATTTAGTATCATTTATGCAACACAGTTTCACATTGACCTGGAAACAAAATGTTTGAGACAAATACTCAGCCTTTAACCTTCAATAATCTTTTTAGCACAGCCCACCACACATCTTAAAGACAGCCATCACAGGTACCTGCCCTTTACAGCAACCTACCTGAAAAACTAGTAGGCATCCAGTAACTGTTCATGCTGCTAGTAAGATTTACTGGAACTGATCAAGTATGCTGCAACTGCTGAATTTCATAATATAAGTGCACTATTGTAATCTACCACAGAGAAAACACCCTAGGCAAACTCACCACCACACATCTGGACAGATGAGAAACTTCTGGTCAGCTGATGACAGAAAAAAAATACTGCTCACTGACAGCACTGTAGGGCAATTATCAAAAAAAGATCAAATTATGGATTTATTTGCCTGATGTGGGTGTGTATTTTCAGACAGGGAATATTCTATGGCTTCAAAAACCTGCAGAGGGCTTCTATGTACTATCAAGATAATTTAACAGACACTATGATCTCTCTAGCATGATGCCCACATGTCAGTTTTACGTACACTCATTAGACCTCAAAAAAAGAACAACCCAAAGTATACAGTCCAGAAGATTTTCAGACACAGACACTCATAAGTACACACATGAGAACCATGGATTGTCACAACAGCTGTGGAATATGGAAGACAAACATCATCTAACATAAAAGCTTTGTGGCTCCAAAAAGTCATGTCAATGTTTGTTGCTACTAACAAACAAGGCTGAGAACAAACTCATCCAATGCGCTCTGGCCATATCTAGAACCTACAACATCTTGTTTCTTCTTGATGTTTTACATGAAGGTGGCTGTCAGTAAGTGTAGTTTCACAAAGAGTTTTTAAAAAAGCAAAGAGCACGCATAGAAATTCTACCATTGTCCCAACAAGCCCTCAAAATTTAATTACTGCCAATATATAGACTTCTACAAACAAGTTAAGCATAATCCCGCTAAGCCTGCTTCTTATCAGAGCAATAAAACTCTCTGCAATCCTGTGAGCTCAAGAAGGGAAGTCTTAATCCAAGTGGATTCCTGAGCAGCTAATTGGCACACGGGACATACACTCCTAAACCAGCACTGCACTCAGTAAAACCAACACAAGATGACAATTTTGCCTATGTCCCAATTCTAGTTGTGAGTATCAAATGATCTAGTGAGTATCTAGTGATCTTAGCTGAATGAAAACAGAAAGCCTTTTAAATAAAGATATAAAGCCAAGACAAAACCAATCCTTTTTTGCTACCTTTTTATCATTCCTGGAATACAACTGCTTTACCAGTTCTGCAAAATAAATGTCTTTCTCCTTAGGGATACATTAATAATAAGACTAATTTTATGATGAATTGCAAATGAAAGGCATTTCATTCCCATACGGTTCTTTATCTTAACAGAAGTATTTAATTCCTAAACAGCAACTAGCAACCATAAATAATAGGAATACATTCTAAAGAGGTTAAGAGGTACTTCTCTTCTGAACAAATAAGAAGCTTGTAATGGTGTGGGGTCAGGAAGTGTCAAACATTAATAATTCCAACAAGCTACACAATGGAGTGAAAATCAAGCATTCTGAAAATTTACGGATTTCAAAACATGTTCTACAGAACCTCTTCAAAACTATTCTACTAGCAAACAAAACTCACATCAATATTTTAAAGCAGCCAAGCAGATCCATGTTTATGTTTACAACATTTTCCAAGAGAAGTTTTACAACTTTAGTGACATCTATACAACTCTTCTCAAGCTAAGCAGACAGCAAAATTGGAGTATTTTTGAACTGAGCACATCGCAAAAGTTGCCTTTTATGCAAGTTTCAAAAAAAGAGCAAGAATTTCAACAAACACAATGTGACAGGGAGGGAGAAGCAGGCTACACTGCTGTGCCAGTGCCCTGATCTAGTCAAAGATAGGGTTTAAAAGGCAAAGAAACACCAGTGTAAACAGCATTGATGCTAGTGCTGCCCAGAAGACATTTATTTTTAGCACTTCAAAAAATAATGCATGATTTTAAAAGTGCCTCTTCAAAGACTTTACCATCTACATGTTAAATAGACTAATTAGATAATTTCTATCTATTTATACCAGCATCTGATTTTTTAATTCACAGCTTTAACTCACCACTGATGCTCAACATGCCTGCTGAATTCCTTCAGTCTTGACTTGCCAGCACCACAGAGTATCTGACCTACATAGCAAACTCCAAATGTAGAACTTAAGAACTAAATGCCTTTTTTTTGTTACAGTAAAATTTTCCAAAGCCAGCAGAAAAGCATGCAAGTAGTGTTTTCCTTGGAAACATCTAATAAGAGTCCACTGTATTTTTATTCAAATTTTTGGTGCTGCATTGGCATGGATTAATTTATGAAGTCATAATAGGAAGGGGGTTACTCTATTAGGTGACACTGAATTTAGTTTTCTTAAGTTATGAGCACCAGCAAATTCTCAGCTGGATGTGGTTTTGCCACTGACCAACAGCAAAGTCAATTTCATACTGCAAAGGACGACTGTTCCAAGAAAGAAAATGAGGAAAATACTTACTGGCTTGTGCAATAATATTTGTATGCCTCCTCAGCATGGCAGCAGCAGTTTCTGACAAGGCCACAATTACTTCAAGTGCCAACTGGCGCTGCATGTTACTGAGACTGGCATCTGCACACAACTATGACCCAAAAGATTAGAGTAAATGGTTACAACAGAAGTTTTGCAGTGGAAAAAGTGATTCTTAAAAAGCATTCCTAGCTTTACCTTCAGAGTTAGTTGCAAAGTAGCTTCTAAATGTGGTCGTAAATACTTAGGAACAGAATCTGCAATTTCTACAAGGGATTTCAGAACAGAATCATCATTTTGGTAGCAGGAATCATTTAGAGCCTATAAAAAGATAAGATGAAGATACGATTACATAAGAACAAACAACATTATGAATAGGACCAGTGTTATAGAAGGAATTTCATTAATTGTATTCTTGTTTCTCTGAACAGTCTCATTTAGTTTTAGTAGCTAAGTAGCCAAAGCCTGAGGCCACAAGAACTGACCAGAGTAAACCTTTTGTTAAAACTAAAGCTTCTAACAATGAACTAGCTGATTCCAGCAGATACAGACAGAATGAAGAAGATAAGAATCAAGCAGACAATTCCAAGAGAATGAAGTAACTTCACTAGAAGATCAGCCCTACAACAGTGAAAACCAGTAAGAAATCCAGAGACCACCAACTAGAAGTAACTGGCTAGGGACTGGGCCACCAGTGGCACAGTTGAGAGACATGAATTGGGGTAGTCCCTCTCTGGAGGCACCAGCTCAAGCTGTAACCTGAGAACTAATAGAATACAATTAATTAGAAGCCTTCATTCCATCTTTCAGCAGGATCCCAGAGTCAGACCCTGCTATGGTGACCTGTGTGCATAAATCCGTAACAGGATTTACTATGCAGCATCCAAAACAAGTTTTCTGCAACTAAGTTATGGCTCACAATGTTCAAATATAACACTGCAGACAATCAGAAAGAATTAGGGTCACACATCAGAGCCTCCAACATGCAAAACCACTGAGTTCTGGCCAAACTTCAAAATCTATTTAAAAGAAAGTGACTCTGCCCAAAAGAAGGAAAATAAGCCTAACTCCTCTTTTGCTGAATAGTTTATGCTTATAAACACCAAGAACCACAAGATAAAAGAGTTTTTTTCCAGACATCCCTCGAGAGCCACCAAATTAAAGCAGACCTTTCAGCCCTCAGCCACAGACATGGAGAGGAGAAAAAGAAATCAAGCTTTTTGCAACTATCTTTCCTAACCCATATCCACATTCTGAAAAGTAATTTAAAACATAATTTTAATTGATCAGAGTGATATTTTCGTGCGAAAACAGAACAGTGTTGTTCAATGGTGTTATAATCTAGAAGTAAACAAAGCTTCAAAGAAAAAAGTCTTTACAATCACTTCTGAGGTTTTGAAAGAGATTTTCATTACAGAAGTATTTTATGTCTTCCTAATGTTGAAACACTTTTTGAAGTGATTACCTAAGTGATTTTTAATATTGATGTCTACAATTCAATATTTTTTATAATGGCACTTATATTATCCACACTTTCAACACAGATGCAGCATCTTCTAGTACCAGAAATGTTCTGGAAAAAAAAAAACAACCTGTCACGGTTAAGGCCTTTTGGTTTAATAGCCACAACATCCTCTGATTCTCTCAAAAGGACAATGTAATATTTACTGGAATTTTCTGCACAATTGTGTTTTATACCTATTGCAACTCTGAAAGTTTTTTAAAGCAAGACTGGTTTTTTGAAGAAAGTAGCTCAAAGTGAAAAGCGAGCACTAAAAAGCAGAGGCACTTTTCTGGAGTATCAAACAACGCCCAAGGAAGTCAGTGAATTTCTATCTGCTTTTACCTCCCTTTGCAAGAGAAAGCTTTGGGTAAAAGTTTCAACTGTCAGTTTTGGAAGTTCAACTTCCAGCATAACCATTATAGATCTTGTACTGAAAGGACTGATATGCCAAGTCAGAATTTTATTTTTAGGTTTTTTACCGCATCAGTATTCAACAAAATGAATTTCAACAGCAACAAAAAAAGCATCCAACTGTCTCCAAAGGTCACTCATCACTATTCTAACACATTCCTATTTATAAACTCAGATCTTCATATCCATCTTGTGTTACCACGGCCAGAAAATCTAGTTCTTCTTGCAGTAAGTACTTTAAAAAGACAGATTTCATAACACAGCTCTGTATCTGCAAAGGAAAGCCAGAAAATGTGAGCGAAGCTCATGTGCTGTTAGTGTCTAAATAGTGTCACAGTAGCATTGAAAGTTACAGCACACAGAGAGGGCTATTAGCCTGAAATCTAAAACCCACATACTATTTAAGTGCCACACATCAAGACAAATGGTATGACCACCACAAATCCTGCCTCCCCCACCATTTGCATAGTACTGTGTAGCCAAGGCCCTCTCAGGCAGTCATAACTTTAAAAATTGTTATTGACAAAGGCACAGACAGAGACTAACCACCAAATAGAGACCTCAATACCAAAATACTTAACTTATACACACTATAGCCCCTTTTCAAGTTCAGATGACTTGAATAAATTCCTCTCAGTTTGCATTTAAGATCAAGCAGAATTCCACCAGTTGCAGATGCCAGTAGATTTGGCAAAAGTTTTCTTCAGCTTGCCACAAAGCACACGCAGTTTACAGCTCACACTGTCAACAGGAACCTGCTGTTCTGACTGTAGGGAGAAGTCTGTCTTTAATGTAAATTTACCCTAATTTAAAATCACCAGGAGTTCACTTCCTGTGTTATCATATCTTAATTGCCTTGCTTCCACTGTTTCTTGATATAGAAAGGGAAGTGTACTGTGAAATTATCATCCTTGAGAGCTCAAACCATTTCTGTCTCTAGTTTGTTTACAACAGCCTTCTCTGCAAAAGTAAATAACCTTACACTAGAATTTCAACTTTTGCTCAAATTCATCCATCCAAGAGATCTAATCCAGCCTCAGAAATTATATGAAGCAATTTCCTAATTTATCAAACAATAAAGATCATTTCTACAGACTCTTGTTCTCAGCCTGAGAATATATGTTCAGAATAATTCTGTGCTTTCCTCTGAAGAAGATACAGGACACTACAAATCCATGAATTCCTCAATTACAGATTACTTCAAATCTCAGGGTAGCCCCTATTTAAACTGTATTTCAACATCAGGGTTAATTTAAAAGCTGTATGATTTTGACCTATAGACATTACAAAGAATTTTAACTCATTTATCTCTGTAACACTGATCAACACATAAGCTGATCAGCACTGAGTTATTTTCTTTAAAACCCCTATCAATTAACCTCTGTTTGCAAAATTCCTCATTAGTCTGCGCTTCATCTTGCTGGTGACTGCTGTCTGGCTAAAAGGCTCAGTTAATTCAGGTCTCAGCAAAAACTCACGATTTTGCAGACCAATAATTTACATTTGGATGCAGTCAATAAGTGTTGTTCGTTTTCTTACCTGCAAGATTCCAGGTAGCAGGTCTGCAAAATGTTTCAGAAGGGGAGCGTTGAGCTCATTAGCAAGCACAAACGCAGCTGCAGCTCTAGCAGACAAAGTTTTGATCTAAAAGACATGAGTGGAAAAAGAAATGTGAGAAACTAGTACTGAAACATGCCTCTGCTAGTTTTTAACATGGGATTTTACATTTTACTTCAAATTAGGGTAAAGTGATGAAGACGACCATCAGCATCTACCTTGTCTACAATACAAAAAGTTTATCATAGGAGGTGGCAAGTAGTCCCTAGTTTTGCTTTTTGTTTTGGTGGTTTTCATTTAACAAAAGACAAGAGGAAAAAAAAAACCATTGTTTTCAACTTCTATCAAAACTTCAAATGTGCATGCAAGTGTCAGTCTCATTTTTCAAGAACTGTGATCTAAGTGTGTAAGACATGCTTCTTTAAAGGCATGACTTGTGGGTACTTTGGAAAATGTTATTAATTTGACTTTCAAAGGTCAGAAAAAGCATTCCTTGGGGGAGCAGCAAACTGAACCCATATATCACAGCAGGGTTTGCTATCCTTGCCCAGCATTTTCCACAAGAGAAACATTTTCAAAGTACAATTCTCTGCACAAATCAATTAATCTGAAGCCTTCCAGAAAAGCAAGGCTTGCTTACACACCCTTAGAATAAAACATGCACAAACAGTTCAAGGAGCTGTCATTTATTCAGATTTTTGAGACATACCATGTACAGATACTGTATGTAGAGACATGACAGACTTACACTGGTAACACAAAGGCCAGAAAGAGAATTTAACAAGGAGTTTCTGACCTCCCAATGGTGCTGGCTAAAACCCCATCTGCTTGGGGCCCCTGCAACTGGGTTTCTCCAAGCATAACTAGAGAAGAATCTGGGCCTAAGCAACACAGATATGAGCAGCCAGTCAGCTTTAGCACCACAAAAGGGTCTGAGCCTTTGGTTTTGCAGCCGGCATTGTCATACATGTACATTAGTTGCAGGTAATGCAATTGTCTGGTTGAAATCTATGGTTTAACCTTTATATTTGAGACTACTGCACCGATATTCTATGCTCAGAACATACTAAAATCCCAAAAGCACACAAAGTTCTTACTGAGGGATGCTCCTGATCCTGCATACACTGAACCAGCATTCTCTTAATGACATCCAGATAGTGTTGCTGTTGATTCCCAAAAATCCCAGGAAAATTCCTAAGGATAAGACCCAAAACATTAATAAAAATTCACACAAGTTAAGGTTAAACTACTATTTCAAAGTTATCCACTGTTTAAGTCATAGATTGTAACTGAACATGTTTAAGTAAGCCACTATACAAGAAAAAAAATGAAATAAATAGGATTGCTAGTTAATTACATTGTGACAGTTTTTCTTTTATTTTCAGATATGATTTGGCTATCCTACAAAAATGTAGCTTACCAGAAAATATGTAGAGCAGCCTCACGCAGTCCCACATTCTGAGAACTGACAGAGTCAAATAAGAATTTCAGAACTTCTGGCCACTGGTTGTTGCCATCTTCATCTACATTAAACACAACAAAGTTTTAGGATAAGCAAACTTCAGAATGGTGAGATATCAACTGTGCAGGAAAACCAGTCATCACTAACTCACCCTGATCTGAAGATGTGCGTAAGTCACAATGTAAAATGTTGTGAAATGTTTAATCTAAAACACCCCAGAAAGGAAGATGATCTCTGTTTACTGCTATATAGCAGCACTCAAAAAAAGCAGCTGATGCAATATTCAGCATAATTCATGCCAATTTACACAAAACTGGATTTATAAACCTTAGTACAATTTCACCTAAACTCAAGCAATTTAAAAAGCAGAGTTTAAGAATCTTATTTTTATCTGGTCAAGGATAGTGTGAACAAATATTAGGTTCTATTATAGGCCTTAGATTCAGTTAACACATCATGTGTAAATGCCTAAGCAGGACTAGAGAACAAGAGATACAAATGCAACTACCATCAATACATAAACATTTTATTACATTACTTATATAAGTATCAACTTATATAAACAAAGTACCTATTAAATTCCTGGCCAATTCAGCGACTATGTCACATATTTTCTTTCTCATGGTGGACTGCATTTCTAACTGGATAAAGAGCAGCAATTCACTCTTGACTGATGTCTGATCCTCAGGTGACAGAGCTGGATAAACTTCTTCGAACGCCGATGACAACAGGCGGCGCAGAAGGACAGCTGCCATCTGCCGAGCCTGTGGAAGGAGAAGTGTGTGAGTGGCAAAGGGTTCGATATGATAATCATGCTCCTACAAGGGAACATCAACATCATGCTTCCAAATGACACCTCCATTGTGTAGACTTCTCTGGTGAATGAAATACCTCTCAAGCAACAGATGACAATAATAATAGTAAAAAAAAATATAGTAAAGAAACATCAGCTTATCACCATGTTTCTGACACTTACAGCCCTTCAAAGAAATAATCACAGTACTGAGGTACTCAGGTTTTTTCTACAGCTGAACCTCAGGCATATTTTGTGGCAAGTTAAGAACTTATCTGTATTACTGAAAGATTTTTGAAGTATTAATTCTTTCTATTTTAAATGGCCTCATGAGGTCATTATAATCCAGACAAGTTTTTCTGGATTAAAAAGTGATTTATTGAGGCAACTTTGTCAGATAACCTGGAAATACTCCTTCACTTTCTCAAACAACTAAACTTAAAGCTAAAGATTCAGGAACCTACAGTGAGAATTTGGCAAATAAAACTCTTCTCTAAATAATAATAAAAAAGCCACATATGCAAAAAGAAAAACCAAATCCAAGTCAAAACAAAGCTTTCAGTGTTTTGCAGGCCTATGATGAAACTTTTTTCTTTAAACTTAAGCATAGGAACCTCAATATCACATATTACAATCTTGTTTCCTGTATGTGCACACCTATTTTATAACAGTATCACTTAGATATCCATATTTATTTACAACTATAAAAGAACTAGAAGCAAAAAACATGGCTTAGTAATTCTAAATTAATATAGCGACACATGCAGTAAAGGCAAAAAGACAAACAAAACTCTCTGAATAATGTAGTAGAATGTTCACCAACTGGTGTTTGAGGACACACAGTAAATAAAAATCACCACCCACAGTTCCCAAGTTTAATACATGTAACAAAACCTTATGTGTGCTAGATTCTCACAAAAAATAATCCAAACTCAATTTTTTCCTAAAGTCTTCTTATTTAATGCTCACTTGAATGACAAATAGTTTCACTTATAAACCTTTGAAATTCAAAACTGTTCAATGAGCAGCAAAAGTAATCAATTCCAATTTGTCAGTAATGCTACTATGGCATAACCTATAGATGTGAAACACAAACTGCTGCAAAGTGTCAACTTCTAACACACCCTGTAAATATCAGGTATTGCTAGAACATCACCCAAGATACTATTCTTATGTTCTGCAGTCTCCAAACTCACTGTGTCTTCTTCTAATCTACCCAGCTCCCTTCTGTACAGCTAAAGAGTAGCGCACATAAAGTGTCTCTGTACCAGCAGAAGGAAAGGAGTAGAACTGGACCCAGCTCTTTATCATTGCTGACCTCCTCCTCACCATCTCCCATGCGGACTAAGGCCACCACATATGTAGGATCAGCTCTTCCCTAGCAGATGTAAGGGAGTCAGAGTGCCCACCTGTGCTGTAGTTCCCATAAGAAGCCATGATTCTCTAGCAATAAGCTGTCATATGGGGAACGTGAGCTCAGAAGGACATTCTTCCCTCACTGCCTGTGGGAATATCACTAACAATGTGTCCAAAAACTTTCATGGTACTGCAGTATAATGGTGTCTTTCCTCCTCCCATCCCTTGGAGCACCAATATTGGGAAAGATTAAAATTTTGCTCCTTAGTATGGTAAACTTACAGAGAAATGCCTTGAGTGGGGAGCGAGTTCACTGGGACTAAACATGGCACAAACTCTGGTGCTGTCTTCCCTTACTCAAGGCATTGTGTTTCAGTGCGTATTTCCTGACATCTGATAATGACTCAACTCACATTATATTATATTCTTTCGTGAAGTAATAACAGGTGGACAGACAGGGAACAGAGGTGGAGACTACATGCTTTATGAAAACAAGAATAAGAATTTCCAACTCTGAAGAATTTAAAATACTAGAAGGCTGATAAACAGACTGATTGAAAAGTAAAAACACAAGTAGTAAGGCATACAGAAAGACACAAGATCAGTACTACATGAATTATCTCCTGGTTATAGTTACTAGCTTAAGGAAAAAAAAAACAACAATCCCCCAAATCCCTAAAGCAAATTCATGTTTTAAGGAGTGACAAATGACTGACTTCTAATAATAAAAAAATAGCAATTAATTGCACCTCCACAGCTCTTTCTTCTACTCTAAAAAAGAATATATGTATTTTTCACATGCCCCAAAGGCTCTTTTATGTTTAACTATTTCAAGATATATGCTCAAACAAGATTTAAAATCCTGCAATTTAGTGGCAATAGCTTTTAATGAGGAGAGGAACAATATAAAGTGTACATCCCCAAAGAAGGAATTCCAGCTACCAATGAAGCATAAAGAGAGCAAATTTTTTTCCAGCACTGGGTTTTCTGCATGTCTAAATTACTGAAATGCTCACATACAACTGAAGTGTTAAAGTTATTAATATAAAAAGCAATCATAATACTCAAATTTCAACATGCTGCTTCTGATTACGTATTTTATATGGAAGAGTCTGACTATCTTGTGTAGCACTGTCACACTGAATTTAACTTTTGTTTTATTGTTCAAGTCCTCAAGGAGGAAAACATGCAGGGATGGAAGTAAAGAACATTTAGCACATGGCTAAATGATGGACATGCACAACATCATTCAGAGATCTAGTCCCACGTGGAATTCAAGGCACAGAGTGCCCAAGGTCCACAGATAAAGGCAGAACTGTGGTGCATCCTTGGGCTGCCCTTCTTCCCAAAGGCTGAACAGGAAGCTGTTCACAACAGCAGTCTCAAACTAAGAAATGTATCCCTTCATGCGACAATATGGGCAGAGGTCGGAGAGAGGTCTGGGCCCTCCAAGAAGGCTGTGAGTACAGCAGAAACATTTTTACAGAGCATTGGTTACTTTATCAGTCATTTGTAAATAAGGCCACAATCAAAACCTGCCAATCCAGAGTTAACCAAGAAAAAACAAATGCAGGAGAAAATGCAGAACTTCTGCTCCTTTAAAAGATTTACGCGGTAAATCAAAACTGCAAAGTAAAAGCCTAAAATATCTTAAGACAAGTCCTAGGAACAAAAGGAATCAAATAAACTGTGAATATACATTATCTTTCAGTACAGCTCTTTAAAATACAGTTGCATAGAAAGTAGAGTCAACTTCATAACACTGAGACTCTAAGTGCAGGAAGTAAGGACAAGCCCCTCCTCAGACTGAGGTCTACAAACTTGCACATCACCTGCCACAGAAGTGTTCTAACTCCTAAGTCAGATGTTTCCCTTCACTTCTGTGAACAGTGTCACTTTACTACTAATGCAAATGTTAGCATTAGCTACATGGTGTTTTCAATGTCAAATGCAAGGGATACTGGGAGCACGATTTGCATCCCTGTTTCTCCATTTAAATGCCAAAACTACTGGGTTGCAGAGGAAGGATCTCCCCAGCTGCTGTTTGAATATTCCTACAAATCTTATACTCTCTACAACACAGACACTCAACTCATGCAAACAGGATGGGATATTTTTCTTCAGCCCGATTTTTCTGCAAGGAGGTAAAGCAATACAGAGGCTTCAAGATGAAGAGGAATCTGAACCCAGCTTTTACATAGCCTGGACAAGGCATGTTCAAAGTTCTGAAGCTCCTTCCAGCGTCCTGTGTTTGGTGGCACTGGTACATTCAATGTGCTCAGAGGACATGTACCAGGCCCAAAGCTCTATCCACTGGTGACATGCAATATTCTGCTTGGCATTTGGATCTCTATAAACACATGCAGAAACTACCTGTTGATACCAGCATCATATTAAACATGCACAGAATGTTTCCCAGCATGTTTATATGCAGTGTTTAGATTGAGCATGGGGATTACTTCACTTAGGCTCTAATTAGGCTACTAAGTTGGATTTACAGGGAAGAGGTTGTAGGTTTTATTAATCAGGATTTTTTGAGTCCAGCATCTAATGCTTACTTATGTTAAGAGCTAACATTTAAACGTTTCTTTGATTAATCCACTGGTGGAGTTAAATGTCAAGTTATTCTACAAATGTTAGCCTTTGATATCTTTGGCAAGAGTAACTTCTATAGGTGAGAAGATTTTTTTGTACTTAGCAAGTTGGAATCCAAGTCATTGGCAAGACTCCTAGGTTTTACACTTGGCTACTTCCTTAGCTGATGTAAAGAGAACAAAAATCAGCAAACACACAAAACAAGTATTTATTTACACTTTGTAGTAACACTGCTCTACACTTTTCTATCATTTGAAACATCTCAAGAGAAGCAGCAAGGAAAAATAGATACCTCTTATGCAACCAGTTGCTAGTATAATATTGAAAGAGTGTCAGAAGAACACAACGCTGTAGATCGATAAGCATCAGTATGGGTAAACTGATACCTTCTTAGCATTAAAAAGCAAAAATGGCAACTAACTCTAAACTGAATAGTCTGCCACAAGACATTGTTATCCATAGAGAAACAGCACACCTATGCTCTTATAATATTGTTCAGAAATTGACTCGAAAATTTGTAATACCTTGAAAGTTAGTAGTTCTTAACACTGCGTATCCAAGTGAATAATAGTTTTACAAGTACTTTAACTGATTGCTAAAGTTGTGAGCCTTACAAAACTAAGGAGTAACTAAAAGGCAACCTTTATGCTCGGATTAAAAAATATGTATAATGTTTAGACTATTCTCCACTCATTCCATAATACAGTTAGATGACTTAAGAAACACTATCAGTTTCAGACACCACACAAGTTTATTGTTTAGGCACAGGACCCCAAGTAGAAATCACTTCACAAAAGCAACTTGAAGACCCATGTCAGTAAGTCACACATTAGTTACACATTTAATGGAAATTAGCACTCATTAAGCAAAGCACACAGCAGAAAACAATGGAGATCCAAGCAGTTGCATATGAAAAACTATTCCTGAAATAAAATATCCTGCACCAAAAAATCTCAGCTAGTGAATTGAGCATGCAACAAACAAGATGAGAAGATGAGTGATCTCTCTACAAATGCACAGTAAATTAGAATGCTTCAATCAATGCAAAACTTGCTCATTTATCCCAAAACTATCACAAATTATTTCTTCCCCTCTTCTCCAAGTCCCCTTAGAAATCTGCACAAATCCAAGGTCATTGACCCATACCTCCTCGGGAGTAGCATTGTTCCTGATTGCCTGCAGGAGGTAAGTGATCTTTGATGGGCCTGGAATAGTCTCGTAGGTCTCCTGCATAAAAAGAGATGCAGCTTATTGTAAACATTTATTAGAAAGCATGTGTTAAGCATTAATATTAATTGACCTTCCTTTTAAAACAACATCGGTATCCATCCAATTAAAAAAAAAAGCAGAAAAAAATTAAGCTTATCAAAATAAAAATGTATGATCTATTTTAAAATATGACTAAAATTTTAGTTAAAATCTGCCACATTGGAATGATCTACATATGCATGACTGGCCTCTTAGGAGATTAGCAATAGAACATAAACTCGTAGAAATACAACATACACCAAACATGTCCTACTGGGAGTCCATCATGGCTTTTATCATATCAAAGAATTAAGAACTTTGGAAGCCTGAGATCAAGCTGTGACCAACAGGTTAATAATCACGGACAAATGTATAGCCCAAAAATGGGATCAGTTCTGCTTCTGAACCTTTTTAAAACTTCTACAATGTTATCTGACCACACTCTCAACCATACATTCTAAATAAGAAGGCCTTATTTTTAAACTCCTGCCTGAATTTCAGAAAGAGAGGCTATTTAGTTTCCTCCTTAGGAAAACCCTCTTCACAAAATGAAAAGTTTACGGACAAGTTCAGTTACATTGTCTTACATGCTTCTGGCATGCATTTTATACATCTCCTTTTAAAATTACATTGTTACTCAGAAGCTGGAGTGAAAATACAGTAAAACAACTTTTGCTGTCCAAAACTCGGTATACGAGAACATTTTGAAACTTTTTTTTTTCACATATACTAAACCTATGTAGGTAGGAGCAGGACACTCACAAGCTAAATAGCAACCCCTCATAACATTCAGAAATAGTTCTATACTTAGTACCTCTGAGTTACTTTTTGTGGACAATCGTGAAGATAAATTAGTTCACCCTTTTCAAATATTCATTATCCCATCCTGAACTCAAGGAATAAGACTATTCTGCAAAGCTCAGGTTCATTTCTATCAGTTCTCTGCCTGCTGACTTCCCATTTCCAACAGTGCAGTAGCTCCTTCCAGTGCTCTAACAAACTCTTAAACAACTTGACATAGGATACCTGCTATTGTCAATTACGCAGTTTTGCATCAAAGACATCATCTTTCTCCCTTTCTGTACCTACTTCCTAGTAGGCGTTCTTGACAAAGTCAATTCTCATTTTATATTCTCTCTAGTTGCCAACATACACTCACAGTCAAAGAGACTCTGAATCCCCAATGAATCCCTGCATTTAATCTAATCATTTCATGGAGACTGCAAAATTAAATGAGGTTTAGGGTCAGAATACAAAGTCTTCCCAGGTTATCCTCTTCCATGAACGTATATATTTGTATTGCATTATTATCTAAAAATCCAAAGACAAATACAGAAACATGACAGTCCCTAAACCCAGGCCCAGCACAGACTTTCACATAGAGCTGAAACACAGTAAAAGTTGGCTTCTTTCACGTCAATTCTGATAACCATAACATTCTATTTTCAGCTGTTTGTTTAACTCACTAAAAATGGCAGCAACCTAAGCAGTTGTTCAATGGTATAACTCTGTCAATTCAATAAACTGCATTAAGAGGTTGCTAAAGCAGAGGGGCACAATGAATACATGGCCAAACACAGAACCTTCCCTCTAGGCTGGTGGGAGACTTCTTTGCTAGCCCTACCCATCTTATTACCAGTCTTGCCTACACTCTCTGTACCTGGATCCTGCTACATCTTATTGTATTAAGTTTCCAATTAGTTCCCCAGTTATCTTGTACAGAAGTACAAATTTCTCACACACCGTGGCCAACCTTCATAACACATGCAAGAAAGTATCTGTTGTCTACTCTTAGTACTCATGTTCTCCCAAACCTGAGAAATGCACTTTAAAAAAGAGCATAAAATCACCAACCACAAAGTAAATAAAAATTTCTTTAGTAGAAGACAGACACACAAGAGGAAGACAGTTTTTTATAGTCAACAATGTTCCAGGATGGATGGTAAAATAAACCAACCAGATTTCAGCCAGCTAGTTTGGTTAAGCTATGAGCATGGTAGCTCATACACATAATCACAGAATGTTTTGGATTGGAAGGGACATTAATGACCATCTAGTTCCAAACCCTCTGCCACGGGCAGGGAAACTTTCACTAGACTAAGTTACTGAAAGCCCCAGCTAACCTAAGACTTAAATACTTCCATGAACGGGGCATTACAGCTTCCCTAGGCAGCCTGTTCCAGTGCCTCAACAACCTTGCATTAAAGAATTTATTCCATATATCCAATCTATAGCTGCCCTCCTCAAGTTTAAAGCCACTGCTCCTTGTCCTGTTACTGCATGCCCTTGTAAAAGCCCCTCTCCAGCTTTCTTGCAGTTCCCCTTTAGGGTACTCAAAGACTGCTCTAAGGTATCTCCAGTCTTCTCCAGGCTGAACAACCCAACTGTCTCAGCCCGTCTTTCACAGGAGAGCTGTTCAGTCCCTCTGACTATCTTTGTGACCCTCCTCTGGACCCACTCCAACAGGCCCACGTCCTTCTTGTGTTAGGGGCCACAGAGGTGGACACAGTACTCCAGCAGGGTCTCACAGGAGGAAACTATACACATCTAAATCCATACACATTGACTGAGATTGGAGTCATCAGGCTTTTTTCCCCACCCCTTTTTTTAAACAGCTTTTACTACAATCCTTCCAAACAGGATATGACTCCACATCTCCATCAAGTTCAGTCTTCAAGTGAACACCCCTCATTCTCATTTCAATGACCAAACTTATTTGAAATAACCTGAGTCTGCTTCATTTCCCCTCTATCAGTTCCTCATTCTGACTGGTTTTCACGGGATACAAGTGAAAACCTGCTATTTAACTTACCTACAGTTATTTGAATCCTTTATGTATTCAGTATTACCTTCCAACAGTAAGTACACTTTGAAGAACTGATTGGACTATGCCTATGTTTAAAACCAAGAATGAGTCCTATATGATTTCAGGAAGCAAATATGTTATCCAAAGACATCTTACTTCAAGAAATACACAACCGAAGTCAATCTAGTTACACTGTAGAGAGACAGATTTGTGTTTCTGGGTGAAAGTTCATTAACCCACCATGAAGACTTCACAGACATGTATGGTGCAAAATTGAGAGACAACAGGCATAAACTGAAAAAGGAGGTTCAGTCTGGAAGAGGTCCTGATCTCTCTGTCCTAATGAGGACAACGCAAGCAGGAGTGAGTAACTCTAAGAGCTTGTGCAGTCTCCATTCTTAGAGGTTCTCAAGAGCCAGCAGGACAAAGCCCCAAGTGACCTAATCTGACCTGATAGCTGACAATGCTTTGAGCATGACAGACCTCCTGAGGACCCTTTCATTCTGAATGATCCTAAACCATGAAAGTATTTGCAGCACACCTTGGAAATATTCAGAAACTAATGGCAAATTCAGTGCAGTTAAATACGTATTTTTATAGGAAACTAACAGACTTGGAAAGCTCAGTATCTATCATGCCAGTTAAGGTTTCTTATTCTGATTGACCATAGTGCATATATATATCTACGAAGATTAAAAGAACTCCAACTCAGTTTCAAGCAAGTTTCTGACAAAACATGCCAGTTTTAAGAATCTAAGCTTTAGAGTTCTTATCTAGTTTTTTATACACATTGTGACAAAGCTGCACAATGAAGTTCCTTTGTTACAATTCCAATTGAGTTCAAAATTTTTTAGTAATTTTTTAGGTTATATGTAGGCAGCTGAGAAGAGAAAGAAATTCAGCTCCCAGAGAATGGCCTCCATTGCAGCTCTATGTTCAGAAATGTGGGAATAATTCTTGCTGACTCTCTAGAAAGTGCAGTTATCAATACCAAACTGCACTAGCTTTCTAAAAATGTATGTCTCCCCTCCTTCTCACTATGGACTCATATTTGAGGAATTTTCACTGCAGCATCAGGAATAATGCTTTTTATTCTTCACCAAACAATGCGCTGAACTCTGCTGACCGCTGGAGTGATGAGAGCGATAAAAGACCCGATGCAGCCATGCAGTGGGAATTCATGCTAAACCTAGACGCTGGTATTTAATTCAACGGGAGAGATTCCCCACCAGGCTTGACAATGGAGCCTTAAGCATGACAGAGAGAAAGAATTAACGTGGCTTAGCCGCCACAAAGAATTTCAGCTGAAACAACACGTCTGAAAACTTTTTGCTGATAACAAGAGAAACTCAGCATATTGAAAACACTTCTTTGGGGTGAAATACTTCTTAGCTGACGAAACACTTGAACACGCGCGGGGCCGTTCAGAAAAGTTAAAAAACCAAACTACTGCGCGGCAACAGAGAAGGACCTCGGTCCCGCTCCTGCCGGCCAGGCTGGGGCGGGGGCGCGGAGCCCCTGCGAGGGCCGCTCGGGGAGCGCACACAAGAGCGCTCCCATCGCCCCAGGCACCCGCTCTGACCTCCTTCGGGAAACGCCTCCGCGCCCGAGCCACCGAGAGCCGCCCCCCCACACGCCGCTG
>VXBR01008901.1:695071-847182 GCA_013400215.1 Cisticola juncidis
GGTGCGGGCAGGGAGGGGTCGCGCCGGGACGCGGAGCTGGGGCCGGGCCGGCGGGAGAGGGAGGGCAGGGAAGGGGAGGGGCGGAAAGCGCGGGAGATCGCGGGGCGGCGCCTCCGGGCGCTCGATGACGTCGAGCTGCTGTCCCGCCACAGGGATTCAGTCACAGAACGGGCCGGGTTGGCACGGACCACGGGGATATCTGGCGCGAGCTCTCTGCTCAGGCAGGGTCGTCCTAGAGCACATGGCACAGGATTGCATGG
Source organism: Cisticola juncidis (assembly GCA_013400215.1). Classification (NCBI taxonomy): domain Eukaryota; kingdom Metazoa; phylum Chordata; class Aves; order Passeriformes; family Cisticolidae; genus Cisticola; species Cisticola juncidis. The sequence continues at coordinate 695,332 of VXBR01008901.1, forward strand.
AGATAGTTCTTGAACATTTCCAGTGACGGATAATCCACAGCCTCTCTGGGCAGTCTGTTCCGGTGCTCACTCACTTGCACAACAGAGAAGTTCACCATCATGTTCGGGTGGAATTTCCTGTGCGTCAGTCTCTGCCCGTTGTCTCCCTTGCTCAGCAGCACCGAGCAGAGCCTGGCTCTTCCTTGGCAGCCTCCTTTCAGATACTGATGGACACTGGTGCGGTCTGCTCTCAGCCATCTCTTCTCGAGACCAAGCAGGCCCATCTGCCTCAGCCTTTCCTTCTAAGAGTTGCTCCAGTACTCTCATTCCCCTCTGCGAGACCAGTTCCAGGAGCTCCATATTTCTGTTGTACTGAGGAGTCCAGCACTGGGCACAGCACTCCAGATCTGGCCTCACCAGGGCTGAGCAGGGGCAGGACAACTTCCCCCCATTTACTGGGAATGTTCTTCCTAGTGGACCCTAGGATACCAATTGCCATTCCTGGCCACAGGGGCGCAGGTGGCTCATGGACAGCTTGTTGTCCACCAGCGTCGCCAGGTCCTTCTTTGAGAGCTGTTTCCCAGCAGATCAGCCCTCAGCCTGGGAGTTATTGTCCCCCAGCTGCAGGACCTTGCATTTGCCCTTGTTGAATTTCAGAAGGTTCTTCTCTGCCCATCTCTCCAACCCATCAAGGTTTTATTAGATTGACTAAACCTTAATTAGTATTCTCTTTTATCACAGAAGATGTCATAGGTTCATAACAGGCATGGTGAGAAGCTTTGAGCATTATCCTGCTCATTCGTGGAGGGCTCTGCGCCTGAGGGTGCACCAGCCAGCTGTTTGGGGTGCACCAGCCAGCTGTTTGGGCTGCACCAGCCAGCTGTTTGGGGTGCACCAGCCAGCTGTTTGGGGTGCAGCCACAGTGGCTGGCTGGGTCAAGTATCTCCTTCCATTGTGCCTTGGCTGTGCTCAGGGCATGGCACTGCTCTTAGAGCAGGAGGAGTTAACCAGTGAGCTGGTGGAGAAAAGATAGATAGATAGATAGATAGACAGAAGGAAGGGAGGGAGGGAGGGAAGGAGGGAAGGAAGGAAACATCTTTACTACATCAAGAAAGAATTGCAGGCAGGGCTAGAGAGTGATTTTAAGCTGACTGAAAAGTCTGAAGGGCCATAAGTGAAGATGAAGTCTAAAAACAAGCCTGCTTTCTAGTGTGAAATGCACTCCTTTAAATGTCCTCAGACCTCAGCTATGTGGATTAGCTTGTTACAGGTTCTGGGGGGGCTTTTGGATGTCTTCTTGAAATAGGCATGATTTTCGTTCCTTTTTATCACCTGTTAATGGGTTTGTATGAACTTCAGTAACAATCCTGTCTGCTTTCCATGCATAAACAAATAAATGTGTTTGCTTTCATCTTGACTTCTCTTAATGGTGATTTCATCATAAATCTGTAGTAGGATTGTTAACTAAGGAACACAGTATCTGATGTTGGTTGGGGAGAGACTGTAAACCACAGGATATGGAAAATTGTCTTGTTACTCCTGCTGGTTTTTGCATCTGTAGATGCAGGGAGTGGGTTGTTATTATAAAAGCTGTCTAGTTTACTTTGAGAAAGAGTGAGGTGCATGAAGTTTGCCTAAGAACTGAAAAACAGTTGTCAAATTTTCTTTGGAGTACCAGTGATGAGCATCAGATTCCATTAGATCTCACTTGAAGATGAAGGCACGGAAGCCAGAAACAGTCTGATGCAGTTCATTACAGCAAGCCAAGCAAGATGTGCATGTGTGTGTGTTTCTGTTCCTCTGTGTGTAATGATCAATAAACTTAGGAGGGTAATGCTCTAGGAATACATTTGAATATATTTCAGCCTGATATTCAAAGCATAGAAGGGAGCATCTATACTGGGTTCAGAAGGACCTGGTGGTAAACTCAGCAGATTAATGCTGTTCCACTTCAAACCCTTACAGTTCGGGGAAAGCAGATTAAAAACTTCACCTAGGTAAAAAGCAGTTAAGATATTGGAAAGAGTCCCAAGCAAACAAAGTTGTCACTAATGCAATGTGATCAGAGTCTGCCACATCAGGTGCTCGTTCTCACTCAGGACAGTTTGAATTGTGGAAAGCAGCCAGAAACAATGCCAAAGAAGCAGGTTTCAGCACTAATGATAATTTAAACCTGAGGAGAGCTCAAAAAGATATAGCCACAAAGCAGCCAGCAGCAACACTGGTATTGCTGGATATTGCCTCATCCCTGCAGTCTGTTTAAAACAACATCAACAACAACAAGAAAAAAGACAGGAGAAAGTATGATAGCTCAAATCAGAAGAATTACCTTGACCTCTTCTAAACTGTTAAAGTTCAAGATGTGTGTTGAACTGTAGTTGAATGAAATGAATGAAATTTTATTGATGTTTTAAAACTTGGATGGACTCTGAAATTGAAAATACAAGTCTTTGAAAAGCAGAAGCTTTAGTATTTATTAAACTTCACAACTCTGCATACAAATGGATAATAAAGTGAGGGAGAGCTAGAAAACTATTTATTATACCTGAGGAATGCTATAATGTTTCTTACAGAGTAATAGAAGATGTGAAATGACAAACAAAATGAGGAAAGGTGTCTCAGATTCTTGTAAAATACTTTCTGATGCTGACTTACAGGTGAAGGGTTTGAGATGTATGTGTTTCAACTTTCAGAAGCAAAGAATGAGATGAAGATAAAGAAAGATACAGGAAAGAAGATACAGCAAAAAAAATTCAGACGTATTTGCAAAGCACAATAACAAGCCAGCTCTGTCATATGAGGAGATTTACCATAAGTTTAAAGTGACTGTTGATGGTCCATATGGATTCCATATAGTCTACATATCACAAAAAAGTGCAGCCATGATAGCCTCAGAGGCCAGAGAAGAGTTAGGAAGTGCATGAGGGCAGATTTCCAGCAAAAGTCAAGAGAAGAGAGTAAGTTGATGTCAGTGGGAAGCTATGCTCTAGCGGGGGCTGTCTGAAACTGTCTTGGCAGAGCAAGATATGTGCAAAGAGCAGGCAGCATCTGACAGCAGCTCTGGCCAAAATGTGGGGTGAGGCAAAAAATTACAGTCCTGTCAGTAATGACTATCAGTAGTGGACTGTAGTTTTCACAAATTATTCACCTGTTCATCCGTTTCTTGTGCTCAGAGCTCAGAAAGGGCATGGTGGTCAGTTCCCATGCCTAAAGCATGGGGCTGGGATGCCTGTAACTATAAAGGTGCTGAGAGAGATGCTGCTCCTTCAATTCAGATCCAAGAAACTCTGACCTGTGGCTTCTCACTGGTTTTCTGTGTTGGTAAAGCAGAGCTGGGAGGTCATACAACCAAGTCTAGCCACAAGCTGAGGGGTCTGCTAGGCTGGGGAGCATGCTGGGAGTCCAGAGAATAGCCATCAATACTAATGACAAATGAGATTCAGAATTCTTGGGTGGGAACTTTCTAAAGCCATTGAAATGGTTAATAAGCTAAATGACAAGGCAGGAAAGCTTCACATGCAGGTTATACCACAGGTCCTACACACTGCAGGCTTGAAAAGCTTTTGTTGTGAAGAAGCTTTGAACATCCTGTAGAGCTGCAAAGAGGCATACCATACCTGTCTTCTGCCAGATCTTCTCACTGAAGTCAGATATCCCTTGGAGGACATCCAGCTGAGGAACTGACATGAAGTTTTGCTACTCCCAGAAAGCAGAATGCAGAGGGACTTGTATGTATGTTCAGGAGTATTTTCTGAACAAGTACACCTGATAAAAAAGGTGTACTCTAACCTCGCCAGAGACCACCTGACAGTGCAGAATAATGAAGTGTACAGGGCTGGGGTAACCTGTGGAGATAAGTGACTTCTTGAACAAGGTTCTCAGGTCATTTTACCTAAGAGTGATACAGTGGAAGAAGTAGGAGACAAGGCTTTTTTGTGGATTACAGATAATACTACACTGAGGCTGTGCCTGCTGTGTCAGAAGACAAGGCAGATAATTTACTGAGCAGCCTGAGTAATCCCAAGTTCTACAACCTGCCAAGCTTCACAAAGCTGTACATGCACCTAAAAAAAATTGTAGTTTGCATGCCTCATGAATGTAGGCCTTTGAGTTCCAGACAATACTGTGATTTTGTTAATTTGGGAGGCAACTTTCTGACACTTATAAACCCAGTGTTCATAGAACTGCATGATTTGATGTATTGACAACACAGAGGCTGAGAAGAGTGCAAAACCTGTGGGGTTTGTATTGAAGAAAAAAGGATAAATTATGAAAAAATAATTTAGTTTTAGTCAATAACAGCAAGAAGTGCTAGGGAGAGACGTAACTGCTCTCTGAGAGACTAATATAAAGACACAAGGGATTAGCTTGTACAAAAACCAAACCAAAACAAAACAAAAAACCACCAAAATAGACCATTCATAGAATTTCTTTCTTAGAATAGAATTCAATATTATAGAATTCAATTATTATTGAAGATTTCTATATGGCTTCAGTGGTATTGTTGCTTTTATTAAGGCAGTTTGTCAAAAGCATTCATCTGACAAAGTGATCTGAACTGAGGCTTTGAGCAGATTAAAGAAGCTTTCTGACCCTCCCTGTGTTAGCCTGGAAAGGACCAGGAAAATACATGAATGATTCTGCCAGTGCTTTAGAGCACGTCTATGGAGGATGCTTTTCTTGAGATGGAAAGGGAGTATTGCCTTTAAAAGCAAGATATGAACAGAACTACTTCAGAATGAGTTCCTTGAAGAGCAAGAGAGGAACAGAATTACTCCAGAATGAGCACATTGCCACTGTGTGGGCTATTAGGTGAAATACCATTTCCTCAATCACAAATTCAGTGTCCTCAGGGAATAAATAGCAGTGACATTTTTGTCAATGTCTCATAATATTCATGGTAAATGTCCTTTATCCCTAAAGGGAAAATCTTGACAACATTAAAATGAATTCAGTATGAAAGAATGTAGTTTTGAAAGAGTGAATGTTGGCAGGTCTGGTTACATATTTATTTCTTTGGCAAGTCCCTCTCCTCCAAGTATGTTGCCAAGCTGCAAGGAAATAGGCAGATTCTAATAATTTTCAGAACTTTCTATTAACTAATAACTCAATAACATTTTTTATTGTATAGCATGTTTTATGAGCACACAGAATGATAGTAAAGTTGTATTTATTCTGAAGCAGTGAACAAGATGCTGTGGAATACCTGCTGAGCTTCCACAAAAAATTTTTGTTGTTCCTATTGAAAAAAATTGAAAGCTGTCTGCTGTATTAAGATGGTAAGAGCCTCTTTGCTCTCAGCTGGTTTGCCATTTCATCAGGTACTATTCAGAAATCATGTAAAATCATGGAAACCACTGTGGAAACGCCATACTGCTATATCTAGGTCATCTTGTCAGAATTCGTGGTTCCTGCTCCCTCCAGAACTGATTCTACCTCAGTGTTGCATAACATCTTTTCTCCTTCCAGCTTCCATATGTGTGGGAGAAAAGAGATGGCTAAATAGTCACAATTCAACAATTCATTTTGCTATGGTGGTGGAAAAATAGCCCTTTCAGAGGGAATCAAATTTGCAATTGTTTCTGCATTAGACAGAGCACCAATTGATTTGGCATATTAGTTGGCTAATAATTGGCAAATCCATTGAAGGGAGCATAGTCTGGAAGCTCATAATTATACCAAAGTGTGTTTCCGAATGACACAGATTGATGTGCTGGAACACGAGTTGAATGTCCAATTTCATTCATTCTATGCTTTAACTCATTAAGTACTTGCTAAAATTTTGCATATAATATCCTACATTTGTGACACCTTTATAAAAGCTTACCTACTGTTGTTTCAACACACCTTCTGAAAGAACACTTTCAGATCTTGAAATTAAAGAAAAGGTTAATTGCAAATTTAATAGGGCCAATTTTAATAAGAGACTAAGGAAAACATGAAAATGTGACTCATTGTAAAGGAACTATTAAATAATCCATATAGAGAGAAAAAAAGACATGAAATTCAGTCAGTCATAACCTTTGGTAAGTAAAAGGAAGGACATATGGAGACAAGACAGGTAGAATATTAGGTTGGTCAGGTAAAAGAATAGTGTGGCAAACCCGCCAATGTAGTTTAGGGTTGCTCAACAGAAGCATGGCTCCCCAGCTTGGGGAGATGCTCATTGCTATGCAAACATCCTGTGATCAGAGCAAAGTAGGAAGCACAAGTGCAGATTACAAGTTGTGCATGTAGCATTTCCATTCCCTTTGATGGAAACTGAATGTGCTTATCACAGGAAAGGCTCTAAACTAGAATTTGTAGTCTGGGAAGATGCATTTAAAAGGAAAAGCTAAAAGTGATAATCAGCAATTACCATGGTAGATTTTGCAAACACAAATTACACTGTTGAGAGTTAAATGAAGTATGACATATCTTTACAAATGGGCTAAATTAAGGGGGAAAATATCCTTTTGCTATGTTTCTGGAAAATTTTCCTTGAACTTCCCTGATCATATGAGGTCATATATAAGTAATTGCAGTAATGGAAAAAGATTTCCAAAAAGATGCCTTTGCACAGGAAACATAAGTATTTTTCAAATTCTAAGTGCTTAGCTTTGTAATTTTAAATATTTTTCAATACTATTATTTGAAAAAAGAAAAAAAGGTAATAAAAACATCTGTCATATAGGATTAAAACAGGACATTGCAAATGTATGGTCGTCTCTCTTGCCTGGTTTTGCAGTTAGTGAGTATTTGAACCAGCCTTTCTGTATTTCTCAGGTACTACAGATTCGTTCCAGCTGTTAACCTGGGCAAAACCTGCTCAGCTGTGGTCCTGCAGAATAAAAATCCAGCTCAACAGCGGCCCACAGGATTCTCGCTTTAATCAACATTTTGCTGAAATGTTCTTGGAAAAGTTAATAACAATTCTCTATTCAGCATGCAGGAACTGTGAAATTTTTTTTAAGTTTGAGCAATATTTTGAGAGTGCACTAACTTAAAGTTACTTTTTCCAGGGACATTTTATGTCATCATAATATTCCTCAGTTCAAATTTCAAGGCTTTTCAACTAGGCATGTCTCAAAGAAATGCTTGTAAAAATTTCTTGATGTGAGAAAATGAAAATACTGTCCTTTAGTTCCATTCTTGGAAATGCCTAATGGCTCTGCATGAAATCAAATTAAAAGTGTTTGATACAAACATGGCAAGCTTTAGTCCTTGTTGTAGAGTTCAATAAAATTTAAGCAGTAGTTTGAGTACCAATTGAGTTTATATCATGCTTTAAGTACCTTCTTATTTACAAGTTATGTAGTTCTCTCATCTCAAATCATTGTAGCATTTTCCAGCTATTAAATTGCATTATTGACTGTAGCTCCTGGGGTCTATTAGACATAAAGTGGCGTTGGTTCCACTCACTTGTTTTTCATTATCCTGTAGAAACTGAAAGTTGTTCCCTAAGAAGAATGAAGGTCAAATTGTTTAATTAAAAGAAGATTTGATTTTTTTTTAATAGGGATGGAGACTGAGAAGTCTGCAAGATATATTGAGCTCCAAAGAGTTTCAGTTTAATCTAGTTTAATTTAGTTTCAATTGCCCTGAATACCAAATTTATCTTAGAAGTCTAAGAAGTATTTTGTTTTTCTTTTTGTCTCTTCCAGCTTTCTAACATTACATTTCTCTAGGTGTCATTCATCAAATAAATCTTACATAAGCTATGTGCAATTCAGATATCTCTGTTCTTTGTGCTCTCACTGAATTTATTTGTTTGGAGCCCGTGATTCTTTTCTATGCCAAAGATAAGGTGGAGAGGTGATTGAGAGCAACCCTGCAGAGAAAGATTTGGAGTTGGTGGTGGATGAAAAACTCACCCTAAACCAGCAGTGTGAGCTCACAGCCCAGAAAGCCAAGTTAGTCCTGGGCTGCATCAAAAGCAGCGTGGCCAGTGGGTCAAAGGAGGCGATTCTCCCCCTCTGCTCTGCTCTTGTGAGACCCCCTGGAGCCCTGCATCCAGCTCCTGTACCTCCAACACAGGAAGGACACAGAGCTGGGGAAGCAAGTCCAGAGAAGGGCCACAGAGGATCAGAGGACTGGAGTATCTCCCCTGTGGAAGACAGGCTGAGGAAGTCGGGGCTGTTCAGCCTGGAGAAGAGAAGGTTGTGTGGAGACCTCATGACAGCCTTGCAGTATCTGAAGGGGGCTTACAGGGAAGCCAGAGAGAGACACTTTGTCAGGAATTATGGTGATAGGACAAGGAGCAATGGCTGCAAACTGAGAGAGGGGAAATTTAGGTTAGATATTAAAAAGATTTTTTTTTTACTGTGAGGATGATGAGATGCTGGAGCACGCTGCCTAAGGAAGGTTTTGAATGCCCCAACCCTTGCAATATTCAAAGCCAGGCTGGATAAAGCCTTGAGAAGCCTGGTCTAGTGGGAGGTTTGCCTGCCCATGGCAGGGGAGGCTGGGACTAGATAATCTATAAAGTCCATTTCAACCCCTTAATATTCTATGATTCTATGATTCTATATCAAAATTTGAACAATATATTGTTAGATCATGTATGGTATTGGGGAAGAAATGTATTCTGATTGGGCCAAGGAAAATGTCCATCATCCATTGGATACTAAGGGGAACATTGTAACCAAGGAAAAGGGAAGGCCGAGGTAGCTAATAGCTTCTTTGCCTCAGTCTTTGACAGAAGGACTGGTTTTCCTCAGGACAACTGGCCCTTGAGCTGGTAGTCAGGGACAGGGAGCAGAGCAGAGCCCCTGCAATCCAGCAGGAAGCAGTCAGTGACCTGCTGTGCCACTGAGACACTCACAACTCCATGGGGCTGATGGGATCCATGCAAGGGTGCTGAGGGAGCTGCTGGAAGAGCTCACCAAGCCACTCTCAACCATTTCTCTCCAGTCCTGGTTAGCTGAGGCGGTCCCACATTGGCCAGTGGTGCCTGGATAAAAAAGGGTCGGATGGAGGACCTGGGGAGCTACGGGCCAATGACCCTGACCTCAGTGCCTGGGCAGGCTTTGGAACAGATCATCTGGAGTGCAATCACACAGCATGCACAGCACAACCAGGGCATCAGGCCCAGCCAGCAGGAGTTAAGGAAAGGCAGGTCCTGCTTGACCAACCTGGTCTCCTTTTATGACCAGGTGACCCACCTAGGGGATGAGGGCAAGGCTGTGGGTGTTGCCTACCTGGACTGCAGTAAAGCCTTTGGTACTGTCTCCCACAGCAGTGTCCTGGAAAAGCTGGCAGCCCACAGCTTGGACTGGTGCACTCTTTGCTGGGTTAAGAACCAGCAGAATGCCCAGGCCCAGAGAGGTGGTGAATGGTGTGGGATCCATCTGGCAGATGGTCACCAGTGGAGTTCCCCAGGGCTCACTATTGGGCCAGTAAAGAAACTTAATATGTTTATTGATGAACTAGATGAGGGGATAGAGTGTATCCTGAGTAAGTTCATACATGACACCAAGTCAGACAGGGATGCCTATCTGTGGGAGGGTAGGAAAAATTGGCAGAGGGATCTGGACAGACTAAATTGATGGGCTGAGGTCAGAAGTATGAGGTTCAGTAAGGTGAAGTGCTGGGTCCTGTACTTGGGTCACAACAACCTCATACAGTGCTACAGGCTGGGACAGAATGTCTAGAAAACTGCCAGGTGGAAAATCACCTGGGTGTGCTGATCAGCAGCTGCTGAACATGAGCCAGTGTGTGCTCAAGAAGGCAAATGTCATCCTGGCTTGTATCAAAACTAGTGTGGCCAGCAGGAGCAGGGCAGTGACTGTCCCCCTGTACTCAGTACTGGTGAGGCCACACCTTGAGCTCTGTGTCCAGTTCTGGGCCCCTCACTGCAAGAAGGACATTGAGGTGCTGGAGCATGTCCAGAGAATAGCAATGGGCCTGGGGAAGGGTCCTGACAGGAAGTCTTATGAGGAGTGGCTGAGGGGGCTGGGGTTGTCTAGCCTGGAGAAAAGGAGGTGCAGGGGAGACCTGATCCCTCTCGACGACTGCCTGAGAGTGTAACCAGGCGGGGGTCAGCCTCTTCTCTCAGGCAGCATGGGACAGGACAAGAGGATATGGCCTCAGCCTATGCCAGGAGAGGTTCAGGTTGGACATGAGGTAGATTTTTTTCACTGAAAGGGTGGTCAAGCATTGAAATGGCCTTCCCAGGTATATGGTATGGAGTTACCATCCCTGGAAGTGTTCAATAAACAACTGGACATGGCACTTAGAGCTATGATTTAGTTGACAAGTTGGTATTCAGCCAAAAGCTGATCTTGATGATCTTGGAGGTCTTTTCAAACCTTTATTGATTCTGTGATTCTAATGGTTGTTTTCATCCTTTATAACGGGTTCTGTCCCTCCAGTTCTACCTGAGAACCTCTTCTAATGTATTTTTTTAACAAAAGTATTTCAAGTGTCTCTTTGTTGTGCCTTACACCTTAATTATCCTAAAACATTGAGGTGCCAAGATGTTGATTTGCATTCAATTACTTGTCACTGGTGTAGCAGAAAAAAAATCAAGCTCAGTTTCTACAGCAACGGGAGTATGCTTTTAGTAGTATTCTCTCATTTTATGGTTCTAACATTTACATATTTTAATATAAGATGTAAATAAGTGTAAATAGTAAAAGGACTTTACTCTTTTTTAACCAGTGTGTTGAAGAGCTGGATATCTGGAAATACATGCTGGGCTGGGGTTTTTTTAGTATGATTGAGTAAAACATACTGTCTTTTGCTTGTCTTTTTCTGTGGGGGAGATTGAACAATATAATGCAAACCAAAAAAACCCCCCATGATATCATCATCGCAAGGCGTGATGTGCCAATGGTGGTTTGCTCTGGCAGTTTTTTTGTTAAAAAAAATAAAAGACAGGCAGATGTTAAACAGTTAATGAAAAAGAATACTTGAAGCAGTTGATAAAACAACTGCTGAAGGGGCATGTCCTATTGATGGATGGTTTATATCTTTCAAGTGAGTTCTATTGCAGGTAATAAATACCAGCAAATAGTAACAGCCATCTGAACAGAAGGTTTAGAAATAACCACATCTCTGATTAGCCTTAACAGAGCAATATTTGCTTGATATTGACAGAATCTCCATATAGATAAATTAAGATTTTTCAGGGAAGATCATGTTTATCTAATGAAGCTTTTTGTGGGACAGGGTATTTAAATTCTGATAGTGTTGGTAGATTAGGTCCAATTGATTTTTTGTTTCCTCACATCATTTCTATTGTTCTAAAATCCAGTCATGACAATGGTCTAATAAAATGGTTGGGAAAAAATGGTGAATATGTGTTGGGGTTTTTTAAGATTAATGTAAAAAAAAAGGAATAAAAACAGACCTGCAGGAAAGCATGATAAATCTGTAGAAAAATCTCCTGCAGGGTTTTGCCTTGTTTTCTGTTTTTCTCAGATCACTTTTTTTTCTCCTTTATTATTTTTCTTTTTTTTCTAACTTGCTGGGACAAATACTTCAAAAATACAGGGACAGACACATTCTGTTGTTCTTAAAAAACCTCAAAGGAAATCAATGATATGCTGGACCAGCAAAAAACCCTGCCTCGGATTTTTCCCTTAGGCATATAGTGCAATATAAAGAGAAAGCCCATGGAAAAAGTGGATATGTGATGTTTTATCTTTGTGTTTTATGTGCTTGTTTTTTGGATGCTGTAGTTCGAGTTCTGGGTGCTGGATGTGTTATAATTGTAGAAGTCTTCCTAGGCAAGCTGTACCTATCTTGGAAAGTAGGTTGTTTAGAAATAGCGACAGGAAGAGAACCAACTCTTGCTATATTTGGTCTCCTTTGGCACCACAGGCATAAATAAATGTGTTTCCTTGGGAGGATATAATTCTGTTTTGGAAAATACTAACAAAGATCCAGAATAAAAATATAGCAATTAAGTATCCCTGGAAATAGACAATGATAAAAGTGGCAGGTGAAAATTTCCATTAGGGTTCTGTCTGTGAATACTCAGGTCCTCACTTCTGCCTTCTTGCCTTCATGCTTTGCTCCTAATGCAGAAAGACACATGTCCTATGCCTGGACACATCATCCTCTACTATTAAGCATCTGCCACATTACCATCTGGAATGGGAGATGACAAAACATCTGAGACAATAAACTGGAGGCATTAGGACCATTAAAAATAGAAGCTTGAGAGTTCCTTCCAACCCTCTGATTTCCCATGAAATGTCTGGATGTACTTTCAGTTCCAGAGAGGGTGACAAGTTAAAAAGATTTTGAGATTTTACACTCCTTCCCCAAAACAGATTATGAAGTGAAATGGACCTCTGCTTGTCCTCAATGTTAGGGAAGAAACCAGCATGCAAGAGCAGCAGGAAGAGCTTCTTACATAGTAGGCAGCATTGTTCAGGCAACCAGCAGCTCTGCCTTAGTTATATTGAATAGTGTTCCCATGTCTCAGAAGTGACTTACCTGCTGCAGAGCAAGTGAGCTATCTGATGAAAGCATCTGCTTGTGAAATGTACGTTTCACAATCTTTTTCAATGGTTAGATCTAGAAAAGCGTGAGGGTGCAGTGAAGAGAGACTTATTTTCCTGCTACACCAAGGACTAGAAGAGTCTCATGGCAGGTAGTAATTCAATTTTTCCATTAAAACAAAGTCTAATTCATGTTATAGCAGGAAGTAGCTTTGCAGGCATGACAGTCAAGGTGTGATTGCTTTGACTAAGAGCACATCTTGGTGTTTTAGGCAAGGAAATGCTTGGCTGTGATTATCTTGAGGGTTAGCTGATTTTAGGAAATGTGCACAGCCTCTGGGACAACCATCTGGATTCAAGTATTCAGGCTCTGAGAGCTGTCAGCATTGCCTCTCTCACAGATGCAGCATTTGCAACAGTAGCAGCTTCATGCTATGGCTTGGTTCATCTCTTTTTTTAGAGATCTTATGCTGTGTAAGATTTATTTCCATGCCAAAACCACTCAGAGTCCGTACAGCTGGCTTGCTCTTCCCTCCAGCACCAGTTTCCTCACATGCCTGTGATTGTCAGCAGTCTACTCACTTGTTTGTAGTGCATGGCAGGTCTGATGACAGCTGGCCTCCTTCAGGGTTGGGAACTCACACAGAGAAATCCTGCATCATCCTGAAAGTGCCTTTGCCAACAGAGGGTCCATGTTCTTTATCTGTGGGGAATGCTGTACATTGCACAGGTAGAGCTGCCAGCACAGGTTAGACTTGGGGGGGCTTCATGATGGGAAGAACAACTGTCCTGCAGTAGTTGTGGTTGCATGCTAAGAACTTTCTGCAAGTCTCTTCCCCCTTCTTCCAATGAAGAATGGTCTCCTGGAAGAAGCATATCATCGAAGCAAATGAATTTGGTGCCTACTGCATGTCTGAGCAAAGGACAAGAGGACAAGAGACCATTAATAAATCAAATCTGTCCTTACCCTTTCTATATACCCTGCATGAAATTATAGGCTTTGAGTCACAAAGATATTTTCCTTCATCTAAGCAATGAAAAGGGAAAAAATATGCCTTTTGTCTAGTGGAAAAAACACTGCCATCTCCAGAGGCACTAAAATTCTGTGAGAAGGAAGAAGCAACTGAGAGGATGTTTCTTGAGGTACCAATCTGCTTCTTGTATCAACAAGATAAATAAATATAAATTAAGATAAAGATCTTTATTAAATAAAGTTTTCTCTGATAGCAGATACAACTTTTGTTGAGTTGTCTTTACCTTTGCAACTTATTCTGTGCTGGCAGACCCCACAGGAGAGTGAATAGGGCCAGGAGGTGCTCTAGGCAGCAGAGCAGAGATTCCTCTGCAGCTTGTTGTGAAGACCATGGTGAGGCAGCTGTGCTCCTGCAGCCAAGGGGTCCACAGTGGAACAGAAGCCCACTTACAGCTTGTGGAACATCTGGAGCAGGTGGGTGCCCAAAGGAGGGAATGCTCACCACGTGGGAAGCCCACACTGGAGCAGGCTCCTGGCAGGACCTGTGGCCAAATGGAAAGATGACCCCACTCTGGAACAGGTTTGCCAGAACTTGTGACCCTGTGACCCTTCAGCCTGCTCTTGAAGGACTGCACCCCATGGAAGGGACCCATGCTGGAGCAATTGGTGCAGAGCTGCAGCCCATGGGAAGGGCTCAGTTGGAGAAGACCATGAAGGACCAACTCCTGTAGGAGGGACTCCACACTGGATCAGGGGAGGAGCCTGAGGCATCCTCCCTCTGAGGAGGAAGGAGCAGCAGAGACAACATGTGATGAATTAACCACAATCCCCATTCCCTGTCCCTCTGAGCTCCTGCATGGAGAAGGTAGAAGAAATTTGGAGTGAAATTGAGGCCATAGAAAAGGGAGGAATGGCAAAGAGCCTTTGAGATTTGGTTTTATTTTTCATCATCTCACTCTGTTTTGACTGGTAACAAATGAAACAAGTTTTCCCAAGTCTGTTTTGCCCAAGATGATAATTGGTGAGTGATCTCTCCCTGTCCTTACCTTGACCCCTGAGCCATTTGTAATATTCTCTCTCCTCTGTCCAGGTGACGAGGAGAGCGATAAAGCAGTACATGGGTACCTGGTGTCCAGACAAGGGCAACTAACCACAACATTTAGTGTTTTTTCTGAAGTTAAACTGACACCCAGTTAATGTGTCGTGCTCCTTGCTGTTTTTAAACCTGTAGGCCAGGAGTCCCATTGAGGTCCCAGGAGAGGTGAATTAGTTGCAGGATTAGTTGCACTTTTTTTTTCCACTCCGGAATTGAATACTGTTGAATTGCCCTCATCAGTGCTTAAAAGGTAATATGAACTTGTGTTGAAATTAGCAAGTCCTTCTAAGAGCCTTCAAGATCAAACATTACCCCTCAGTTTTGCATTATTATACTTCATTGCAAAGAATGTTTTTTTTTTGCTGTCTTGTAAAATTCTCTTCAGTAAGATAAAAATTAAATGTACATGTTCACAAAGTATGCGTGAATCTGTTTGCTCTGCTCATTCCAATTTAGTTCTTTTGTACACTTATTTCATGGGTAAAATTATAATTTAAGGTGCTTCTTGTACTGTACCTCTGCTTATTATCATAACTGAAATTCTCAAAGCAGCTAATCACCAGGAGCACCTCTGGTCTGAATACTTTTTAAATAAAGCTGTGAAGCTTTTCTCTCTAGAGCTATTTCAAAATGTGAAAAATTATTCTGTCACTCTAGCTATCGCAGTCACTATCTCGAGTAAAATGTATTATTCTATTTCCCTGTCATTTGCATAATTTGATTGGATGTATTTTGCAACTCCTTTTACTTTTAATTGGAATTCCTGCTTATTCTTCATGAGAATTATTGTGCACCTCACCCCATAATTTCCAAACTAATGTTTGGCAGTAGGATATTGAAAATACTTTGCATTCTTCCTTTAAGAATAGTTGAATCACCAGAGGAACTTCCTCTGAGAGCAAAAATAGAATTATTGACCAAACTGACTAAATTTCAAAATTGTAAAGCTAAAACTTAAGGCATCATTCTATTAAAAGTTAATTATGTCTTGCTGCATAAAAATCATGCTGGTAAATAGAGTCTTCTGTGTGTTTTGTGAGATTCTTTTCTTCTTTCCCTGCTGTTCCTTTGAAGCAGCTAAGAGAAAGTATCTGAGCCAAAATGCAGTTCGGATTACTCTCAGCTGTTATAAAAGGAAGATGGGTCAAACAAGAGGCAGCCATCATCCCTTTGGAGATGACAGCCCCAGATCCTGCCCTTTGCCCCTATTAGACAGGCCCAGCCAGGATAACTGCTAGGGAGTGATCTGAGCTGTCAAACCTGTGGTGAAACACCTGAAGTGTGCTTTCTGACTGCTTGGCGTTACATTTGTCATTTGTATGGAGGCACTGCGAGTGAAAAAACAATGTTAAAAGCCAGCTGGTTGGCTACAATAATGTTTTCTAGCTATTTATAACATCAAATCACAAAATAATT
Source organism: Cisticola juncidis (assembly GCA_013400215.1). Lineage (NCBI taxonomy): Eukaryota > Metazoa > Chordata > Aves > Passeriformes > Cisticolidae > Cisticola > Cisticola juncidis. The sequence continues at coordinate 711,227 of VXBR01008901.1, forward strand.
TCAGCTGGAAAGGAGTCTCTGAAGGACCATCTAGTCCAACAGTGTGCTCAAACCAAGACTGATTCCAAGTTAGACCAGGGAGCTGATACATGAGTGAAGTTGTATATATATGTGGGAGGGGAGAATTAGCCTTATCTGTGTTGAAATAGGTTTGGACTAGGAAAACAAATTATAAACCAGGATGAGCATTTAGAGCCTTTCTGGAAAAGCATGTCTTTTCTTCATGACTGTGTGTATTCCTGTTCCACACTGACGAGCCCTTTTTTGATACCACCCTAATGAAACACATCCTTGGTTAAGAAGCTTCCTCTGGAATGGTGCCAGCATACACTGCATGCTCTGCCCTACTAACTGTCCTCCACAGTCCCCAAGTGTGCCATGTCTCTGTCAGTCACCCTGATTATAATTTTGAACTCTGCTGCACAGAAGTCACAATGTCCCAGAAGCATCTACTCCCACTCTTAAAAATTGCTAATTATGTCAGTGTCCCTTTCCATATTAGCTCACTGCTGCAAGCAGAAAGTACAAAAATTAGGCTAAAATGTCAAGCAGGGGAGGGATGCTGGATCCCTCCTTGGAAAAAGAGTGTGAGCAGAGAAGGGAAGAAAAGAGAGGAGGGAATCCTGCAGCATTTGAGAAGATGGGGAGAAATGATGTGGCAGGTGCCAGGTCCCAATGTGCCAGTGGGTCAAGGGTCGAAGGTCATGTGGACTGATTGCTGAGGCACGGGCTCTCAAGTGTACTCAATGTATGTCTTGAGGGCATGATTTGAAACTTTTCTTCCAATTTCATTAAAATTAGAAGCATTTTTTTCCAAATTATTAATAGTCGGGACATAGGGAACTGGATGTCCTCAGAGCTCTGAGAAGGTATTTTAGCAGCTTCACTTCACTCTATCCTGGACTCAGCAAAAACAGTTTTCTGATGTAAATAAAGTCATCATTTTAAGAGCTCAAGCTGTTTCCATGAAATCCTGCTAGTGGCTCCTGGTCATAAAAGAAACTGATTTGTGCTGCGGGAAATTCTGTGGTACCAAATTTTGTGCAACTATAGAGCCACATGGAAGCAAATGCATGAGGAAAAGGTCACAGAAGAATTTCCTTCTCATAAAGAGAAGTTTCTCTTGTCACAAACAAAAATTTTTGTCTCACGAAGAGACTCCAATTTTTACTTGGAGCTGGCAGAACAGTTTTATATCCCCTTGTCACAGGTCAGCTGTCATGGGTGTGCAGCTGGGAAGGGGACAAGCAGCAGGGTGTGCGTCATCCTTGCTATTTTTGACCACAGAAGTACACACTAGTGTCCCAGGGAGGCTAAATTTATGTTAGGACCACCTGGAGATGGCACGTGGTGTAACCACTGCATTGTTTTACCTTGTGCTGAGCCCCCTCCACAAGAACTCCGACGCCCAGAATCCAGCTTGGGTTCGTCCCAGCTGTGCAGCCCCGGCTCAGGCATCAGCTGGTATGGCCAAGCTGCAAGTAAAATCATGGAACACAAGGAGGGCAGGATTGCAGGCTGAGGTAGGGCTGTTGAGAGCAATTTAGCAGGCAAAACTGAGCAACATGGGAAGGTACAAATTCCTAAAGGAGAACTGTAGTGAGCAGGTGGTAGGTCACAGCATGGAGCAGCAGGAATGACCCTTCCCCACCTGCCTGATGCCTGCTGGGCTGGCAAAGGCTCCCTTAGGATGAGTAGGATATAATGACTGGTAACTCCATTAATCCCAGCTGTCTCTTGTGTGTATTCACTAGGAAAAGCTGCCTGGTGGAAACCCAGCTAAGCTGTGTGTACCTTTTTGGCAGAGTTTCTGAGCGCATGGCAGGAGCTGGCTACGGTGACTCAGAGAGAGCCAGCTGTACCCTGAGCAATGGCAGAGGGAGTCCACAAATACCTGTGACACCAGATCTGCTTTTGCCTGCCTGCAGCTGTCCCTAAAGGTTGAAGCACAGTGAGATACAGGCCTGCCCTGCCCAGCAGCCATCAGCCTTGGTCAGTCTGGAAGGGAAGCACTGATGACATTTCCTACAGTGGCACCATGCCTCCTTCCTGCCATTGCAGAGCTGTTCTCAAAGCAGGGCTGAACTTTCAAGGCTTGAGCAAGAACTGAGATGCTCTTAAAGCCAAGGGGAAAATACACCCTTTCATCTTGTACTAATTCCATATATAGATGCGACAGATGCTATAGATAGGGTTTTTCCCATCTTAGATGTTGCTTTTAATACTGATGAACATAAAAAAACCACAAAACCTCAAAACCATGACCAATTTATCCTTCCATAATTTGAGTATTTATCAGTCAATTAATTAACTAATTTTATTTTTATTTCATTGCAATCATTAGTGCAGTGTTCTATGGTTTCACTGTGTGTTGTATGAAAAGTTGCTTCCTCTTGTTTGTTCAAATCAGGTCCTTACTAATTTCACTGAAAACTCTTGCACCGACAGGGGTGATGCAAAATCTCTAGTGCATTCCTCCTAACACATGCTTTAACTTTGTACTTTTCCAAGAAATAGTAAAAATATCTTTCAATTTATCATTTTTTAAATGTTAAGCTTTTTAAAGAAAGAAGAAAACACTGCAAGCTGTGGTTGTGGCTCATTCTTTCTTTGATGTTCCAGTTGTAGTTTAATAATGCAGTTGCTGATTACAGCAATAAGAGACTAAGATACTGTGCTTTAAGAAAAGGGTACCTGTTTCAAGTCAGGTACAGACACATGCAGAAAGATTATTGGACAGGATATTTGATTGTGGGAAACACCCTTTTTGTTTACAACACAGAGGCTTTAAAAATATTTGCAAATAAAAGTCATAAAAACACACAAACAGGCCTTATGTGATAAAAAAGTGTTATTTCTCGGTGTATACAAATTGTGAAATGTGTATGAAGACTATATAGATATTCAGTGTTCTCAATACTAACAAGAGATGCAGCAGTAGCAGTAGGTGATAGGGCTGAGCAAGTATATCATTCAAGGCATTTCCCTGAAATTGCATCAGATAGGTGTGTAAGTTTCAGAAAAAGATGTAAATATAGTTCTTAATGCTGACTGAAAAAAGGTTTAAAATTTTCATTATTAGTAGGAGTCAAAGCATTTTCTTATGAATTATCAGTATTTTATTGATGTTTTAAATAAAAATTCAGTGTACCCATGGCTTGTAGCTGTAGACACCTGAATCACTGAAGTAATTCTCTATCAACAGAATGATCTTTTTTTGGTGACCAGCCAAGAAAATATACTTTGTCTTTCACTTTCTCTACTGATACTGCTTAAAGATTAACTAGAAGATTATGTTTCACTCCCACCTAGTGGCAAATAAAACATGCACAGTATAATTATCTTTTTTTCATGGTGAAGGGAATTTGTGTTGCCCTTCCTAAAAATCAGCTCTAACTTGCTTAAAAATTACAAACAAACAACTTCTAAGTTGAGACACACCTACTCGAGTCAATAAAAATTAAAAACAAAAACATCCTTCTGTAATCTGGCAGCTTTTGTATAAAAGAAAATTAAGATGTAGTTAGGTCATGGTTTTATGACTTAGCTTTATTTTTCACATTTAATATGTGCAGTCAATAATAGGACGAGACTGTGAGTTGTCAGGTAATGTGCATTAAGAAAAAGTGAGTGGCAGTTTGTTTGGCTGTAAAATAGCCCAGATAGAATGTCCCCAAGTGGAACCCCAGGCTGCTGGAGCAGCCAGTAGCTGCCTGGTCCTTACTGAGCAGTCAAGTCCAGCTCAGAGAACAGATCTGGGGCCCAAATCCCAAGGGACCAGAGTCAGCCATCGGGACTGGTGCAGCCCTGAAGATGGGGTGGATGGGATTTAGCTCCAGGTGCTGCCTCAGCCCAGGAGTCTATAATCTTGCCATTTGCCTACAGAGTTGACATAGACTAGTTCTACGGAGTCAGCTTTCATTAAAAACTGTTCCTAAGACTGTGGCTGCAAAGTAAATCTACTGGAGCTGTTCTCCTAGATAGGCTGATGCAACGCTGAGACTAGAACTGAAATGTATAAAGACATGTTAATTAGCTTGTTTGATTAGCTTCATCGTCTTGGAAGCACGGAATCATAAAATTATATGGTTGGGAGAGGTTCCAAGAAGTCATATAGCCTATTCCCATGCCAAAAAGCAGAAACTCCTCTATCAACAATGTTCCTTGACAAGCAGTAATACAACCTAGTCTTTGATATCTCAAAAGCTGGATTTTTCACATTCCTGCTACAGCTTCCTCCAACCTTCTGCATCCTCAGAGACAGAAGGTTTTTTCTAGTATCTAATCTGCATCTTCTTTGTTACAGATGCAGTTCATTCATTCATATATTCCCTTTAGGCAGCCCTGTCTCCAATTTGGGATTTTCTTGAGCTGAGGCTGTCTTCTTTCTGGACTGAACAACCTCTTACCTCATAGGTGATGTTTTCTTGATCTCTGGTCATTCTGAGTTCTGTTCTCTGTACTTTCTCAGAACTAGCCTGTGTGGGTAGGCCAGATGAATTATTTATTACTTTTTTATGAGTTATACTCCTAATGTTATGACCCAGTAGAATACATAAGTTTTGTCAACAGTGTGACATTATTGACTTCTGTTCCACTTATGATCCACTGAAATGCCAGATCATAGCAGAACTGCTGTCTGGTCCCTTCTTGCAACTCATTAATCCTGCTTAAGTGTAGACTTCTGTACTTTCCTTTGCTGAATCATGGGCTATTTTAGAAGAGGTTTCTTCAGATCAGCAATTACTTTGAATTCTAACCCTGTTCAAAAGCTTATTTTCTTCTCTTATTTATTTTTCAATTTGCAGATTTGATAGGATTCAGCTTTTTTTCATCAGTTGGTAATAGATAGTTCCATTTCTAAGATAGCCCTGCAGAAACATTCCTTTTGCTCTTGTGCTGCAGTAATTTAATCTGTAGTTCATTTATGAGAATTCTGTTTTCCAAGTTCAGCTATGTGACTTCTGCTATTTCTCCTCTACCCACAAAAGGAAACTATTTTAGCTGTTTGTCCTTGACAAATCCACATTGGCTGTTACTTGTTTCCTTGTTTTATGGGTGCTTAAAGCTACTGGGTTGTTTGGTTCAGTGGCTTGGGGGAACTGAAGACAACTAGCTGTTCTTCCGTGTTTACTCTTGTTTTTTCTCCTTTTAAAGCTGAGTCTCCCTTTCAAGTTTCACAGTGACTTATCTGTTCTCCAAGTGTGCTCAAAGATAGTTCACATCAGGTTTTTTAATCCACTAGGATTATATTCATGAGGCCTGGCTGATTTGGAAAAAAACCCACTTTTAAATGCTTTCCAATCCATCTTTTCTCTGTTCTGGACAGTGATTTGTCACTCTCTTTGGTTCATTAGCTAATTGATTTGTTGTTTTGTGTAAAGACAAACATAGAAAGGTATTTGGTCTCCCCTGGTGTCGTCTGCCAATAGGTTGTCTTTTCAATAAAACAACAAATCCACATTTTTCTTGGTCATCTTCTTGGTACTTGACATGTCTGCAGATGGATTTATCTTCCTGTATCTCCTCCTTTTTTTTTTTTTAATTCCTCTGGGAATTTCTGATTTTTCGCTTAATTGTTTGTGCTATTATTTTGTACACCCACCCAATAAATCTGACCTTGTTTTGTGGATGTGTACTTATTTCCCACATTTGATATAATTGGAAAGACCCTAAGGTAGCTAAAGTTATTTCTCATTGCAGCTCCTGTCCTCCCTCTGCATTAGGAAAATTGTCACTTGCAGGCCAGCTTGTCTACCCAGACAAAGTTTCCAAGACCCCTTTTTCTCTTTATATGTGAGATCAGTGAGATTTTACCTGTTTGTATTGAAGTCTATCTCCCTGAAATCCCTGTTTAATTACAGTTTTCAGCCTCTTCCCTTCTTAGGGAATGTGAATGTTATCTTTACAAACACAATCTCAGATTCTCAATCACTTTCTTCTTCTGGTAAGGATAAAATTTGCACAAGCCTCTCTAACTGCTGCTCCTACCTTCTTAAAAAACCATAACATCTCAAGAACTATGTGTGACTATGATTTTTCCAACAATTTTGGTTCAGTTGAACACCTTCATTAGTGCTGACTCTTGAATAGTTTCAAACAATTCTGTCTTGCATCAGTCTCATCTGCCTTGGTGACCAAAAGCCACCTAACTCCCCATGCTAGCAAACACATCCTTCCTCACATCTGTTTCCACTGAAGTTTATTTAAGAAGTTTTTCTCCTTCAGCATTTTGGATTCTGAGCCCCACTGATACACACAGCAATGCTTTATCTCTTCTTTCCTGAAGAAACTACACAACTTAATTTAACAAGTCACTTATTTAAATAAATCTAATACTGAATAGTATTTGCATAACTCATAATAAGGGATATTTGCATGAGCTATAATAAGGGATGTTTGTAATGATATAAACATTCCTTTATCTGATGGGATCTAGTTTCCTCTCCTCATGGAAAGCATTTTGTAGTGCTGTTGTTGTTCCATGCTACAGAGCCTGAACTCCTCTGAGTTTGTGATTGTGACAGAAGGTATGGAAAACTGGTGTGTTCACAGGGATTATGCATCCTATACATGTTTTCAAAGCATTAAAAGTGCAGCTTAACCAATTCCCACATGCTACAGTTTAGTTTTAAATCCAGGATTCTGCAACAGTGATTGAAATTTTAAAAGATGGCCTCCCATTAATTGAAAATAGTATCAAGAAAAAATTAAATTAAATGAAGAGGCATGTAGTGGCATTGTTGGTTGATGTATTCAGCAAAAGCCTCTGTTCTTCTCTTCATTGAACTCAGAAGAGTTTTTGATGTACAGTTTTTTGATGTACAGCTCACAGTGGTTTTGTCAGAGTACACAGGCATTGATTGCAATTTATTTTATGTAGCTTATGTTCCCAGTGTATTCTTCATCAAGGCACTAAATACCAATAAAACCATTTAAAGGATCAGCATCTTTGAAGATAAAATACTCGTTTCTTAAAGTGGTGTTCCATTCCTTTTCCAAAATCTTAAAATCTTATGCTGAAAATTTAATTTGAAGTGTTTGGTTGATGAGGTGAGAGGGAAACATACTGTTAGATGGGTGGATAGTAAGATGGATGGATAGTAATTCACAGCTTACCTGAAATCAAAATATCTTCTTTTCTCATAGTTTTCTTTGCACTAATCTGATTTTTTGAAGATTAGGTTCAAATTAGATATCAGCTTTTCAAAAAGGTAATGGGAAGAATTTCTAAATCCTCCTTTGAGAATACAGATAGATACAGCATTAGTGCAGTTGAGGAGAACATCTAAGTTTTGGCTTGAAGGCATTTGCTATCTAGTATATTAGTAGGCAAACTGTTCAGTAAACAAGAGGGAGCTCTATAATTCCTCAAGAAGTCTTTGGTGTTTACAAATACTTTTCATCATACAGATGAGCATTGATGTTCTTGACTTTTAGATTGTTGAAAATACAAAAGCCACTTGATGCTTAAAAGGCCTTTGCTTCACAGACAGTATTCCTCCTATGAAGTTTTATTGTTCTTGACTTTGTGTTTATTTACAGTGAGTAATGATACATCATGGATGATGAATTACAGTCTATTTTATTGAGGACAAAAAAACCTAGGTAAAATTCTGAGTCCAAATATACTATTTTCTCCAGTTGTGAAAGAATATGGGAAATAAGAAACAACTCGAGAAAGAAAACTAGAAAAACTTTCTTTAAACATTGACATATTGTGTCAGTAGGACTGCCTCTTGTGCATTGAGTGAAATTATTAGTAAGACAAAAAAGAGAAGACAATCCACTTCAGAAAAGTGAGATGTCAGAAGCTACCAGTACTCCTCTGGAAATTCACTTCATGCAGCATAACCTTGGGGACAAACTTGTTCTTTGTATCCTTTCCTAGGCTTGAGAATCTAACTTAGCATGCAGGTTTTACGTGAAAAAATTTTCCATACCATGGGTTATCATGCTTCAGAGCCATAATGTATTTTCCAGATTCAAGATCGGCCTTAATTAGGTTTACTGGTGGATCTTGGGAAGTCTTCAGCTCTTCTCATCTTCTTGGATCTGAGCTCCACAGTTCACTACTGTCCCTCTGTACCGTAATAAGGGAACACCTTGACTTTGGGCATAGGAGCATGTAGAAACCTCCAAACCTTCTCCTGGAGTCTTGGGAAGAGGAAATTCTATTTTAATAAAAGGGCAAGAATTTATCTGCAAATGAAGAGGTACTAAAGTTTGTCCTAAAGTGGAGCCAGCAGCAGCACATGCCCTTCTTGGTTTCATCTATCTGCTTAAAGTTCTGCTGTTTTCAAACTAGAGTGTAAGTGAATGCATTGAGTGAATTCTGTTATGAGGAGCAGAAAGAATATTGAATTATAAAAAACAGGTGCAAAATATGTTCTGTGAATGCACTAAAGGAATGTGTTTTGCTTTGAGAACAGCTTGAGAGGTCAATCAGCATTTCTTAGAGGAAAAATATTTTCATGTCTTGATAATTAAATCAAATGGTTTGTTTTGCCAGTGGTCCTCGAGATATCAGTTGTGAGAGACTGTTAAAGTGATAATTTTTGTCTTCAGATCTTTAAAAATTATGTTCTTGCTATTTTTTCATGTGAAAGGGAATGGCACAGAATCACCATCACAGGCACTGGGAGCTGACTGGCTCACACTCTGTAAAGGTGAATGAAAACCACTATTGGGACCAGTATCTCAACATTCATAATAAGAAATTGAGAAAGATTTGCATGCTTAATCTGCTAAAACAGCCTGAGAGAGAACAGGAACAAAACTGTCTTGAAAACTTGCATTTGGAGAGTTTTACCCCTGTTGCACTGCCTGCAGGGAAGGGGCAGAGCTGAGGGTTCAGCACCATCTGTCCTTGGTGAGTTTTGACTCTGTCCTTTTACTGAAGTCTTGGATGAGGAGGTGAGATATGCTTATTAAATTTGTCAGTTACTGAAACCTGAGAGAAACTGCTATGGTGGTGAAACCATTTGCCAAAACCAGGCAATCTATGGAACTGTGGGTTCATTTGCTATACCTGTATCTGCCTTGCACATTATGTGACCATAACCTTTCCCTCATCCCCTCCCACTTACCTGTAAGGTCCCATTTCCCACCATCACGTGTCATTTCTCCTCTCTGCTTTGCACTGGTGCTGGTTCTTCCCCAATTTCTCTGCCTCTGAGCTGGGTAAGAGGCAGCAGGACATGAGGCTAGCCCTGAACTAGCCAAGGCTGAGGGACTAGCTGGCAGACCAGGCAAAATAAATGCCCAGTGAGCCCTCACAATGCAGCCTGAACTTCTGCAGGAGCTGTCATTTACATCTTTCCCCTTTATCCAGTTACTGATTTTCACACAACTTGAAACAACTTCATTCCTTTGCAGCCCTTCAACTAAATCAGATACAGAGGTAAATGGGTTCGAAGAAAATTGAAGGAAATAAGAAGAAGTATCAGGTAAACAGATAAAGCAGCTGCCTAAATGCATATGTTTTGTTTTCTCAGAAATCAGGTGGAAAATAGGATGCAGTTCAATCTGCAGTAACTTTCCAAGTGAGATAGGGAATAATTACCATATAGCAGCTCTTTAGAAAATGATACAGGAGCTAACAGAACCATGATTCAAAAATTTAAACTTTGTATGAATACATACACGAAAAAGACTGAAATATTTCAAACCTCTCAGCACGGTTGTGGTATTGTGTCTGTTCTTGGACACTACACACCTCACACCAGCTAGAAACAGCCCATAATGGCTACATGTCTCAAAAGTGGGATTTATGAGAATAGAGACCTAATTTGTATTATTTGTTCTATTAAAAAGGAGTCTTCAATGGCTGCATGTAAAAGGAAATTTTCCATGCAGATTTCTATGTCAGTAGTGGATGGGACAAGAGAAAACAAACCTAACTTTTCAGGAAAGGAAAATGCAGATTAGACATTAACTAAAAATATCTCCAATAGTGTCTGGAGTAGATTGCCTAAATCTGTATTTTATTCAGTAGAGTTGGAGACCTTAAGTTGCTGGGAAGTTTCAGGGGTGATATGGGATGTAGACTGATGATCCCGCCTCAGGGCATGGAAATGGCTTCCTTGATTTCTTGATTTTATTTTTCCAGCTTTAGTATTCTAAGACTCCATGTTTGATCTCTGTGAACGTAAAGGAAAAAAGAATTATTTACATGAAGGAACATTATTGATAAAAATGCTTGTCAGGGACAGTTTTCCAAATGAAATGCAAATCTACTCCTGCTCTGAGCAGGAGTACAATCAGTTTTGGAAGGTATGGTGCATGTTTTCTTTTGATTTCAGGGGACTTGGCTCAAAGATATACAAAGTCCCTCTTGGTAATCTTACAGATGTGTAATCTTTGCTTCCCAAGACAAGACAACTGAATGCTTTAAGCCCACAAGAGTCCTGCTACAGCTTGTGAATAAGGGAAGTGAACTTGATTTACAGTAGCCTGCAAACTCATCTCTATTTTAATGTGCTTCTTGGTATGTTCTTTTCCAAAGCTTTATTTTATCTTACCTCTTTCCCGGTGTTCCAGTTGAATATTTAGGGGTCTGTAATCCTTTCAGTGTTAGTGAAGCATCATGAACACTGGATGGTGGCATTGTAGAATGAATCAGGCATGCAAAACAAGCAGGATCTATTTATACAACAGATATCAAGGAAAAGGTTTGCAGAGTTAAATGTGTTATAAAATACCCTATACACAATTTACTTTTGGAAGAAGAGTTGTAACTATTATGTAACCTCATTCAGTATTTCAGATTTTAAGTAAAAGGATTAACAAGTGGGGGGAAAAGCAGAATAATTTATGGCATTTGTTCCCACAGAAAAATCCTTGATTACTTTAAGAATATAGCCTATGCAAAAAACATTGTAAAGCAGGCAGAGATTTTATGATTGAGTTAATCTTGCAAGGAGGAAAGGCAGAAATAAATTTGTGAAAGATTTCTTTCATTTTCATTTGATTGTTGTTTCATGCAGTTGTTGTTTTACTTAAGCTCTGCAGGAGTGGGAAGCAACATGAGCTCCTGAGTGTTCAGACGGGAGGCCCATCCTCTGTGGCCTCATCTCAGCCTAGCAGGCAGCACGATCCCTGCCAGTCAGGGACAGCTAAAATGTACAGCTGCTCTTTTGAAGAGTTTCACCGATGTGATAAAATGTTTTCTGAACATTTTGCTGAAATGGTTTTGCTGAAAAAAATGCAAGGCTCCCTTGTAGAGGAAACAGAGCTGGTAACAGCTGCTAGACTTTTCTTTCTATTTTGTGAGTAAATTTCCAGGTGATTCAAGTGGGTCCTTTACAGCTGGATATAGCTGAGGCACTTGTTGATGAAGATAGAAGGTTCTACCTTCTCAAATACCACCTTCCTAAGTCACTATCAAGAAACCAGTCTTCTCCAAAACAAGACTGAGAAGGATTGGTTCAGGCTGACCGTTCGGCAGTGTGGACCTGCCCATGTCAGATCTGGGCACTTCTGCTGGATGGCATCTTTCAGCACCATCCTCAAATTTTGGCTACCAGTGCTGAGCTCTCCCAGATGCCTCTCTGCCATACCCCAGGGTTTGCAGCACTCCTTCTCAATTCCATACTATGAAAATTCCCATCTGGAGGGTGTCACCCTGTCCTCCTGTTATCCGAGATACACGGTTGCAGCCCGTTCTTACTTGTGGCGGGTCAGAAGCATCACTCTGCCCCTCTGAGGAGCCCTGGGGGCAGGAGTGGCACTGGATGGGTGTAGCCCATCAGCTTTTTGAGGGGTGAGCAGGATACAGGCAGCCCCTCTACACCACTTGGCCCTTAACTTATTGGCAGACAAGCAGCTGCAAATACACCTGCATGGTGCAGTCACCATGTATTTGCATGGTCAAGGTGCAGAGTGGACTTTCAGCTCTGATTTTTTGTCAAAGACACCTGCAGAAGCAGTTAAGTTGGATTTAAGTCTTTTTATAGATACAGCTCTGCTGCCTATTTGACTTGTTTTGAGACTGTTTTCTCATTTCTCTTTGTGGCATATCAAATTACTAAATTGCTTTCCACTTTAAATGGGACTAAGCCCTGTGGGACAAAAGTTTATTGGTAATATGCAGAACTATATTTCAAGCCCTGGCTTGTTGAAAAAAATAGTCATTGCTGCTTAGAATGACTTCAAATTGTTTAATAAAATGGAATCAATGAATCCAACTCCTTAACACCCGTCTTGAACTGAATTCAGGCTCAGACCTTGGATGAAAACAGTGTGGAGAAATAAAAAGAGAGAAAACACAAGTGCTGTCTTGCTTAAGGCTCCCTGAAATGAAACGTTTATGCATTTTGAAGACCACTTTTGTCAATTAGTGAGAAAATAGACATTAAATGTACATTTGAGTGATTTCTCATTTCAGTTTTGGATACTGCTTGGAGACACTAGATGGCACCTTCTGTTTGCTACGTGCATGGGGCCAGAAATAGGGCCCATCTGAATGCTGGTGAAAGCTGACAATTATTTTTGAAGCAACTGGTGCATCCATATGGATCCTTCCTGACGAAGGAGACAGAAATATCCTGGTGCTCCACATCCAGATAAATGGGGGAACAGAGTACCTATTAACCACCTTGTTTCTTCTTTGTATATCATCTGTGTGCTGTAGCTGGTGGGCAAGGAAACACCCAATTCAGTTAAGGAGCAGGCTGGGAATGGTTGTTTTCATGATGTATTTTAAGGAAAGCTGGACACAATACAGGCAGCTAGGGGTGGGACTTAGGCCCATAGGGTATAACTCACCCCAGTGTGAATGTGGAGTCCATGGACATGTGAGTCTGTAGCTGATTCATCAGACCTCTGGTGTCATCCAGGGTGCCATAAAGGATCCCACAGAATCTAGCCACTGCTAGCCACTGGCCTATTGGCTCTAGCCACTATCCACTGCTCCTAGAAGAAATAGATTTTATGTATAGGGCTGAGGATCCCAGAAAGGGATCAAACCAGTGGCACAATGAGGAACATGAGGAACAAACCAGTGATCACCAGTGCATTTACCAGTGACATGAATGAACATAAATGTAACACTGCAATGGCACCCTCGTAGGAAGAAAATTTAGTCCATGGCAAAGCTATTCTTTCTTAATTCAGGGGTGAGAAATCTCTGACTGTTCTCCTTAACAAGTTTCTACAGGCATGTATCTTTAAGAAAGAATTCCACTGAATAGTTTGGAAAAATCTGCCCTGAGCTAATTGTGCAATTTCTGCTTGGTGTTTATCATGGGTCATCCCTCATTGTCATCATCCACAAGTGGGAGGGTTATGACTGTGCTTTTCTGCAAGACATTTCAAGCACAGACCACTAGGACTGCCTAAATCATCAGTCTAGTGCCCTGACATCAAAAGCCCTCATCTGATCAATGTTTAATCCACAAAGATTTGCAGAATCCTTGTTCCCCGCAGATCAGACACCACAAAGCCATAAAACACCTTCTTGCCCATTGCAAGTAAACCTTTCCTTAAATACAAAAGTAGTACGAGAAATTAAATGAAAGGTCTCAGAAAAGAGCAAGGAAAGTTCTAGGGCTAGAGAGAATGACCTGTCCTGTTAGAGCAGGAGCTGATTTGTAAGGAATAAAAGCCTAGAGTGGACTGGGGATTGGACTATGTCAGTGTTACAGAGGAAAACTTCTGAAAAAGAGTGACCATCTGTCCCAGTGGTGCTGTCACTTTAACTTGGAAGAAAATTCCTTTCTACTCCTGGATTTGGTGACCTGTCATAGTGGGTTGAAGCTGGCTGAATGCCAGGAACCCACCAAAACCTCTCTATCACTCACCTCTACAGCTGGAGAGGGGAGAGAAATATAACAAAGGGTCCATGAGTTGAGATGGGGACTGGGAAAGATCACTCACCAAAACCTGGAGCAAAACAGGCTTAAATTAGAGATATTAATTGAATTGATTGCTAACAAAGTCAGAGCAGGATAATGAGAAATAAAATAAAACCTTAAAAACACCTTTACCCCTACCCCTCCCCTCTTCCCAGATCTACCTACTCCCCCAGCAGTGCAGGGAGACAGGGAATGGGGGTTGTGGTCAGTTCATCATGCATTGTTTCTCCCTCTGCTCAGGAAGAGGAGTCCTTCCCTTGCTTCAGGAGGGGTCACTCCCGTGGGAGACAGTTCTCTGTGAACTTCTCCAGCATGAGCCTTTCCCAAAGGCATCAGTTCTCCACAAAGTGCTGCAGCATGGATCACTCTTCCACTGGGTGCAGTCCTTCAGGGACAGCCTGCTCCAGCATCACAAGTCCTGCCAGGAAAGCTGCTCCAGAGGGAGCTCATCTCTCCACGGGACTGCAGGCCCCTGCCAGGACCCTGCTCCAGCACAGGCCTCCCATGGGGTCACAGCCTCCTCTCAGGCACCCACCTGCTCTGGTGTGGGTGTCCTCTGTGGGCTACAGGGGGATCTCTGCACTGCTGTGATCCTCCATGGGCTACAGGGGGATCTCTGCACTGCTGTGATCCTCCATGGGCTACAGGGGGATCTCTGCACTGCTGTGATCCTCCATGGGCTGCAGGGGGATCTCTGCACTGCTGTGATCCTCCATGGGCTGCAGGGCTCAGCTGCCTCACCATGGGCTGCACCAGGGGCTGCAGGGAGTCTCAGCTCTGGCACCTGGAGCAGCTCCTGCCCCTCCTTCTGCACTGACCTTGGTGTCTGCAGAACTGCTCCTCTCACATGTTCTCACCCTGCTCTTCTCTGGCCAAAATTACATCTGTGCAATAACTTTTATTCCGTCTTCTTCTTAATTATGTTATCACAGAAACATTAACACCATTTCCAATTGGCCCAGCCTTGACCAGCAGCATGGTCCATCTTTGGAGCTGCCAAGGACGGACTCTGCTGGATATGGGGGAAGTTTCTGGCAACTTCTAACAGCAGCCACCCCTCTTGCCCCCCACCCCCTCCCCAGAGTTTGGTCATGCAAACCCAGTGTATCTGTCCAAGCCTCAGCCAGTCATCAAGACATATAAACCTAGAGATTTTCAGTACTGTCAATATANTCTGCTCAGGAAGAGGAGTCCTTCCCTTGCTTCAGGAGGGGTCACTCCCGTGGGAGACAGTTCTCTGTGAACTTCTCCAGCATGAGCCTTTCCCAAAGGCATCAGTTCTCCACAAAGTGCTGCAGCATGGATCACTCTTCCACTGGGTGCAGTCCTTCAGGGACAGCCTGCTCCAGCATCACAAGTCCTGCCAGGAAAGCTGCTCCAGAGGGAGCTCATCTCTCCACGGGACTGCAGGCCCCTGCCAGGACCCTGCTCCAGCACAGGCCTCCCATGGGGTCACAGCCTCCTCTCAGGCACCCACCTGCTCTGGTGTGGGTGTCCTCTGTGGGCTACAGGGGGATCTCTGCACTGCTGTGATCCTCCATGGGCTACAGGGGGATCTCTGCACTGCTGTGATCCTCCATGGGCTGCAGGGCTCAGCTGCCTCACCATGGGCTGCACCAGGGGCTGCAGGGAGTCTCAGCTCTGGCACCTGGAGCAGCTCCTGCCCCTCCTTCTGCACTGACCTTGGTGTCTGCAGAACTGCTCCTCTCACATGTTCTCACCCTGCTCTTCTCTGGCCACAATTACATCTGTGCAATAACTTTTATTCCGTCTTCTTCTTAATTATGTTATCACAGAAACATTAACACCATTTCCAATTGGCCCAGCCTTGACCAGCAGCATGGTCCATCTTTGGAGCTGCCAAGGACTGACTCTGCTGGATATGGGGGAAGTTTCTGGCAACTTCTAACAGCAGCCACCCCTCTTGCCCCCCACCCCCTCCCCAGAGTTTGGTCATGCAAACCCAGTGTATCTGTCCAAGCCTCAGCCAGTCATCAAGACATATAAACCTAGAGATTTTCAGTACTGTCAATATACTCTGCCTGTCATTCTATTTCTGAAGCTAGATCATGTCTCATACTTTGAAGGGAGGAGAAAAAATACTAAGAAGTCAAGTTATATGTTAACAAGAAAAAAAATCACCTTCCTGACCATTGCAAGCAAGTAGTAGAAAACCTGAAACAAGGATTTAATCAGATACAGTGAAAAAAAATCAAATTTGCTTTGTCAAGAAATATCCTTTTGATCTCCTTTTAGAGCCCTTGCAATTCCTCTATTCACTCCTACAGCCTCCACCTGACATGCATTAAATATAAATAAAATAAATCTACTACATTACTTTTCTCGAATAAGATGGCATTTTTCAGGAAAAAAGGTTGTACGATAAAAGTGGCACAGTGCTATCCAGCCTGGCCTTGAACACTTCCACGGGCAGCTACAATTCCTCTGGACAACCTGTTCCAGTAACTCATCAACCTCACAGCAAAGAATTCCTTCCTAATATCTGATATAAATCTGCCCTCTTTCAGCTTGAAGCCATCACCCCTTGTCCTGTCACTATGTGCTTTTTCAAAGGTCTCTCTCCACCTCTCTTGTTAACCTCTGTTAGGCACTGAAAGGTGCTGTAAGCTCTCCCTGAAGCCTTCTTTTCTCCAGGTAAAACAACCCCAACTCTCTCAGCCTGCCTTCATAAGAGATATTCTCCAGGCATCTGATCATCTTTGTGACTCTCCTGTGGACTCATTCTGCCAGATCCACATTCTTCTCTTGTTGGGGGCCCCAGAGCTGGATGCAGCACTCCAGGGCAGATCTTATTAGAGCAGAGTAGAGGGGGAGAATTGCTTCCTCAATCTGCTGGCCATGCTGCTTTGGATGCAGCCCAGGATATGGTGTTTCCATCAGGCAGAAACATCCCATGGCCACAACCCCCTCACCTGCTCTGCTCTGCAGAGACACTGAGCAAGCCCTTGATTCCTCAGCCACTTGAACCAAAGCCTGATGCACAGCTCACTTGGCATCGTCTCTGCAGTGAGCAAGTGTGGCTGAAAAGCTTGGTAAATAATTTATTGTGTTGTCAGGACCTCACTAGCCAGGCAGATTAATATTTAGTGAAAATCATACTCCTGAGCTTGAAAGGCAGAATATTGTCACGGAATGAATGCATGGGTACTTAAACAACAGGTCAGCAGGAAAAGGCTGATCATTCTTGGGACTTGCATACATGAGAAGTTACTTGTGGGAGATATTAAGAAGTTCAGACTCCTGTGGCACACCTTGGTGGGCCTCCAGTCTGAGAGACCAAGACCCAAGGTGTGCTGCAGGACATTCACACAGTGAGGGTGGTATGAATGGGGTGTCTATCTCCAGCAAGACAAGGTTCCATGTTTTACACAGCTGTTTCCCTTTTCTTTGGCAAAGAGAATGATGAAATAAGAATGATGACACATGAGTAGAGAATTTACACCTGAGAAGATGGTGGATGGGAATGTATCTGCAATGTTCAGTCTGATCTTTGGGTCCTGTGAATTTTGTCATGACCCTGCTTTTGATGGTGATGTGTCTCTTCAGTTCCCTATTTCTCCTCTTGCTTCTCATGTTGCATTTTATGTTGAAGTTATGTCATACCTGTGTGAGAATTAAAATCCGTGTTTTGAGTAGATGATAAATTAGCTAATTGGGTTGCATTGCAGTTTAATATTCTAAGAATTTGATTAATCAATATGGAGTCATTAGATGAACCCAGCAAAGAGCACTGGAATAGTATGTCACTGACATATCAAAGGCTGCCCTGGAATTGCTTCTTCTTTTCCTAATACTCTCAGGCTTCTGCTGTTGAAAATTATAATAGTAGCTTTTTTAATCATGTCTCATACCTCTAAAAAGGGGAACATTAAGAAAAAGTTATTAAAAAGGAGGTATTAATGGAAAAAGACAATTCACCAGTTTCAGCAATGGTAAATTGTGTCTCACTAATCTATTACATTTTTGATTCTATAAGTAATGCAATGTAAAACTGCAAAGCAGTATTAAAAATTAAAATAAATTAATTTACATTTTCAAAAGGTGAGTAAAAAGATTTCTTAAAAGGTGTAAAAACACATCTTTTTTCTGTTGGGAGAAGCAATGTCTTGTCTGGGAGCAAAAGCCAAAAAAATTGAAAATAAAGATTTAGATGAATCCATTTCCAACAAAGCAAAAGATTTAGAGTAGGGTACTCAAGTACTGATCTCTTGGATAATATTCTTGAAGCCTGTGATGAGGAGGAAAGGTTGTTTGGAGCTCCAGAGAACTGAACAATAGGGAACAAAATGACAGGTGGAGCTCAATGTCAGACAAATGCAAAGTACTATTAGCTGGAGAGGGAAGCATGATTTACTCATTAACCTTACACCATTCTGCCTGTGTCAGGTTAGGAAGGGGACTTGGATGTGGTGCTGGACAGATGTTTATAGCCACAGTCCAAGGAATGAAACAAGTTCATAGATAGTAAAGGCACAGGAAAAGAAGGCAGTACTTTTGTGTGGTCGGCAGCGTGACTCCGTGGGGAACAAAGCGCAGGACTGGGTACTCAAAGTCTCAAGAGACTATGAAACAGATCTGTGTCATCACATAGACCACATGTGCCTCAGCACAGGGTGATGGGAATGATTGGGAGTGTGTTAAAACATTCAACAGAAGCCGTGTTTTAAAACATTGAGATCATCTACCTTTGACACAAGGAAAAGTGAGAGTATGACAGCAACGTATAAAATGGCAGATAATCTGGAAAAGTGAGTTTAGGAACTCAAGAACAAGGGAAAATCAATGGCTTAGACAAAGGAAATGCAGTTAATTGGAATCAGTTCAGTTCTAATTTGAATAATTCAGTATGTATCTGGGTTTTACTGCTTCAACCTGGGACACCAAATATCTGGGTTTACCCACTTTTTCAGTCATTGAGTCTCACAGAGAGAAAATTACAAAGTGATAGAAGGGAGTCTCATTGTCGCAGAAAAAATAATTAGACCGTAAAAATCATTAACCCAGAGTTGTGTTTACCATTAATACTCTATCAAATGTTGATTGTGTGACTAAACTGCAGAGTAAAAGAGCATCCATAACCACTGCCCAATGATATAAATAAGGTCATTGTTGCTGTGAAAGAAAACATGAGACGGATGAAAATGGTCCAAATGGTTTCATCTATAAGTGATAAAACTGAGGATATTTAAAGACATAAATCATGGAGTAGTTTTTCTTATTTTTCTGGTAAAAAAATGATTCAGAAATTAGTGTCTGTTAAAAAATGCAATCCCAGAAAGACACACTCCAAAGATTCAGAAGCTTTTCGTGCACATTGAACTCACCTTAAGACATTTTGGAAAGAACAACATTTTGCTTGGTATGAACATGCCTGCCAAGTACAGCCACGCGCAATATCTGTTTTCTGCTATCCAATAGCCTCCATTCAACTTTCCTCAATGTTGTCATGGCAATAAGACTGTTTTTGACACTGCCATTAATGAACTCTGAGGGTGAGAAAGGTCCTTCTCCAACAAAGAGTGACACCACCACAAAGCAAATTAAATTGCTCTGACAATGTATCTATTGAGAATGAGTTCACATGTCACTGGAGCTTTTAGGATCTTATTGATGACTTTGAGGCTGCCAAAAGTCATAAAGTACTGCTGTTGTAACAGGTTTATGTTTATAGACAGTATTTGCCTGCACTGTTTGATTGCCCTAATGCTGATATATTCTGTCATTTTACCTTGACAGCTGTATTCACTATTACTCCTCTGTCAGTGAGTTAATGAAGGTGTGTGTGTCAGTAATCACTTCTTATCTCCAAGGAGGTATAATGTATATGCCATAAACACCTAAGTACGTGACAACTGATTACACTACAGTTAAGTGATAAGAGCAGTTGACAGGAATAGCTGAGGATCACAAAATAGACATCAACCAGCACATTCTCCTGGTGATAGAAGCTGAAATAAAAGTGGCCCAAACCACATGTAGATAGAGCTTTTTACAGCCAGTTTGCTGCCTGTTCAAAAAGGGATCTAACAACTACAGAAGTTATGAGAGACACTGTGAAGCCTTCTTTTAAAGACCATACAAGAATGTGCATGGAGCTTTGTATTGAGAGGTCACCATTCTGCTGTGTGTGGCTCCTTGATTCTAAAGCTGGAGTGGTGGCAACTCAGAGTTTATTGGCCACATAGCAATATGTGAGTCTTATTTCCCCTGAACTAAGGCACTGACAGTCTGCAGTTCTATTTTTTCTGGAAAACAGAGGGAGTGAGGTGTGTATAACAGACAGACTGACTTGCCATGGTCACCCCTGAAAGTGGTGTAGGGGAGATGGAGGTGATAGACACTGTAGGTTTGGATAAGGGGGTCCTCATCCCATCCCAGTCTCCCTGCAAGAGGTTGCAAGAGAGACTGGCTTTCCAGGACACTATAGAAGTTTTCTTATACCGTGTAGGCAGCTGGCTCTATGCTGTTTTACACACATGGAACTCTTCTGTCTCAAGTGACTGTGTACCTCTGCTCAGGGCTAGATGGTCTTGCAGGCAGTCACCATTCCCACAGGTGGCACCCCGTACCTGCAAGTCAAAAAAAAGAAACCTTATCCTGCCCTGGCAGAGCATACAAGCACTGTCTGAGCGTTAACTTCTGCACCACATTTGTGCCTAGAGCTCTCGTCTGCTATAAAGCAGCTTGATCAAAACAACCACCATGCAATTTTTTTCTTGTCCAATCACAGAAAAATTAGTGAAGCTGCAGGCAAATGTAATCTGGGGATATTTCTGAAGAGATTACTGTATAGTAGGGTACACAGAGTCATACTACTGTGAGCAGAAAAATCCTAAGATCCTAAAAGCTCCAATGACTCTCAAGAGATATGCTTTCACCAAATGCAAAATGTTTTGAAGTCCTTGTTATTGGGGACTCACAGGTACTGTGATAAGCAAACAGCTGATTTGGGATTGTTATGGCACAGGCATAACAAACATCTGGACAAGGTCTTGACAGCATGCTTTAACTCTTGTTCAGCCTTTACCTGGTCAGGCATTTGGACTAAATGGTCATCACAGATTGCTTTGAACTGAAAGATTCCATTCCATTCCGTTCCATTCCATTCCATTCCATTCTGGACTTCTTTCTGCCAAAGGGGTTTTCTGTATAAACAGTGTGAACTGCTTGGCGAGTTATCTGGCTACCAAATGCTGGGCAGTGTAGGCAAGAGGCATCCACCTTAGCTCAACATAAGAGATGTCACAAATATTAAGGTGCCCTCCACCAGCAACAAAATTTTTCCCTTTTTTTTTTTCTTTTTTTTATACATTTCAGCTCTTCCACTATCTACTTGTTTACAATGAAGACTCGTTTGGAGACCTCACTGTTAATCTGCTGTGAACAGGTCACCCAGAACTGCCAAGGGTTGTCCAAGGGCCAAGGGCCAGATGTACAGGTACTGTTTCATCCTTTTTCACTTGTATTGTGCAGAGCCATCAAGAGTTTCCATATTCTGTCTTAAAGCAGCTTCATGTTATTGCAACTGATGCTGGGGAAAATATTAAAGCAGCTGAGCCATGGATTTCAAGGTGCAATGTAATCAAGAGTAAGCTGCTCTGCTTTGCTGAGCTTCAGTCTCTCAGTTTAGCTCAAAATCTGTATACAAAACAACACTGCACTGACAGCTTGATACTGCACCTGAAAACTCTTTTTGTTAGAATACCAAATGCAGTGTACCTTAAGTGGGCTTATGGATGGATCAGAAAGAAATGTAAACACCCTTCAGTGCGTTTCTCTAACTTTGTAAAAAAAAAAAAAAAAAAAAAAGTAGATAAGGAGTCCACATTATCTTACTAAATAATGTCAGTGCAGGTGTCAAGAATAACTCCTCATTGTTAAAGAAATATCATGACTCATAACTAGAGTTACTATTCAATTATTTGCTTAAGGGCTAAAGAGTACAAAAGATATATTCATGACACACTTCAAATTCTTGTTGCTTTTTTAATTTTTTTTTTTGGTTGAACACACCAACCTCAGAAAAACGATGCTAATCTCTTTCACTGGAACTGATCTGCCCTCAGTCTTTGTGTGCAGTTGACACTGCTGGTAACCCTCATTTCAAAAAGTAAACACATTATCAGCACACACAGGAGGAGGCATCTGAAATCTCATCTTTGTCTTTCTGTTTGGTCATCCATTCAGACTGGTTTACTCATATAGAGACTCACCCCTTTTAACGACCTTGCAGGAGCTGCTAAAATGCTCAGTCTTGTGCTTCTTATGTAAGCAAGGCTCCATTTAATAACTTGGTTCCACTCTGAGTGCAAGTGGAGAAATTCAGCATGAAAAATGGTGAGAGAAGACAAAACACATCATGTAGTTCTGGTAGCAAAACATGGTTTTGCTTTCTGTGTTCTTTGTACCAGCAAGCCCACCCTTATGCTAATTTGCTGTTTCTTTGGCATGGGAAAAAAACTGAACTGAAAAGTAAATCATAAATCCAGTACCTCCTTTCTATTTCCTTTATGGAGACTGTGTTTGTTCTTTACAACAAGAATGGCTTTTTATAGACCAAAATTATACTTCTGAATTCAAATTCAGAAGGATGAAAAAGAACATAAAAAGAAAGATTATGCAAGAAAACATGAAATTATTTCTTGAAGCCTCAAATATTATATAAGCTTATAGTTTAATAGACTGAGGAAATAAAACCAGATAAGATACAATGCACCAGGTATAATTTATCCTCAGGATTTCAGCAGTGAAAGTTCAAGTGAGCAGGTGAGAGAGGTTAAGATCCCAAGAGGAAAAGTTTTGGGTCTGCTGGAGATAACAGCTGGATATCAAGTGACAATGTAGTACTGCTAAGTGGTGAATATCTAACCCAAGTATCCAAACAGGAGCATAGTCTGCAAGATGTGTGAAATAATCCTCTCCTTAGGACTGAAAAGGCCATGGGGATATATGGGATCTCTGGGAACTGCACATCTAGAAGGATATTCCTCAAAAGGACCTAGTGTAGGTAGTGCAAAGGAGACAAAGAGGCATGGCCAGGAGTTCAGAAAACATGAAATGGTCTCATTCAGCCAAGAGCTGGACAGGTTGTGGAGGCATGTGATGGACCCTTGAGCTGTCTCAAAGGGTACACCACAAAGAAGAAGGGTCCCTGACTCAGGGAAGGTTTGGAGCACACCCTCTCCCTGGAGCTGAGAGAGACAAAGAAAAAGCCCCTGTGGCCTGCAGCCTGCTTTTCCTTGGAGAATTTGTTTGCTGGGTGTTTATAACCTGGAATGTGATAGAGAAAGCAGCATGAGAGGGCCCATCGTGCTGTGTCCTGGCAGTGGCTGCCCCAGGACCGACAGAAGAGCTTGCTCTTCTGAGGTACGTCTGTCATGCCTATGCCTACTTCATCCTCCAGGATAATCCATCACAGATAAGCTCTCTTCTTGATTCAAACCTTCCAAATCTTGAGAGCAACTTAAAAATCCCAAGAACCTTGAAAGAATGCATTTAGGTTGCTTACCTGTTGGTTTTCAAGGGTTATAGACAATGTCTGTACTGTCAGCTCAGGGCATATAAGGCTGCTGCAGTCATGTTCCTGCTTGCCTTAGATAGCAAGTTTTCTGCTTTTATCCATCATCACAAGAAAGTTCATTGGTCTTTTTTTTAAAGGTAATGAGTGCTCACCTATCTCATGGGGGCCTCAAATCTCTAGTTTCATGACTTGAATATTCTTTATCTAAAGTCCCTGGGTACTGTACCCTGCACATTTAATTTAAGTTTTCTCACTGACTTCAATCCGAATGGTACAAACCCTCAGCTAAGCAAATAAGACACTCATGAGTCCAAGTTTGTTCTTATTCAGTAAAAGTCCTGCTCTACCCTACACTACATCCTGTATTTGAGAAATTTGTTGGATATGAAGAAATTTTGAAACTGACACTTTTTCAGAAACAGCCTCCAGCTGCAGAGAAACAAATGCTTTTTGTGTTGACTGTATTTTTGTCTCACTCATTTAAACTTCAGTTTATTTCTTTGTCTGCCCTTAGGTTTGAACCTTTCAGAGTAGAGATCATGTTCTCTTGAAAGTGCATCGCACAGAGCTACTAAAGGTGCACAGCAGTGCAAATGCAACAGCAGCAATAGCTCTAACTAAAGGCAATGAAAGCACTTTCCATCCTGTTTTAAAATTGTCTTAGAAATAGAACAGAATGAGACATTGACCAAATAATGTAAAATGGCAAGTCATGAATCATATCTTCAAAATTATTGTGGTACTTAAATGAACAGTGGTCTTGAATAAGAAAATTTGACTATGTACAATTGGAAAGTAAGGTAAATCCCTTAAGTGAAAACCCAGGTTGAAAGAAAAAGGTATGGTATGAGTCAAAAGGATTTAATTTATGCAAATAATCAGGACCAGATTATAGCATCCTAAATTGTAAATGGAAGTACCTAATGAGTTTATTGAATCTCTAAATTATTTCTGAGTTGTTCTGGTGAGTCAGGAAGGTAATGAGCATTGGGCAAGAGTGTGGGAGTTGTCTGTGTTCATCTGTATTTGTGAGATTGAGGCTGTTGTGCTGCTGGTAATCAGACAGTGGATGTGTGTGGGTTTTTTAAAGTTTATTTTCTTTCATTTTCTCATAGACAAAGGTAAGGTCAGTGGGGGACTTTGGGGCAGGAACTCTTTAAGACAAAAATCTGGAGCTCTTACAGCTGGAGCTCTTAAATCCCAAACTTTGGAGGAGCTGTGAGGAAGTTAGTTCCAGCTGTACTCCTGCAGGACTCCAGAGAGACAGGTACATGTGAAATGAAGGGTTGCTGACACAGGTGGGCCACTAAGAGATACAAAAGAGCCCTCCTGAGCTCCTCCAAACCAGCATCTTAGATCCCATGCCAATGCCAACAGAGCTTGCTTGTACTGTTTTGGTGAGGCATTGAAAGAGCTTCCCCAGGGAAGAGGTGGATGCCCTGTTCCTGGAAGTGTTTAAGGGCAGGTTGGCTGGGGCTATGAGTAGCCTGGTCTAGTGGAAGGTGTCCCTGCTCAGGCAGGGGGCCTGAAGCTAAAGGATGTTTAATGTCCCTTCCAAAGCAAGCTTTTCTATGGTTTAATGACTATTATTTCCAAGGCAGTACTTTGCACCTCTTGTTCCTATGTGCCATCTGCCACCAGCAGAACCATTGTGAAGTATAGGGGACACAGGCAACAGGTTCCAGGCACAATCTGCTTTTAAACAAAACTTTTTCCAGTAGGTTTTAAGGGCAGAAGCTTTTGGGGACTGCTAATTGTCTTGGTGAAACTCTTCTGTGGGCAGGATAATAAAACAGAGAGCAAAACTCTTCTGTCTTCCCCATCACACCCATCAGAGCAGTCAGTGTCCCTTTATCTGAAAGAACATGTTCTTTATAGCCAGAGTCTGTGTTCATGGAGGCTGACTCTACAGTGATATGTTTGTGATTCATTATGTAAGTGATAGTGACTAATGTCATTTTGCCTGTCATCAAGGGATTAAACACAATCCACTTAATACATACAAAAACCTCCACTATAAAATTGTGTTTGTGATTGCTGCTGATGACAAATGTTGGCTTCTAGTGTCAGACAAATATGAGGGCTTCCTCGAGGCTTGCCTATTTCCTTGAAATACCCAATTAATTACCATCTTGCCTACAATAAGCAGTTCACAAAAGTAAGCCTCAGACAGGCAATACTGTCTGTGTTAAATAAATTACTGTTTGTCCTTCGTTCCTCACCATGTTATGAAAGTAAATCTCCGTGTGGGTCTTTTCAGAATTGTAGTCTCAAAACTCTACTAGAGTGAAAGTACCTAAAACCAAGGAGAAAGGTAGTTAGAAATGCAGGTGCCAGACACAGCAAAACACACCAGCAGTGTCTGAGTGCCATGTTCATTCTGGTATTGATTGGTGTCAAAGGACTGGAGCCCTGTGGAGATTTGTTGTTCTTTGGGATTACACAAGTTTATTTGTTTCTGAAATAGGAGTGTGTAGAGGGAGATGTTCTCTCACCCAGCTTCTGCCATCCTCCTCTGAACATGGGGAAGAGTCCCAGGGAGCTTCTGAAAGTTTTTTGAGACTTGAGGACACCATCCTGCTTTTGCACCAACTTTTTGAACCAGCATTGAATTACAGGGGCTGTACAACCATTTTTTTGGATTCAGAAAACAATGTGATTCACAAAGCAAGCACTCTCCGGACCGGATTTCTTGTGAAAATGTAGAAAAAGCTTTGTTTAGTCCATTTCCAGCTGCTAGGGTCCAAGAAAGGGAAAGGGCTTTTCCCAAATGTGCACTGGGAGATATCTGGAAGTTGGACACCTTAGGCCACAAGCTAATGGCCTGGATAAACAAACTGTATTATATGAAAATCAGACCAGATCAGACTGTTCTTGTCTTCATCAATATTTCTATTCACTATTTTGAATGAATCAATGAATAATTGTACATGGATTGTATATTCATTTATTCATCATAAGTCATTTAAGCCAAGACATTAAAACTCTCTCCTTTTTTTTCTGAAAGCAAACCCAATATATAAATTGATATCTGCATTTCAGAATCCTCATGCAGTCTATTTTTGCTTGATACTTGTAAATGCCCTTTTTATTTCCCTTCACTCTTTTGGACAGAGCTAACCAGGCCTTTTTAGTCTCTCTTTACCCTGACACACTTACAACTGATGCTGCAAATTCTAGATGTGTTGCATTTTCCCCTGCTCCATTTCCACTACAGCTTTTTCCTTCAAGCTCATGGTGAAAGGTAACCTCTGGGCAGCTATAAGCACTGCACATTAACGAATTTCTGTCCTTTAGAAGGGGTGCTGTACAGCCAAGCTCGAGTGTGGCTCCTCATTTTAAAACCCGTTTTACATTCTCATTCTGTTCTTCTCTATCACTCGGTGTGTTAGTTGCAAGGAAGCTTTTGTTGGAACCTGGGCAGCTCCCTCCTGGCAGGAGGAGTTTTGAGCAGCTGACCTGCCTGTGCTCATTGCTTGGTTAAAAAAACTCCTCCATTTTCATATGGGTGGAACCACACGGAAAATAACTTTGACTCTGAAAGCATCTTCAAGGAGTTCAGAATTGTTCTTCACCCAGATCAGAAAACAGAGCAACACAACAACAGAAAACCTTTCACAGATGTGAATGCTGCACTACTCTGTGCCCAGACACAGCCACTGTATTGTTCTTGCTCAAATAAAATGCATTTACAGTGCATTTGCTGAGTGCAGCTGATGTGACTCTGGAGAGGGGGGTGTCTTCCTCTGGGTCCTGGGAAAGAGGGGACCCCCCAACCACCTACACTATGAGCCCTGTGCCCTGGGATCTCCTCTGCCAGTTGGTCCTAGGACTGTGACATGGATGCAGGCTTGCTCAGGAAGTATTTTAGGAACAGGATTTATAATTTCATTTCTTTTCTGAGTGTTTAAGCAACACAAATTTCTTTGTTGAAGATGGGGGTTCTGACTGCTGCAGTGCTCACCATTGTTCCTGAAGTCCTAAGGTCCCCTGGTTTGCTTTTCCTCTCTGAGCCTCCTCCTATGATGGCCTGTGGGAAACAGGAGGACATGCCTCCTGTGAGGTACCTCAGAAAGGGGTATAATGATTTTCCTAGCATTAGACCAAGGTGAAGATATTGCCACCAGTATGCATCTCAAAATGGTATCAGTGAGCCCAGAATAGATAAAAGAGTGTCACTGCAGTGCAATAAAAACACCCCACCTTGTCCTCTGTCTCTCTGTATATTGTGTGCATGCTTGGTTTCCTTGGAGCCCAGAAATCTGATGTTAAAAAAGACGTCACATAGGCACGTGTATGCTTCTGTTTCAAACCACTTATTCACATCAGAAAGAAAAGGTGCTTTGGAAAGATTTACTCCCATTGAAAGAAAAGATTTTTATTGGGGACAAGGGGGAGGAATTATGTTTGGCAGTCTGCGACGTTTGATTGCTGTAATGGTAGTGACTGCAATAATCTGTTTTTTCGCCTTGCTGGTAAATGGAAGTATCCAGCAAAGATAAAAGGTTACCAGCTGGGAAAACTATCCTCTAATTAGTACTGCAGATTTTGGGGAGAATTTAGAAATAAAGTGATGCAGCCTCTTAAATTTGTTATAAATAAGACTAAATAGAAACAAGAGAAGTACTCAATATATGAACCGCAGCACCTAATCTGAGAGGGCTGCTCAGCCATTTGAAGTAAAACACCACTTCATTGCAAAGGGAAGAGAAGAAGCTTGTTCTGAGAACCACCGTTTCCAAAAATCAGTTCACTCTTGAGCTTCTCACTCAGATAAGGTGCTCCTGAACTATTTGGTCAGGGGATGTGGCTGGTATAGTCATAGAGTGCAGAAGTGCTGAATCTAACTTACACTTAGATAATTCAGGAACTGATAAAAGATTAGATATAGCAGGACAGACAACCAACAGTCTTGGCTGATTCTCCCAAGTAATTTTGTCAAGAAAAAATTTTAACTTAGAAACCACCAATTATGAAGTATGAGGAGGAAGGAAAATTCCAGTAAGGGAGCATCACTGCTCTGGAGATATGATCAGAAAAAACAAAGCAGCTAAACTTATCTGTGGACTGAAATTAATGGCAGCTCAGTAGCTGTGCGTCAGCATATCAGATGCCTCTGCCTTGGGGGAGCAAAGTCCAACAATGAATCAGCAACAATTTAATGTTCTGATTTCGATGCTTGTGAGACCCCACTCCAGCTATTGGTGCTACTAAATCCCACCAACACCTCAGCCCATGCCCCCCTGAGCTGCTGCCAAGGTTCTGTCAGTGAAGGCCTAAGTCTTTCCCAGCGCAATCCACTGGTGACAAAAGCTGAATGCCCAAGGGTAACGGCTTCCAGAGGGAGATACAGGATAATGGGGACAGTTTTGGCACTGTCATCAAGCAACTTGTCTGAGCAGACATGCTTAAGCATCAGGGAAACCTGACAGATATATTCCTGAGTTCACCTGGACCAGCAGAGATGCAGTGGACAAGGAAGATCGGTGTTCTGGAAGAGTGTGCACACATCTGTTTCTTCATCTCTTCCTTTGCCCCAAGTTTTTCTGGAGTGATGTGCTTGCAGATGAGGGCATTTTGGCCCATTTGTTGTCAGCAAAATAGTCTGGAAGACTAGATAAAAATCAATGCTGGGCAGTGTTTGGAGCACTTCTGCAGCCCAAAAAGCTTGTGACAGCCCTCCTATTGCACTGACTCAAAGCCAGTGAAGGCATGCAGGAGGTGCTCAGGGTGACTCACGGCCAAAAAGAAGCTGCAGCCCTGGGCTGGTTGCCTTCTTGCATGCTGGTAAGGCCATGGTGGACAAGACCTGCAGCTGCTGGAAATTTATCATTCTTAACACATATTTGAGGAGCAAGGATAAGCCTGGATTGCACTGCAAAAAACCCTTGAGGCTGCTTATCATCAGACCATGCCACTGAGTGCTAATCAGAGCATCTTCTTTTAAATGTCTTAGTCTGCTATTTTTAGGCTATAAGTAGGGTGAAAAAAATGTGCTTTTGGTCAGACAGGAAAAACACCTCTGAAAAACCAAAGTGGTAGAGAGGGGCATTCTTGGCCTTCGGTTTAGACTGCCAGTTCTCAAAGATTTTCCAGTGTGAGCCCCTAAGCAAGTGGGGACATAGGTTTTGTGATATACTAGGCCTTGGAGGACAGAGAGGTCTTGAAAAATGTACTATTCATGGGTGCTTTGCTATGGTCCTAAAAGCTATTTACCAAGCAAAATACCACCCACACTTGAAAGTCCCTGCCCGTCATGTCCTTGGATAGTCCAGGTGCAACAACTCCACAACTTCAACTCCATCTCCCTTGCCCAATTTCTCACCTCCTCTATTTAGAGAGTGATAAATACTGATCCAGAGGTGACATAACCACACAGAATTATCCAGCCAGTACTTCTTATGAACCCCACCCTCGGGAAATGCTTTTTAAGTAAAAACAAATGTAATTCTCAGAGATTCCAGGAGATCCAAATACACCAAGGGCCAGGGAGGCCAAGGCAGACAAAATGTAATGGCAAAGCCTCTGAGTAATCTCTGTGCAGAGGGCTAGACCAGCTGACCTCCTTAGGAGACCCATTTTGGGTTTCTTTTTTTGTGAGTGGTGTTACAGAAAGTAAAGTTGAGCATTTTAAAACGTTTAGAGTGGTTCTCTCTTACAGATGACTGACATCTATAAAACAATCAGGAATTTACTGGCATTTAGACCACACAGCATTAACAACAGGCTGATGTGGTTTCTACCCACAGAGCTATTTACTGAGGAGACACTGGCTTTTTGTACGCTTCTGGAACAGTCAGCATGAACACAATCCCTATGGAGAGCACGTTACTGTCCCAGGGTGAATGGTTGGGTTCAAATTGTCTTTGTCTGAAACTGGCCTTGATATCCAGGAAATTAGGGTCCTTGGCTAGTGCTGTGGCAGAAGGAGTCCAGATGCCCTCATGCTGATAAGCAGTATCAGTTGCTGTGTCAGAATGGGCTAACGCAGCACTTTTTGCTAGATGGCCGCATTGCACAGGGGGGCTGAGCCCAGCTGCTGTGCCTCAGCCCCTCCAAGGCTGTCCCCACTGCTGGGCCTGCAGCAGGGCTTTATGGGCATTTATGGGGAAAGAGCATCACAAGCAGCTGCTCCTGCTGGGTCCCAGACCTTCACACCACTGCCTGACAGGAGGGTCTGGTGAGGCGGGGTCAACTTCTTCCCACAGGCAACAAGTGATAGGGTGAGAAGAAAGGGCTTCAAGTTGTCCCAGGGGAGGTTGGGATTGGCTATTAGGAAAAATTCCTTCATGGAAAGGTTGGTTAAGCACTGCCATAGACTTCCCAGGGAGGTAAGTGGTTGAGGTCCAGTCCCTAAAGGTATTTAAATGACATGCAGATGTGTCACTTAGGGACATGGATTATTGGTGGACTTGGCAATGCTGAGTTTATGGTTTATGATCTTAAAGGTCTTTTTCAACCTAAAAAATTCTCAGATTCTATGCACATTTTCCTGGAGTGGGAGGGACTGTTCTCACATTAAGTTCACAGTGCAAGTCTTTAATGGATCTTGCTGAGCTGAGGAGACACTTGCTGCTTCATCATTTTGAACGCCCCAGGCAGCATTTTAATTTTTCAGTTCTGACACCAGACAAGTCAGAAAAACCAACACGGTATCTATGACCCAAACCAGGACAGCCTGGCTGTCACTGTGATTAAATGCAGTGAAGGATCTGATCCTATTTTTGGAAAAGACTTTTCAGTCTAAAACATGAGATAGCCAAGACTTTGGTTTTGATACATTTTAAATAAGAAATCGATCATAATAAATAGGTTTTGTGACTTCCTACTTCAAAGTAACATCTGTAAAGAGAGAAAGTCTATCCACTAATGCACAATACATATTTGGACCCAGAGAAATAAAGTCAACTTGATAGGCAAATCACTACTAGAGGTATCTCAGGCAACCAGAACCTTCAGGGACTGAACATAGCAAGGTAAAAGCTCCCTGCTGCCAAGACCTACTGCACAGCAAGTTTTAAAAGTTTAGCCTAATATTAAAAGGCAATATTTCATCCAGTGTGTTGTTAATGTCTTATCTGTAGAAGAAAACACATGCTAGGGAAAAAAATCCCAATCATATTTGTGGATTTATGAGATTTTTGCAGTTTGTCAGGAAGCTCCTGGTGCTGTGTCTTCCCCAGTGCAGTGCAGCCTTGCTGGGGGGGTGCAGCATCTCTGCAAAAAGGGACACGTCACTGTGTATGCAAATCAGCCCCCTCGGTTGCAGTTCCACAGTCCCATGCTCAATTTCTCTTCTGTCTTTGGGTGGGGTTGCTGCCTTCATTCTATACCTTACCTTTATACTAAGCTAAATAAGTATGTATAATTTTAACAACAAATTGCTACATTTGTTTATTCAACTTACGGAAGCAATAGTTTGACTGACATGTAGGGTATTTTGGAACCTGATATTTAAAAGTTAAGCCACTGAAAAAGAGAAGTGCTTATCCTTGAATAAAAGCAAAGCCTGATTAGACCTGGGTTTCTTGTACCATTAGTTGTTTTAGAACAGTAAAAGCTTATTATCTTCCATATTATTGCCTGTATTAAATATATTACTAAAATATTTATTGTGTCTCAGTTACAGTGTCACCATTAAGGTAGTCCATATGAAAGTATCCCCTGCAAAAATTTAAAGTCTCTCTAAAAGGATTGCCACCATTATCACAGTTTAATTGAAGTGTTAACTTGGTGCCCAAGGTAGAAAATTAAATCTCACTGCTCTATATTTAGAAAAACAGAATTCTAGCCAGTTCAATCTTGGTTTCTTCTCAGCTTTTGCTATTAATTGGAACAAAAATTGAAAACTTATGCTTTGAGCAAGATTTTAAGGAAATATATTTTTCAAACTGCTATGGTTTGGAGATACTTTTGATAGTGTTCCAACCACGTATCCACATTATTTTTAACCTATGCATCTACTCTCATAACTGCAAACTAAGGAAATCATTTCCTAATTTACATCTTCATTTACAAAATCATGTCATTTGTATATGTGTCTGTACTGTCAAATATTGTATATTCTTCTTCATTATACCCTCATATCTTTCCTGTTTTGTCCTTCATCATGTACAGTAGAGTGTCTCACAAGCTACATATTTAATTCTCTTCATGTAATTGGTTTCTCATTCACTGTAAATATGGACTTTCTTGTCCATTCAGAATCAATTCTCATCTGATTGATAGGAGATTAACCAATGTTAAATGTTTGTTTCACCATTGTAAGAGACATCTGTGAACTGATTTCTTACTAAAATTGTTTAGATTGTGGTAATTATTTTAAATGACACTTTGGGGATTCTCCTTTCCAGGATTTTCAGTATAAACGTTAATGATTGTTTACCAGCTTAGGCAGAGGTTAAGCAGAGAGCAAGAAGTTTTACTTCTTGCTAAGGTTCCCTGAGAAAGAAGGGGCATAAAGAAGGCTAAACCATAGGATTTTAAAATGATATGTTATTTGTATGACAGAGGAAGGAGTTGCAAGACTATGAGCAACAGTGCCCACCAAAATCATCTGTCCTTGAGCCCATGGGCACGTACACAGGTGGATGTTTCCATGCACATAGGTGCTGATGCCCAAATCTGCCTCACGCAGCCTGCTGCAACACAGCTTCTGCATCACAAACAAATGGGAAGCACTCTGTGGCTGCCAGGTTGGTGCATGTATTTTTGGCATATCGACCTTCTGTGGTTTGCTTTATTTTGCTGCTGTTTCTGAAGGGGACATGGCATTGTGGGGCAACTCACACAGACATGGCAGTGTGCAGTGGCACATTTTACACAGTAATGCTGAATGGTTCATCCCATTGTTACACAGAAAGGAAAGATGTTGTGCAATGCTGGAATGCAGCCAGCTCTCAAGTCAAGATTAGCGTCCTGGAAACAGCAAACATTGGCAGCTGCATACTTCTGAAGCCAGTAGCTCTGTGTAAAAATGGCAGTATGCTCTCAGAGTCTGCTGCCACCACTGAACAGGGCAGACCAGGGTCCATCTGCAACAGGACATGAGTGCAGTGTGTGCATCTCCTCCCTGTTCCTGAAGGGGATCATTCACCAGGCCTGTGATAGGGATGAATGCTGTGATGGAAACATCTGCCCTGATTCTTTATGTGCAGGAGGGATGCAGACTTGGTTTGTGCATAGATATCCTTCTGTTTCCCAAGTCTAGGATGCCACAGGCTGAAAAAAATGGTGGAAATGGCAGAAGTGAAAAGTTTGTGAGGCATTGGATTAACATCCCTGGTATGACCCTCAGAGCAATGGAGAGCCATAAGGGCTACCTAGTAGGCTGTCTGTTGTAAAAGTGAATCCTAAGTTTGGGAAAGTTCATAAAGCAAAGATTTCAAGAAGTGGTTTTATTTAGAGCAAGAAAAAATATCTGTAGATAAGTGATCCATGAACTTAATTTAATGAACTTTAGGAAAAGCCTATGTATTACACTCTCTCCTTCATAAAATAATCAGCCTCTCTTCTCAAATGCACCTAACTGTTCAGTTTTGTCAGCACAAAATAGAGGCAGGGTTTTTGAAAAATTTGTGTACAGACTTACTGACTCTATTGGCTGAACACTGATTGTACAAGTGCAGGTTTATTCACCCCACCAAGCTGTGTGGTGCAGTTGACACACTGGAGGTAAGGAATGCCATCCAGAGGGGCCTTCACAGGCTTGGGAGGTGGCTCTGTGGGAACCTCATGAAGTTCCAAGTGCAAGGTCCTGCACCTGGGTTGGGGCAATCCCAAGCACACAGGCTGGGGAATCCAGACAAGAGCAGCCCTGCAGACAGATTTGGGACTCGTGCTTGATGAGAAGTTCAATGTCTCGGCATTGTGAGCTTGCAGCCCAGAAAGCCAAACACACCCTGGTCTGCATGAAGAGCAGTGTGTGACCAGCGGGGTGGAGGATGTGATTCTGCCCCTCTTCTCCTCTCTCATGAGACCCACCCGCAGTGCTGCATCCAGCACTGGGGCCCCCAACACAAGAAAGACATGGACCTGTTGCAACGAGTGAAGAGGAGGCTCACAAAGACTATCAGGGCTCTGGAGCACCTCTCCTGTGCAGACAGGCTGAGAGAGCTGGGGCTGTTCAGCCTGGAGAAGAGAAGGCTATGTGAAGACTTTCAATAAATAAAGGGGGCCTGAAAGAAGGTTGGAGAGGGGCTTTTTACAAAGGCATGAGATGGCAGAACAAGAGGGATGGCTTTCAACTGAATGAGAGCAGGTTTAAATTACACATTAAGAAGAAATTCTTTACTGGGAGGGTGGTGAGGCACTGGAACTGATTGCCCAGTGAAATTGTGGATGCCTCATTCCTGGAAGTGTTCAAGGCCAGGCTGGATGGGGTTTTGGGCAACCTGGTCTAGTGAATGGTCTCCCTATCCATGGCAGGAAGGTTGGAACTAGGTGATCTTTAGTGTGCCTTCCAAACCAAGCCATTTACTAATTTTAGCATTCCCCAAACTTACATAAAAGTTATATAATTCATGGAGTTGGTAGGTTGGTAGTTGAACAATCAGGCAGGACATCAATGGCATATCAACAAAGAGAAAAACTCTTCTGCATCCTGGATAAAGACTATTGTCTTTTAAGGTAAGAATCCTTGCTATGAAAGGAAGGGCGCCAAAAAAACCAATAATAGCCATGAGGAAAAAAATAAAGGACACAAAATGCTAAGAAAACTACCTTGATTTGGATTGCTTTGAAAGTAGTCTGCTTGTCTTTTAATCAGCAAAGGCCAGGTCTGAAGTCAGGGCTGGATGCTCAGGGATGTGAGGGGTGAGCACCCTTTCCTAATCCCCAGGCATTTCTTCTCCTTGGGAACCTAAGGACAAGCAGGGAAAATATGTGAGACTGGTGTCCATAAGCAGCTCCCATCAAAACTATTGGGACTGACCCAGCCTGGGCCAGCAAACATCAGGGAGAAGGAAGAGAAACTGCTTGTTAAAAACCAGAACGACTCATATGAAAGTCTACACAGGAGATTTACGTGAGGTTTCTCAGAACCAGGGAACACATTATCATCCACTCGAAAACTCTGAATGCAATGAAAGTTATCCTGTTTTCTTGACTTGTCTGCACTTTCCTCTGCAGCAGAGTGAAGCTTTCAGTGAGAAAAAGCAAGCCCCAATTTATAAAATGACAACCATTTTAAAGCACCATTGCCTTTAGAAAAGGCTTTCACCTATAAAGCTTTATGCCTTACAAAACCTAATGTTTGTATTGAGAGCCATTGAATCCATACAAATGCATCACATGGTAATACTTGTTATAAATCTCAGGTCAAAAACCAAAGAAAATAAGTGGGCAGGCAGCATCTTTCTAGACTATTTTTGAACATAATTTAGACACTGTAAGTAGTCTAGTTTCAAAAATGCATTTTATTGTAAAACCCACTAGTATATAATTCTATTACTCAAATAGCAGAATAAAAGTTATAAATATTCATCATCATGGCAAAAAGACAAAATTTACAACTGGTTTTAGCCTATGTGAAATTTAAACTGTTCCACTAATTTATAGAATTAGGCTCTTACGTTTTCAAAGCAGATTTCAGAAACATCACAAGAGAACTTGTGCATTCATCCATGTAGGAAAGAGAAAGGAAAATCATCTTTATGTATGTGACAGCACTGTTTTCTGGATGGCTGGTGCCTGTTGTGCTTAGAAATGGTTGCCTATGCCAATTCAGAGCTACTCTGGAGCCCTGCATGCATGCATAGTTCCATTAATATGTCTAGATTGCTCTAAATTTTGGTTACAGTCCACTGATAACACTAAATTGCTCTTTTGCAAAATAGCAAGATATTCTCTCAACAGGCAGCAGCATAGACAACTCTGACTCAGAGTCTCATTGGAAAACACTGCGTCGTTTATGTCTAGTTCTTTGCTTCAAATCTAATTGAAGTTGATAGCAAAACCCCTTGACCCTGATTACAGTGGAAACACAGATGGAGAGGTTTCAGCCTGTGTCTCCAGTCTGGGCATCACGAAGGGGGAGAGGTGACTAGCAGCTAGTTATCATCACAGCACTCATCTCTGCCTCCCCAAGTGCCCTGTGTTTGCCACCAGCTAGCGTGTGGACAGGTAGGTGGCTTTGCAAAGCTTTGCATGGGTTCTCTCTCCCCACAGAATATTGTCCAAATCCCACAGGCACTTAAAAGAAGACACAGACAAAAGGGAGTTGTCTCTGATTCACATGGTAGGAAAATCCGCATAATGTAAATTTGAAAACTAGATACTCTGCTATCAAAGGCTATAATTTAAGACGTTATTAAATTCATTGATGTGACTTTTTCAGTAGAAAATTGCAGTCTGGTTTATATCAGATAAGAAACTTAATACATCTGCTGTTAAGTATCTAGAAAGCATTGCGTAACTTTCATCCACCAAGAACAGAGCCGGAGTAAAAGCACTAGAAGATGAAGGGAAACCTGCGACAGGGGTGTTGCATGGCAACTGAAAGCTTGGCTCTGCCAGTCAGTGGCTGTTCTTTGTACTTTAAACTCTATGGTAGGGAAATTAGTCATTAAAGTGAATCTCAGATGGATGACTCTTAATTTCTGAAATACAGCTGAAGCTCTGCTGTACACAAAAGCTTGCTTATGAAAACATCTTGTTTTGAGCACAAGCGTGCTTTGTGAAGAGCTGGAGATTTTTAAAAAAAGAAAAAAAAAGAAAAAGCCCAGTGCACCTTAATCAGAGAAGGCTCATTGCTTTTTTCACCTAACTTCAAATGATTGAACATGCATCCTGGTTTAGACCTCACACAAAATTCAATCTGTCCTTAATTTTAGAGAAACAATACTTTTTCTGTTTGGAAAACAACATACACCAAATAAAACTGCTTGGCCCTGAAATTGTTTTTTTGTTTTTTTTTTTTTTTTTTACTTCCCCCCACACTTGTTTCAGCCATCAGCAAATCCCATAAAAGACTAAGGGCTAGTTACACATGTATTTGCTCAGTTTTTCCACAAAAGTTGCACAGACAGAGCAAGGGTTGCTTGTTAACCTCTTGTCCAGTGGGTGATCTGTTTTTCACAAAAGGCATAGAGAAACAAGAGAGAAAGGTCTTTAAAATGACTGGCTACTCACTTCTTTTTCTCCTAACAACCAAAATCTGGGAGCCACTTTTATTTTCTATATGCTGCCCTGGCTAAGGGCCATGGATGCAGGAGGGCTGGGACCTCCTAGGCTGGGAAGGATCTCCAGTACCAGGTCTGTGGGTGGATGTGCTTCCCCTGCACAGGGGGAATTTTGGCAAATCCCCACTGAGAGGAAATCATGCAGAGGTGGCTGGCTCTTAGTTCCTTTCCTAGGATCTGAAAATATTCCTCACAAAACAGTGAAGACTACCAAAAAGAAGACTGAGGTTTAGTCATTACTGAGCAGAAGACAAGATCAGTTGTGTTGTTTCTCAGGCTTTGATCATGCCTTTCATGTTGTTTGCTGATTGATTTCTGCACTGAACTTCCTTGTCTTACAATTTGTGAAAATCATGTTTATATTTATATTTTTGGACACAAGACATATCCAGAGGCAAACCTGTGTGTACCCAGAGAACAGAGGAGGAGGTGTACCCACAGCAAGTGTCACAGACACTACACAGATGCTGTGGCAGAGATGTGGTCTTCTATATTTTATTTACGAAAGATTTAGCTTGCTGAATTTCCAAAACTGAAGTTGCTAAAAATGAAGCAGCATGTTCAGAGAGAGGGTGGGGGAGATGGTGTGGAGTGTTTTGCTGAGCGTGGTGGCAGAGAACTTAGAAGAACCTAGGAGGTTAAGGTGTGAAATAGTGAAACAGGCTAAGAAAGCTATGTAAAAGGCTTGAATTTGATTTGCTGATTAAGCCATTTGTAAATTGAAATGTGAATGTTCACACTGTATCATCTTAAACTTCAAAACTGTCAGACCTATGGCTGCTTTTTCAGTTTATTTCCTAACACCTCCTAAACTTTCATATTTCTCAGAGAAATGGCTCTTCTCTCAGAAATCTCTCCTTTGAAAAGTTTACATGTGCTGTGGAAAGAGAGAGCATGGGTCCCTGTCAGGGTTTCACTGGCATTCTTGCCATTAGAAAGCCATGCATTTGTGCAAAATACTGGAAGGCAAGTGCTTGCAAAGAGGGTGAGTTGTAAGAGTGCTGCATCTTCTTCCCTTCAGGAAGCCAAGGAATTAAGGCCAGCACTGCTGGGGCTACTCTAGTGTCTGTGGGTGGATCTGTGGGATTTGAGCACCGAAATCACTGTGATACCTTTGAAGCTCCTTCCTTAGGCCACTTAGATACCAGTGTAGGACACCAGCTTGGTTTGGATTTTGGCTATCTTTTTGAAGTAAAATTATCTGCATTCATTAGGTACATTGAAATCAGTGTAAGCAGGTTTTGTTTCCTGGCACTTTACAATGAAACTGTAGCCTTGATGAGTTTTTGCCACTAAAAGTTGTTCCAAAATAAAAGCTTTGTTTTATAAATAAGTTCACATGTTTAACTTTAATTTCAAATGCAGTTTCACTAAACTCAGAGACCATGTTCTCCAGGTGAAGGGATGCATATTTTACAAAATGTGCTATTGCCTGTAGCTATTTTCTCATCTTGAGACAAGAAAACCTAATTAACAATAGTGCTGTTTTCAATTATTTTAGATTTAGTTTTTAATTAAATTTAAAAAAAAAATCTCTATTACAAATTTGAAACAGCATAAGTTTGATTGTAATCACAAATCTGATTTTAAGTAAATGGTTCCATCTGGTCATTTGTCCAAGGCTGAGTGGAAATCTTTCTTGTGATTTTTATTTTGGATGGTTTCTCATGTATTTAAAAGGCATGTATTTCCCTGAGCAGAATTTCCTACAGATTGGTATCCCATCTTGTCTAAGCTATCCCTCTGCCATATTCCAGCTGTCCCTCATGTCTCCTACAGTGCTTCTGCTTGGTAAGCACAAGCAAACACTGCCACCAGCCAGAAGTGGTGTTCCTGTGGCTTGGGCTTCCAGCAGCTGCCAGGTGATAAATAATGTGTGAATTTGCTCTGCTTTTCTGACAGTGGGAGCACTAAGTTAGGTACCTTTGTTGCCTGGCCATGAGCATTCTCAGAACCTGTAGGAACTTGGCTGTCCTCAGCTGCTGCACATTCAAATGAAAAGCCAAAATGGTATATGAAATATTAGGAAAAATTGGCAGACATATAATGTGACTGTTTAAAACTCACTTTCTTAAAAAAGGAAGCTTACAGGGAGTATTAACTGTAGTAGACAAGAGGATGGAAAAGGGTCACATGTTATACCTTGTGCTGTCATTGAATTTACCTAAAAAGAGGAGAAGTATGGAGTGATAGGTGGGAAATCAAGTAAA
Organism: Cisticola juncidis; assembly: GCA_013400215.1. Lineage (NCBI taxonomy): Eukaryota > Metazoa > Chordata > Aves > Passeriformes > Cisticolidae > Cisticola > Cisticola juncidis. Next base: position 751,014 of record VXBR01008901.1, read on the forward strand.
ATTGAAGGACTGAAGATATGGTGGAATGGAATAGGGGCAGCTGAAAGGTTTCATTGTTGGTGAGAACAAATAGATAAGGGGAAAGGAAAAAGTCCTGCACCTTGAGAGGACTATGTTGGAGAGGCCTGGCCAATCCTCCTTTCCTTATGGTGCTTCCTCTTGTTGAAATTCAGAGAAACCTTCCAGGTCTCCCTGAGCACAGAGGCAAGTTGTGCATGTGATATAGGCAGAGAAACAGGGTTGTTGTCATCCTCTGGGCAAGGCTGCTTTGTGGATGCCTGTGGCTTCCCAGTAATACCATTTGGTGTACGCTTCCCTCTCTCCCCCTCCAAAGGAAAAACCCACTCCTGTTTCCTCTTTCCACACCATCCCTGAGTTTGGTGATTTTAGTAATTCTGGTCTTTATCAGTAACCTTGGTAAGTCTAAGAATCTTCTCTATTCCCACTGTCCTTTGACATTCTTCATCCAAGAGGTGTTCCCAACATATCCCTTTCCCATGTGTGATATCTCTCATTACCTTGGGTGGTATCACTGTATCACTGGTACTTTATCACTGTAACTACCGGTTGGAAATGTCCACCCAATTTTTTTCCTTCCATTGCTCTCAGCAGCTGGCAGTTTCTCATTTTGCTGTCATACTGCCATATTGCTGGAGCCTGTGGCAGACAGGAGAGGTATCTAAATGCTGGGATCTGCTGCTGGAAGGGGAACTATGAAGAAAGGGAACCCACCTTCTCTGAGAGACTCACAGCAAAGCATCAACAGAAAACAGTAATAAGCTGCACCAGAAGAAATTCTGGCCAGAGAAAGGGACAAAAAATCTTCCAGAAAGGGCAGTCAAGCATGAAATAGGCTGCACAGAGCAGTGGTGGATTCTCTCTCCATTCAGTACCTGAAAGGGACCAGGTCCTTAGGAATCTGATTGAACTTTCAAGTGACTTTTGCTGCCCTTTTCAGCTGGTCAGCTGGCCAGGGTAGTCAGCAGGTCAAAGTTGAAAATCCTCTCTGAGATTTGCAATAAACTGATTTACCCATCTTCTGTAATTAAGATTTGCAAAGCAATTTTACCTCGGGCAGTATGATAGCAGTCAGTTGTCATGTAGACAAGTGTGCTGTTTAAAACAGGCATCCATATAAACAGATATCAGCTCTTTACAGACCCTTTAGCATGACTTTTCATAGCTCCAGTTCGCTATCAGAACACCAAAAACCGATCATTGTCAATGCACAAAGAGTTTTTTCTTCAGACACATATAGAAAGAATATCAAATCTCCCAATGTCCAAAGCATCAAACAGAACCCATTGTCTGAACCCCGAGGGGCCCCATAACTTGTCATAAATGCCAAGAAGATCAGGCAGGTGAAGGCTTGGGATTCAGCTGGGCAGGGAATTGGGTGAGAAACAGGCCCAGCAGTGAATGAGAGAGTTGATTAGGGAATGAATCACTTAGAGAGAAAGTTGTGCAATTAAACTGATAAAACTGGCAGCAAAACAAAAAAGCAGAAAGAGAGAATGAATGCAACAATCAATCAATAAAGCTGTGAATCAGTTGTCTAGTTAATAAGATAGTTAATTATGCAGAACAGAGCAAGCAAGGCAGTGCATTTGGTCAGTTTGGCTCCAACAAATACCCCCATTATGTTTCAGTCACAACATCATTTACTTTTGCTAATTTTTGTTAACATAAGTCCCAAAGGTTTGATCTCTGAATTAGTATTCTCCTTCTTGCATCTTTAAAAATAGTAGCTGTTTCTAGGCTGTTATGATTTATTTCTTTATATTGTTTCAAGAAGGCAAGAATTAGGTTATGATCTGGGAGAACTAATTCTCTACTCCATCTGTAAGAGCAATACTTACCTATCAGCATATTCTCATTTCTATTATTTCAGTATTTTATATGATTTTTATTTCTTAGTTTCTGTTTTATATCACTGTGCTATTTACTGATCTTTTTTCACTGTCAACACAAATATTCTAAGTGTTTTCTAAACTAGAATTTGCAAACCTTTCTTCAATATTGTTTATATTCTGAAACAATTTTAGAACACTTTTAGAACACTTCGTTATGTTGTTGAAAGAGCTGTCTCCATTTTCTTCCCATTGTACAACATAGAAACTTGGATAAAAATCTGACAATTCAGTGTCATTGCACCCTAAAGTGATACACAGTGTAATGCAGGAGGCAAAGAACTACACAAAACAGTCAGCTTGTTGAAGAAGATAGAGGTGAAGGATTTTCAGACATTGTCTGAGGCTTGGACCACCCCATGTGGGTAAGACCTTCCTTTAGGATGTGTCTATATTGCTTGTCAGGGCTTTGGTGGTGCTGCTGTGATCAGCTTTCACACAGAGCATCTGCAAGGCTGGGCAGTTCTGGAGACAGCCCAGTATAACTCTCTCCATGCCTTGGGTGTGAGTGTGACTTGGCCCTCACTGTTGGAGCTGGACACCAGTAAGCCTTGAAGATGCCTAAGTCCCATGAGAACTTTGGGGTTTCTTCTTCTGAAGTTCCCAAGGCCTCCTAAGCTTGGCTCTCTCTACGTATCTGCCCACCATTAGAAAGAGCTCATCTACTTGAGACCTGTGTCACTCCCAAGCCTGAAAGAAATCCATAATACAGCTTTCCTTGTCACTCCACAGGTGTCCTGGTCCCAGCCCAATTGCTTACTCTGGAGTCCAGGTCTGCAGAAATGCAGTTCAGGTGGCTGGTCTCTCTTTGGATCAGGAGCCCTGTGATACCCATCTGCATCCAACAATACTTCAGTGTAAATTAGAATTAGTCCTGTCAGCAAACTTCTGTGGAAGGATTATCCAGAGTATGATGTGTTGCAAAAGAAGTATTCTACTTTAATTTACGACTTTCAATATTTTGTCAGAAATAGTAGTTTCTGGAGCTGATTTTTGATGCGGTTTTGAAGATACTCCTTGGTAGGAAAGGTGGAAGGGTTGAAGATGGGAAGACTGTTTTGTGCAACACTGCTGTTGGCAACCAGAGAGCGCTGTTCTTGTGTGTGTGAATTCAGTCTGGGTTAGGGGTTGGCTGTTTTCACTGACATGGCTCTCAGGGACATGAGGTGACAAAAGCTTTTGTTCTGAGATGCACATATGAAAGGACCTTTATTTACTAGTGTTTCTGACGTGTTGGAGGGATTTACATTTGCCGAACTGGCCTGATGTTTCTCCATCCAGAAAATTTAAACCCATTTGTCCTCTGCCCTGCTAGTACTGCAGACACAGAGTACTCCTGTAAAAAGGTTCCAGCTGTCTCCTGGTCTGTTTATGGGATAAATATGTTCATCTCTGACTGAAACTTCAGGCACATGTTAACAGTTAGTAATCTATTCATTATGTCTTGTTGTCCATCAGCTGTGGACTGAAATAATTTTAGGCAGCTCATCTTGTAGTTTCACTTGAATTTCCCTTTGCCTTTTTACATAGCCTGGTATCATTTTGATGGAAACACCTTATATGAGGGCAGTAACTTCTGTGAGGGAGCTGGGGCAAAATGTTTCACAGAAACCCAAATAATGGTCTCTGCTCCTCTAATTCTTGTTAACTTCATTGACTCCCATGCAAGAGACCTCTTTGCTGAAATGGCAAACACTTTGGCTTTATTGAGTAGGTATTAAGACCTCCATAAAAATTCTGGTGACTGTACTTGAATCCTTGCAGTATTGCATGGGACAAGTTGTAGCCTGCCTACAGCTCACTATCAGATTTACACCTGTGGAATGTGCTGGGTAATTGTTTCTTGTCTCCCTCCATGAGTTGATCTACCTAAAGGGAAAAGCCTTTTTATTCCCAGCAGACAGAGCAGTCATTTTTCTAGCTCAGGAAACCAGTGTTTGGGGCTGTAAGCTTTTGTTGTCATTAATTCCTCCTAGTCATATTCTGGGGACTTGTAAGGCTTACAAATACAGCCAGTAAGCCTGATTTGTCATGCAGAGGAGAAACACTGTGAGAAAACCTTGAGGAAAACAACAAATATGCTCTGCGGAACAGACAAAGCATTATAGACTTTATCTGGGCTATGTACTGGTGCCTCAGGAAAGCTGACCTGAAACAGAGACTGGACAGATCTACAGAATAATGTAGGTATTTATTGAAAAGCCTCCAGGATCCACCTTGGGCAGGGCAAGAACCTGACCAGGGCTACACCCAGGGTGGACTTGAAATGGTCACCAGTGCACTTTTATAAGTTTGGTCCATTTGCATGTTGGAGTTTAATTGTCCAATTACAGCTTCAGGTTGTGAGGTCTCATCCTTCTTGTTTCACCCTCCAGTCCAGTGTTTTTTGTGCTTTGGGGCCTGAACGTTGTCCTTGGTCTTCAGCAGGTAAAGGACTTGTTTTGTCTACCTGCTCTGTGAGGAGCTTACTGCACTTAATATGAGGCTCAGAACTACACCCCTAGGCAGTACAGAATCTGAAAATATGAAAGCTAAAGCTTAAGGTGTCAGTACAATAACCTCTTCAGTCACTGTCACTTTTTAGAAGCACGTAACAACATGCAGAATTATAAAACAGTGCAGAAGCACTCTAGGAGCTTAATCAGAGTATGGCTTATTGCAGTGAGTGCCAATCTATAAAGAACTGCTTGGTAATATCAGCTTCCTGTTAATCCCATAACAATCAGATAATGGTGAAATGTTGATTTATTCACTGATTTACTCTTAGCTAGATTGAAATAATGGAGTAAAATGAGCCCATTTAGACTGGTCCTTAAATTGAATGCTCCTAATTGCATTTGAAAGAATAGACCATAATGCATTTGAGTATTGCAATGACCCTGCTAATCTATGCAATTAGTTAACTATTTGGGAAAGGAGACTACCTTACATGTAGTTTTGTCTTAAAAATTAGAATGTATTTTTCATGTACTCTATGCATGATTCTGTACTGAACTGATTGTCCATGTAAAATCCTTAATTTTACTCCAATGCTAGTCTCTTTCTGTGTAAGTTTGCAATGGAACAGCTCAATAACTGTATTATATCTCTGTTTAATTGTTCAACTAGAATTCTGAAATTTGCACATATTCATTCTGGGTCACAGAGTTCAGCATGGGAGGGAATTCCAGATTACACATTCCATTAGATATTATCAAAAGGCCATCTGTCTTTCTTAGTGGATTTCAATCACTCAAAAGCCTGAGGATATTTAGGCAGGAAAGGAGAAGTAAGAGAAAAAAGCTCTTGCAGTAAAAATCTGACTAGGCCACTTGCAAATTTCAAACGTTTCTAGAGGAGTATGAGCTGACTGCACTTTTACAAGGATATCCTGCTCCACTTAATGTTTCTCACCCTCATATTTTTAGAGAATCACTTTTCAATATATGTCTCAGTGAAGACTTGGTGATCTCCTGTCTGTTGAAGCTCCTAGCTATGCTCCTGGCTACTGAAATAAAACAAATGAAGGAGACAGGCTGGTGCTGGGTATTTGAGCACTGCTTCTGGTCAGTGGATCCTCTCCTTGCCTCCATTCAAAGACTGCCAAGCAGGCATCGTTTAAAATGAGATGCCTGGTGAAACTCTTCAGTGTGTATTTGCATCGTGGTCCATTTTTGCATACAGCTGGACGTTTCCACGTTTTTGCTGTGTGCAGCTGCAAATGAGAGTAATTGGAAGCGTGAGGCTGCGCATCTCAAAAACCTGGCCTTGTACCTACCAGTTCCACCTGCTGGGTGTCCCTGAAGCTAAAAGACACAAACTAGATGGGACTGGACTGTTACTGTCTCCTTGCATTTCTGTGCTGAAACATTAGATTTCTAGGGTTTTCAGAGCTGAATTAGGTTATGGTTATTTTTATGCATGGCCTCAGATTCGTGCCCCACTCTTGTCTTGATGCACACATGAAAGAAGTGCCAGGAACACTCTAATCTTCCAAAGTACAATGCAATCCTTGATGCCTGTACAATTAACAAGCTAGTAAAAGATGTTCTATGAGCATTGTTTGTTGATATTTCTAGATTCTTTCCTAAATAATGCAAATGTTTTCAAGTCATGAGACAACTGTTATAATAACAGAATCTGACACTCTGCTTAACACTGACGGAGTATTTTAAGAGAATCTCCTGGGAGATGAGCAATAAATGGTTTATCAGACTCTTTGCAAGAAATGCTTCGGGAAAAACTATCAGAAGGGCAGCAAAGAGGCCTAGAAAGTTAGTGGCAAATGACTACTGCTGGTCTCCCTTCCTGAGCTCATGGAATTGATGGGGAAAAAGGTGCCAGAGTAAAGGCATTGGATGCATCCCTCCAGCTGTAGATGAGGCTGAGAAACTTTCAGGTTCATCAGATTTTGTCAGTAGAGATAGCCAAGGACAAATACAGACAACAGCTTTTAGGGACTGCAGCACTATCAGCAGTAGAGAAACCTCTGCCCCACAGCAGCCATTTGCCTGATGGGCTCCCCTAGATCCAGTTCAGGGTGCTCTGTTCTCTTGCAGTCAAGCACTACAAGCACTCTTGGGAGAATATGAATGGTGAAAATGGTTGGGTGTCCTCACTTTGAGGATCTTACAACCCAACTAAGCATCCTATGAAGTGCTCTGCTTGTCAGGATTCCAAGTCTCCAAGGTGCTCATTGCTAAATCTTGAGTTCTTTGCTGTGAGTTAATATAAATAAAGTATTAAGATGGTTGAGGTCATCTGGTCCAATCCCACAGCTCGAGCAGAGCCAGCTAGAGTTGGATGCCCAGCCCATACTTCAACTTGTCTATGAGGAAGTTATCAGATACAGTTCCAAGAGCCTTACTGAAGTCAAGGAAGAAAATATTTGCTGTTCTCCCCTCACCTACAAGATGGGCATTTCATCATAGATGGCTGTCTTGTTGCCAAGTGTGACTTTGTGAATTCATGCTAACTACTGCTCATTCCCTGCTTGTCCTTCATGTGCCTAGAAATGCTTTCCAGCATGACTTTTTCCATCCCCTTACCAGGGACTGAGATGATGTCCACTGACCTGTAATTTGCTGGGTTCTCCTTTTGTCCTTTGTGAAAACAGGAGGGATAACAACAAGGGGACAGAGAATGTGTACATAAGATAGATAGATCAATTTCCTGGTATCTGATAAAATTCATCATCATGTATTTAGAGACCACCAGCAGTTTAAGAGTTCTTTGTGGCATAGTCAAGAGCTTCTAGAAAAAGATTGGGGCCCTAGAAAATCAGAAATGTGAAAATTTTTCTATTTAATTTCCAAAAGAAAAAGATGGAACCATCCAGCATAACCTCAATTCCTAAAATTGACTGGAGGAACTACTAAAGCTCTTGCTGGGCACCTGGAAGTTATAACGAAGGTGAAATTGGCAAGAACAATTCATGTGAAAACAATCTAATGTCTTCTGACAGGTTTGGCTGATAGGAGAGAATTTGTACCTGTCATTTCTTGACTTTTGTGAAACTATTACACTTGACATCCTCATATGGAAGCTAGAAAACTCAGTTCTGGAAAAAATATAGCAAAGAAATGTACAAAAATGCATTGCTTTAAGAATAGATACAAATATTTTGCTGTGACAATGGGTATTTACGGCCATCTGAACTACCTCTTCTACAAAAACAGCATTACCTCAGAACCTCCTTCCCTTTGCACACTTTCTTTCCCTGTCCAAATGAACACTTCAGGCTCTCTCTCTCTATATATATCACTGCAGTACACACACACAAACACACACACACGTATATATATGTCCCTGCATATATATATATATATATATATATATCTCTGCATATATATATATATATATATATATATATATATGCGCTAAGTCACTTGGACTTTTTCTTGGAAAAAAAGCAGGAGATAATTAGGCAATATTGCTGATAGGAAAAAAAAAAGAAAAGAAAAAAAAAAAGAAGCCATAAGGGAAGGCTTCTATCAGGTAAATTTATTGGAATGTGGCTCTATGGGGCTTGAATGTGGAAGGAGAGTGGAATCCCAGGTAAAAACATGATCTGAGGAGCCCTGAGGTTCATGTGAGTTGCTCAAGCCTTCTTTGCCAGTTTACATTTTCAGCCTGGTTTCCTGCATCAAAATTGAAGTCTGCCTTCCCAATATTCACAGGAAACTGAAATTCAGAAGATTTACAACCACGTGTGACAGCTTCCCAGTTTGCTAACATCTTCCCCTCTGAATGCTCTCTCCTGACACTGCTGAAAGTAATATTTATAGAGAGCTTTCTTGTGTGATGAAACCACTGCCTGTCAGGCACAGCAATATCCACTGCACAGAAAAGCAGATGTGAGTTAAATCTTTGGACAATGGTCTTGAGATTTCATAGGGATGGAGTTAAAAATATCACATGGCCTAGGAGAGCCAGGGTGAGAATGTGGAAGGGATTATGATATTTCTAAGGGAAGGTAAGGACTGGGAATAATAGTACTACTGCATATTTTCAAAGCTTTCCCTTGCAAAAAGAAGAATCTTGTGAACAACATACAACTAGACAAAGGCTGCTCCAGGAAATTCACTCCACACACCAGCTGGCAAGGGCATGGGGACTGTTCTGCCTTAGCTGGTTCCAGATAACCATAGAATCTTTAAGGCTGGAAAAGACCTTTAAGATCATCATGTCCAACCATCAACCTCACACTATCACCATGTTCACCATTAAACCATGGCTTCAAAAGCCATGGCCAACACACAAGTGATTTTTTTAAACAATTCCAGGGATGATGACTCCACCACTTGTGTGGGCACTCAGTTCCAGTGTTTTATAACCCTCTCCACAAAAAGATTTTTCCTAATATCCAATCTAAACCCCCTCTGGCACAACTTGAGGCTTTTTTCTCGTGAGAAGAATCTCCATTGCCTGAACTTCCACATCAGACACAGGCATGTGGTTTCTCTGTGAGGAAATGGAGAATAATATGAAAAAGCTCAAAGAGCCTAAGTGAACTATATGCTTAGTTAGAGTGTAAGATGGATGATGAGAGTCACTGTGCTTTTGAGATGGATTTCCCAAATTGCAGCTTTCTGCAGTAAAGGTAGAACTCTTTTTTGTGTCCTTTTCTGCCTTAAATTTATCACTGTCACTGCCCAGATCTGGGTAAACCCTGCACATTTGACTAAACACACTAGCCAGCAGTGCTCAGTCCCCCAGCCCTTGCTGAGCTGGTCTCCTTTAGTTCAATAATAAATACCAGTCTTTATTGGAGCAGGATGTGGCTGGCTGCTGGTAATGTCGTCCAGTTTGTACAGATCTGCCAGAGAAGTGTGGAAGCTGCTGCTAGGAGCTCTCTTCATGTAAATTCATTGTCTGTACTTCTACAGCTGCATGCCAGATAGGGAAGTCTTGTTTGAAACAAAAGTAGATGAGTGAGTCTTACATCTGGCAGCAGAGGGAAGAGACAAGAGGCCTCCAAATAGCTTCTACCCCTTTGTCTAAAGCAAGAGATATCCTAATTGTTTGTTTCTTGTAAAAGTCTCTTTGTCCTTCTTGTTCTTGATATCTTTGGTTCTTTGTGGGTGTGTTTGTGTGCTTGGGGTTTTTTTTTGTTTGTTTGTTTTGTTTTGGTTGTTTTTTTGTTTGTTTTTTTGTTTGTTTGTTTGGTTGGTTTGGTTCTTTTTCCTGTTTAAGTGTTACCAAGGTAAAATTTTCCTCTTGGATTCCAACATAGTGTTGTGAGATTCCTGCAGAACTCCCACACAATGTGGGGTTTTGTAGGTATGGGAGAAAGGATTACAGGAGATCTCACTCCTGATCAGTCACAGTTGTATTAATTACCAAAGAAGAGGAACAGCCTTGCCCTTAATGGGTCACAGCTGTGACTAACAACATAAGTGTGATAAAAAGGGTGGGCTGGCTGCTTAGGGGAGGATTTTGAAGAAGGAGAACCTGGAGGAAGAGGACCTGGAGGAGTCCTGAGGAAGAAGAAATAATTTAGAGAAAAACAAACAAGAACTAAACAAGGAAGAGAATTACTGCTGTGAAAGGTCTCCTGTGAGGTCAGTCTGGGTCTGGTGGAGTTGGAGCCTGGAGTCATAGTCAAGCTAGGTAAAAGCCTACTGTGAGAGGTGGCAAGGAAATATTTGAATTCATGTTCCATCAGGAAATAAGCTGTAGTCTGACCCTACAATAGGAGCTTGCTGTAGTCAGAGTCAATGAATATTTGGAGTCAGGGTAACTGAATTGTAACAAGGGATCAACTGGGACCCTTTTCAAGTTGTTAAATGAGAGTCTGTGTCTTGGCTCATTTCTACCCCTAATGAGAGATCTGCTGCCACAGAGTTTGTCCAGAGGATGCAGTGATTCCTGTCCTGCTGCAGAGAAGAGACTGCGGGAGTGCTCTGCAGCAAGCTGTGAGCAGCAGCTCTTGAGCTTTGGAGCAGGAACCCTTAAACTGCAGTGCAGGTTTGAGCTGACAGATATGTGTGTCAGATGTTGCAGGAGATGTATAGCCAGCCTGTGGGAATCACTCCTCCAGTGCCTCATGGTCATTCTTGACCTTCACCATTCTTAAAGACAGTCTCTTTGCAACTCCTTCTATAAGCTGAGCAACTTCTATGGGATAAACAAAACAGTTCATTTTTTTAGGACAAATATCTCTGCAAGTTTTCTGTGGATTGTCAGTGCCTATCTAATGCCAATTAATTATTAACCTGTTTAGAGCTGAATGTGTGAATAACATATTTAAGCACTGAAATTTGGATGGGCTCTAATTTTAAGCTGGTCTTCATGGACCTGGCATTCCCCCCAAAATCTTCATCCTCACTGCTCCTTTGGGGTCAGGGAGCAGGTCACTGTCTGCAAACACAACTCAGGCTCTCATAAAGGCTTGAGGAGTTTTTCTGTCCAGCTCCTCTTTGAATACCTAACCCAAGATGAAATACTCAGGCTGAGCTGGCCTCTGCAGTGAGGAGATCAGAGAGGGTGAGGATGACCTTCCTGGGAGGTGCTGCTGAAACCATCACCAAGGATGGGAAATGTGGGAACACATTTACCACAAGGAGCCAGGGGACAGCTGGAGGAATAAAGAGCAGACAGAGAGGAGGAGGGCAAACGAGGGAAATTTTAGACAGCCAAATTCCTGCCCTTTTCTTACCTGAATGGCCCCTGTGGGTAGTTATTTTAACCAGGACCTTCAGGCAACAACTACCAAGCATAAATCCTTTTTCTTATGTACTTAATTGAATTGAAAATTAACAATAGACTAGCTCTGGCACTTGACTGGACTTTTTTTGCCAGTGTTCAAAAAAGGAAACAGCAGCTTAAGGACAAATAGGTCTCTTAGCTCTTTGATATTTCTTAGAGTCATGTCACCAGATGGGAGAAATGATGGCACTGTATGGTGTAAAATGTTGAGAAAACCTTAAAAAATCACAGGCTTGATATGGATCCAACTATGTTCAGGACTAGGACGTGTTATTCTAGCATACCACTGCAAACTATAAGCTTGTATGAGAATGAAGTACCAATGGAAAAAAAAATCACATTTTCGTGATACTAAGGCAAGCCAGAGAAAGAGAACATGCCTGGGAACAGGATGTTATAGGGACTTCATGCCTGCAAGGGAGCTGTGCTAATGACTTCCCAGTGGGTGGAACTGGAGAGGAAGTCTTATCTCCAGACTCCTCAGAGATAGGCAGTTGGAAAACACCGGCTCCAAAGCTAATATTTCTGCCTGACTAATAGAAGTGCAGAAGTCAATGATATGGTATGTGTTATGTGCCAAAGCTAAAACAGTTTTCACCAAGTGAAATCATAACTGCATTGTCAGGCAGAAAACCTTATGGAGGAATACAAGGATAATGACAAAAATAATAGGAACAGAAATAAAAGGTGAAATCCAAGGAGCCACCCAACCGTCTGAAATCCTACTATATTTAATTTGCTTTTGAGAGAAGTGTTCTCTTGTGGCAGACAAAGATGCATCATTGGTTGAAGTAAATCAGCATTGCTCTTCTGAAGCCAGAAAAACCATATTGATTTACATTGCTGGATGGTCTCTGCTTGAAAATTCATCATTGTAACAAATATCGTAAAACTCTAGGTTTGTCACCAGTGAAGAGCCTTTGGGGATGGCAGAAGGGAATCATCCTTCCTGCTTGAACAACAGGATTACTCAAATGGGAAACAGGCTTGCACTAGTCTTCCTTCAGGATATGATGCCACAGCACTATGAGGTACAGCAGTATGGGCAGAGAAGAAATTACAGAGATGAGTAGCAAAACCCAGGAATGCCTGACAGCTGAAACATTAAACAGGAAGGAATGGCCAAAAAAAAAGAGGCTTGTAAACAGGACAAGTGTGTGAGTGTTTTACTGGCTGTACACTCATGGCCACAGAACTGCATGGATGGATGTCTACCACAGGAACACAAAAGGAAGTAGGACAGTCCCTGGAGTCTGTATGAGGAGCATGGTGAAGCCCCAGACTCACCTGGAAGAGGAACACTGGAGATTTAGTCTTTGCAGGAAAGGAGAACTGACTTTAGTCCATGGCTTGTTCTTGGAGGTAGCACACCACTGTGCACGGGTTTGGGAATGCTTGGCCCCAGCGGGGGCTTGCCACACTCAAGAGCCCCACAAATTACCAGTGATCAAGAAAACATGTCTTGATATACACCCTGTTTCTATTAATAGTGCCTTTCTTTTTGCAAACAGCGTTCAATTCTTTCCTTATCTCATTGTCTGAGTGGGGACTGCTAGTGGATGTCATCTTCTACATTTATTATATACCACAGGAGCTTGCTTTGTACTGTAGTACAATCATACACAGTGGAGGTGGTGCAGGGACTAAGCAAGCAAAATCATACAGGAGTTCACAGAGCTGGTCTTTGCCTGTGCTTAACACATGCTGGAACCAGCAAGCTCATAGTCAATACTATTTGTTATTCAAAAGACCTCCCAAGCCACTTCCATAAACTACATGACACGTAGGAAGAGATCTGCTCTTATTTTTTAAAATATAAAGCAGATTGCTCATGTTTTATGAATGGAGAAGACACCACATGTACCTTTACATGTACAAAGGCATCAACATGTGGTCATGTGCTCAAGCTTAAATGTTGCAGGTTTTAGTCCAAAGTACTGTTGTATCTTGTGCTTTTCAGTAAGAAATTTGCTTTTGGTTTGCTTTGGTTCTTCTCAATGTTTGGCAAGATGGTTTTTCCATCTCTTTGCTCTTGGTATTGTGGCAGTAGCAATCTCATACTATTTACCTAGAAGTCTGCCTTCTGAAATGTATCTATTTATCCTCTGTCTAAACTGTCTCCCCTCACATTTCATGTGCCTATAGGATTTCATTTCTGCTTTAAAAAACAGAGAAGAAATTACAGCCTGTGATTTGATAAGGAGACTCTGTAGCAATCTTGACTTTTGGTACAGATAGCCTTTATTTTCCCACCTGTAAAATTCAGATTCAAAATTTTCTTCCATTTTGCTGCAAGGCCCGATTTCCCAAGTTTGATTAAGACCTTGGAATGGGAGATAATTGTGAAGTACACAGAGAGGTTAAATTAGCCTGGGCAGTAGAAATGTATTCCACAAGGCCAGATTGAAGTAGTTGAGGTTGAACAAGTGTTTTGAGACAGTGCTGGGATTTGCAGCCAGACCCTTTGCACTAAAGGATTTCCCCTGAAAGTGTGGAGCATCAGGAGATTATCTGCCCAGCTGGCTGACTACCAGTCTTGAGTGAAAACACACTCCAGTTTGTCTTTAGCATGACAGACACCTCACTAAATGCAGGAACACAATGATATTAAAAGTTATGCCTCCTAAAGGTTGAGTTCCCACGGGTGATTAATTATACAAACATGTGGAGTTCTTCCATACACTTTTTTTTTAACAATACTGTTACAATATGGATTGTATATTGAGGACTGAAAATGAATTTGGAATCCTTAGAGAGCTTCAGGATGACTCAGCCAGTGTAAAGGATTTGTGACGTTGTCCTGAGGATATGACAGTAATTTATGCTGATATGGGCACGATGACAGGCAGCCACATCCTGCAGACCCTACTGGGACAATCTGTCCCACATCCCTACTGGCCACATCCCGCCAGAGGACATCTGAGAGAGAGATAATGATAGTCCCAGCAACTGAATCCACAACAAGCTGGCACATCCCCAAAACAAATCCACAGATGCTTCATTTACACACATTTGTATCAAATCGCTTCTGTAGGTTGAGGAGAGCAGGGGCTTGGTCTGTGATCCAAAAGAAGTGGCTGTTACTGGCTGCAGGAGCTGTCCTGGCTGCCAGCTTCCCTGGTCTGACAGGGAAACCATGTGAGGATGGCATCTCCTGCTCCTGCGGCCCTTCCTGAGGGACATCCCATGTGGGGCATGGCAGACCCAGCACTTGGCTGAAATTGTCTGTGTGACTGCTGTGGTCAGCCCTTTCAAAACCTTAGCCTGGCAGCCTGCTCACATTTTGTCCCTGATTTCTTGGGTCTCAACATCCTTACCTTTCCACAGAAATGTACAAAACACTGGGGAGCTTTTCTCCCCACCAGCTGACTTTTCAATTTTGCTCTTTTTGTCAGGGCTTCTCCCTGGAGCTCCCCTGCAAGACTGCAGAAAACTCCCACATAATTTATTTAACTGGCTTCCCACCCACTGGTCTCAGAGGCACATGCTGGGCAGTCACTCATGCAGCAGAATGTCCCTGTCCTCGGGTGCCAAGCTCACAGTCAGCCCTGGGGGTTCAAAGAATGTCTGATATCCCCGCTCTGCCACTGGGCTGCTCATAACCTCACACTGTACATATGCATAGGTACATTTATACTCACATATACATATTTATAGATACATATTTTTAATGTGTATATATATTTTTATATATATTAGTTTGTGCATGTGTTTGTATATTTATACAGTCAGGGTAAACAGAACTCATGAAGTGATTCTAAAATACAGTGAGAACACTTTTTACCCCTAAATTGCTTTCTTGTCTTAACACTTTGCAGTTTAATTTAGGGTGCAAGTTCATCCTGAATGACTCTGACATGATGGCAGGATGCACTCATCTGTTCACTTTTGAATATGAAAATCCTCAGGGGACATCAATCAAGCTTTCCTAGTGACTGCCCACATCCATTCATCCATCTTCCATATTTTTTTTCGTGCTCACGATGCAGTAAGTTTGAAAACACAAAAGTTGCAAACCCAGAGCTATGTAGTGGTGTATCAAATAACAGTATGTCTCTAATTAATAACTGAACAATTCACACAAAATTAAAGCAAATGTACATGGATGGGTATCTGGAGGTTTTAAACCCATTGAATATAAAAAATAATTGCCAGAAGGAAAGAAAAAAGAAGCCATGAGATGTTCCAGAGTCATCATTGTGCAGTATGGATGAAGACAAAAGTAGGATTTGGTCCAGGTTTGGTTAAGGTGTTGATGTGCATTATCTAGAAAAATGGCATACTATCTCTTTTTCTGTTTTTTAATTCTAACAGAAGTTCTTTACTGTACAATTGACTGGGTCTTGCTCTGTGAGTGAGTTCTCCACCCTCTCTACTTACCAGCTGGTTTCAAGGAGGGCTTGCTTTCCTGTCTTTCTGTAATTTAGCTCCCTACGTGAGGCTTGAGTAGCCCTGTCAAGAGTCACCCTCCCCCCCAGCATAACTCTTGGGGTCACTGAAATACACATGCTTTCCCACCATCTGTAGATGCTCTCCTCTGGGAAGTATCATCCTACATATACATATATGTACATTATGGACATATAAAACCTGGGAACTCTGAGAAGGCAACAGCCTCCAGGACTTACAGGCTCAGGGCATGTGATGTAAGTGGGAACTTCCCCTGAAAGAACTGTAAGATTTGTCCCGTGGGTATTACATCCGTGATTATATACATTAAAGTGTTTCAAATTTTAAATACACTCCAGATGCTTTTTCCTGCCTTTCCTCCCACTCAGCTTGACTTTCCCCCAGCTGATTGATTCTCAGAGTTTACGTTCAAGGATTCAGTACCTTGCTTACTTGCCAGATTAGCTGTTTTCGGCACACCAGAAGCTGCCTGGTAGGCCTGGGGAAATGCAATATCATATGCTGAGAAGCTGCAGTGTATCAGAAAGGGGTGAGCAATCAGATTGTGAGTGTTCAGCTGTACTCAGCACCAGACAAACTCTGGGTTTTGTGAAGTCAGCAGGAGTTTTCCCAACAATTCTAAAAGTACAGAATCAGGTCAGTGTCGGGAAGAGCTGACAAATGCAATCTATCAAACAAGAGGGAATCATTCCTTCTGCTGTGATTCTGACTTCTTTTCATATTTTTCTTTTTGTGTGTTTCCTAAAACATGGAAATTGTAGGCTGCCTTTTGTCCCAGGACACCTACTGCATGTACCTTATAATTCTCCATTTCTTCGACTGTTTAGTGATGGGCAAACACCACAAACATCCAGAAATTCCCCCACCATCTTTTATTCTCTGCCTTTGTACTGCAACTCGCACTTTCCCTTCTCACCAGAGGAGGAAGCAGCATGGTCTTGTTCTATTTGAGGAGAACTCACAAAGATTGCTCTCTAGGCACCAATTCTGTGTGTAGCATATGAAAGGAAGATGCAAACACACCTGGGATATAACCCAAAGAGGAGCAGTAGTCAAGAACAGCCTTGGATGCAGAACAAAGTGTGATCCCACAAGTCACAGAGTTTTGGTTTCCTTCCCTGGAAGCTGTCAACGCCAGTGAGATACCAAGTGAGCTTGGGTATCTCTCAGCCCTCTTTAGCCCTGGAAGCTTAAAACCTCTGTGAAGTTTTTGGGATCTGCTTTACAGATACAGGATGGAGGGGAAAAGCAATCTGTCAAAATACTCTTGAGGGCATGCAGGGAAATGCTGATATGAGGAAGGAGGAGGGCTGACAAGGAGCTTCCTTTTCAGGGTGATTGCACAAAACCTCTACAGCCTCCACTTTTGTTTGATTCATTCAAATAGTTCTTCCTATATCTAATTATTTACATATTAAGAGGAATAATATTACTCATATCTGTGATGATCATTATTACCTAACAGATGTAGTAAGAGAAAAGAGTATTTTTTTTCTTATGCTTTAAAGTAAGAACCATATCTGTATTCTTAACATTAAACTCATCAGACAGTAGACAACACATATACAGAAAGCATCATGTGTCATGGATGAGGGAACATGAGAGAGCTGGATTTTTCTGTCTTGTTCTTCCTTACCAAGCCTGTTCTGGCTTTTCATCAGTCAGCAGAGACCACTCCTATAAGCTCTGTGGCAGCTTTAGAAATTTTTTCTCCACAGCTCTTTAAGGGGGGAGGTCTGTCTATTGCTGTACTGGGTCACTTGTGACAGCAAAACTCAAGATCCCTTGAGGTCTGCTCAGGATCTCTTGGCTGGTACCCCATGTCAACTCACCCCATCTCACCTACAGGGATCACTTATTTGGCTCCTCAGCAGAGACCAGTCACATCCATTTGTCCATTTATCCCCTAGAATGACATTTTAGTGAACTACATGCACCAATGCTGTTCTTACTTGGTTTTGTGATGTCTACTTTTTTTAATGATGTTATTTTTTTTCCTTTTTCTAGTGTGAAAGAACAATTTGATTGCTTATGAACCAGAAGAAGCAGCACAAGGACACAAAATGCAGGCAATAGACTAAAGTAAATACAACTTGCAGTGCAGAGGTCAAAGAGAATTCCAAAATCATCATAGGTCACATGCTTTTCCTTGCCACTTTATTGTGGCAGTTTATTGCTGTTTTATTTGTTGCTGTTATTGCAGCAACATTGTTTTTCTACTCTCTCTGACTCATCTTTACTAGTGCATAGACACTATATTCCTCAGCTTTGTCTTCTTTAGACAGAGAAAAACATGATGCTAACTACTCCACTTATATTCTTTTTTTTTTAGTATATTCCTAATATACTCTTTAGACATAACTTTCCCAATAGTCTTTTGCTCTTTCAGCTCACATTCATTTTTCTTGAGCTTGTAACTCCTACTGTACACAGTACTACAGATGACATCTCATTGCTGCCTAATGCAGTGGTATTAATATTTTTCCATTTCTGCTAAATAAAAAAATGTTTAAGTATTGCATTTGCACTTTTCACAGCCTCATCACACTGGTAACCTATCATGATCAAGACGATAACTAGTACTTTTCTTCCTTTGTCCTTTTGCATAGTCTCTCTGGTTTACAGCAGAAAATCTTGTTAATTATCTGGATGTATGTTATTCCTGACTTTCAAGCTTTTCACTTCAATTATAGGAGTCTGCAAAATCATTAATTTTTTCACTCATGATATTTAAACCCTTGTAGCTAAATACCTCTAGCATATTTCAATAGCACACTCACCTTGCATCAAATTTATTTGTGCAAACATTAAATGAGATCAGCCCCAAGACAAAACCTTGAAAAACTCTGGTCATAATCTCCTTCCAGGCAACATCTCTCTTTTCACTAGCCTGGTCTTCTGTTCATCTGCTCTCCCCTCCCTTACATTTCTTATCCCAATGCTAATTTATAGTAATGGTTTCCAGTGAAACAAAGTAGCATAAGCTTTATAGAATCAATACATATATCTCTTTTGTCTGAAAAATCAATCCCATTTAAAAAAAAAAAAAAAAAAAAAAAAAAGGAACCAAAATAAAGAGGTGGTTTGTNCCATTTAAAAAAAAAAAAAAAAAAAAAAAAGGTACCACAAATAATATACCTTTGATCAACCTGTGGGGTTTTTAATCATATTTTTCATTCTTCTCCATATTTCTGATATTTCTTACCTTTAAAGTCTGTTCTAAAGCTTTTACCTGTCAGAGATTACAACAGTTATCCACCTATTACTGAGACCAGAATGATGGACCACCATAGCACAGACTACCTTCCCATCTTCCTGGAAAATACATCATGAAAGACCCCACTTGTTACTCTCTATTCCAGTAACACCCTCTCTGAGATGTGAAAGTGAACTGAAGTTCCTTGCTACCGGCCTTGCAGTTGTACATCCATATTCTTTCTGGACAATGGTCTCAAGCCCAGGAGCTCTGTCCTTTTTGATCTGAGCACTGAATTTTGCTTTCCTTATCCTTGTTGCAACACCCACTTTAGTTGATGGTGCTCGTCTATCTCCTGGTTTTTTTGTCAGCCTTCCTATTGAAGGTACATTAGGAACAGTCACTGAGTCTGTGCACTCAGTGTCCTTGACTTGTTCTCATTGCCTCCTCTCCCACTGAACAGATACCATCAGAATCCCCTCAGTCAATTCCCTTTGTAGGGCTTGGGTTCCTGGCCCTCCACATCACTTTCCTGGAGAGGTCACTAACTCCTGTTCTTCCATTTTTTGGATATCTTGATAATCTTGCACTGAGTCAGATGTGTTTGCTAGAAATACCCCAGGCCACAGATAAGGAGCCAAATTTCTCCACAGAGTCAGTCAGATTGCCCTAGGCAGGATCTTTAATGGGCCTCATCTCTTGTCATATAAGGCATGTGTTTTCCCCATGTTTATACCTTTGTTCAGAAGCTCCCATACCTCTGTTCAGACAGGGAGTAAGTATCCAAATATTAGAATTTGCAAAATATTTTTCTACTAACATGTAAAATGAACTTTTACCTTTGTTCTTCAGATA
Organism: Cisticola juncidis; assembly: GCA_013400215.1. NCBI lineage: Eukaryota > Metazoa > Chordata > Aves > Passeriformes > Cisticolidae > Cisticola > Cisticola juncidis. The sequence continues at coordinate 770,574 of VXBR01008901.1, forward strand.
ATGTGGGAGTTTTTTTGCAAGCCCCGAAGTGACTATTCCTGTCTAGTAGTAGATCCCTCAGGATCTTTCAGGATGTTGCAGGGAATATGGATGGTTTGTGATGCCTCCACACAGTTCTGCTGCAATAGGTTTATGTGCTGCCTTATTGAGAAGCAACTGTCCAGACCCCTGTGAGTTTTACCACTGGAATGCTCAGAGCCACACACACTTTATCTCCCACCCACACAGCATAAGGGAATGATAAAATAGGAGTCCTGAAATGTACCTAACTGTGCTTCCTTGTCTTCCACATTTTAAAATTAATGTCTTTGTTTTGTTGTTGCCTTTCTTTCACAATTTGTTTTTGTCTTGGATTTCTACAGAGGTCTGTGCATTTTTCCTTTCAGCCACATCAGAACAATATCAAGGTTTGTAGAAATTGTAAAATTGTACCCTACTGACCAAAAAGCTGTCAAGTTTTGACAAATTTATATCCTGGTCCAAAGAGTGAGGATCTGCTCTACCAGAACTCTTGTGTTAAGCTGTGATAGCACATCCTACTCCCTTCACAAGGAAAGCAGGGTCTCTCTCAGCCTGCTGGCAGGGGTGTTGATGTGTATTTGTATTGGCCCTTCTCTTTTGGGACTGGAGGCAGAAGAGCCAGTCAGGAGGGTTTTTGTGACTACAGAAGAAATAGTGGGATGTGGAGAAAACACTAAAGTTTATAGATCAATACTGCCATACAGAGCAATTTTGGGGTTTTTTGGCTTTAGAACATACCTTGAGCTCATCAGAGACCAGAGCAGAGTAATTTCTCCATACCTGAAACTGATCTGCTCTGGACCACTGCCATAAATACAGAGGATTCAATAACTGAAAGTGCAAGGGCTTCTTCTCTCTACCAACTGTGAGGATAGCCAAATGCTAGCTCTGCCCTTGCAGCACTTAATATGTTGATTAAGGATTATTTTGGCATGAAGACAGATCTGAGGAAATACTGTAGTCCTATCTAGTTGCAAAACAGGGATAGTATTACAGTGTTGTTGCATTTTAACCAGAAAATGGCAAGATTTCCTTTCAGATGATATGCAGCTTTTCACTCTAGAGATAAATACGTGTTAAAATTGGTGATGAAGAAAAGCAGAAAAGAATGCCAAGGTAACCTTTTGTAGGTCGATGGCATACTTTATACCAGTATATACTTAATAAGTAATACTTTGTAAGTATTCATTCTACCTGCCAGCTATGCCTTAATCCATATTGTCAGAAAATTGCCGCTATAAGAACTTTGCTAATATATAGTAATACATTTGTTTATGCAGTTTTTTAGGATTTCTTTTCTTTATTTTCTAGATGGGGAAAAAGAATGTTTTTCTCCAGCTTTGGCTTGGAGGAAATTTGCTACCGAGATCCCATACAGTAATTCCTATTCCTTTTTTTTTTTTTCTTTTTGTGTGACTAAAACTGACTAAATCTTCTTAATAGCATTTTGGTATCTTTTCAAGTTGGAAACCATTCTATTTCTGATTAATTCATGCTGCCACACGAGTCCTAGAGCTATGCAGATAAGCTGAATGTACCACACTACAATATCTGTGTTGTAAACCTAAGGGTATTCATGGGCTTTTCAAGTGAATGCACATTCATACGTGAAGTAGGCAACACATAGTGAATGAGCTACATTATGTGAATGTGCTCAACAGCTGAAAAATGAACTATGCCATGGATTTCAGCTTCATGGAGTGAGCAGCTGAATCTGTCAGTGACACTGAAAGATTGTTCTTCTGCATGACTCAGATTGATTCACTGGCCTGACAATTCCCCCTTCTCTGTGAATCCTTTGCACCTGTAGGTGCACAACACTAACAAAGGTCTAATTCTGGCAGTTAGCAAAATCCCGACTGTTAGCATGTTGAAATAAGTGCAGCAATTTTTCTGATGTCGATGCTCCTTCCAACACTCATTATATGTTGAAGAATAGCATTAAACTGATGTATTCTTTGAAAGATTAGCTTCAAGATTTTATGTCAGAAAAAAATATCCATGCTGAGTATAAAAGACTCTCAAGAAAATTATAGAAAATATATGATTCCTAGACTGTAACTCTGCAAACTTGAAAACAGAATGACAATTGTCTCCCCTCTTAGGCCACTTTGTACTAAATTCTTTGCAGGATAAATAACATCAAGCCACTAAATGAATACTATAGATTTCTCAGGAAATCCAAGGCAACATTCCAATGTCAAACCACAGGAAATCCCTACAGACTTTAACCATAGATTTTATAATCGATATACCCCCAAATAAACATTAAAACCAAAACCACAAATAGCATTCTGCTTGCTGCTTGAGATATACACTGAGCTGTCAGAATATTAAAGGTGTCAGTACCCACATTGCTTATAAAGACAATAGTGACTATAGCAGAGCTAGAAATAAAGAAAAAAAAAGAATCTACATGATTGCTTGCTTCTGGTTAGCCAACTTCTGATGCGATCCCCAGTTTAACTGTAAATCAGGGTTTCAAAAGAGAAGGGGAAATAAATCATTCCATATGCAAGGAAAACTTGCCCAAGTTTTTATTGCAGTAGAAATGCCAACACCTAATTTTTAGCAATCGTTTCATGAAAATGCCACTGAGAAACCATAAATCTTCAAACACTCCTGCACACCACAGAAATATGCAAGAACCTCTTGAAAGCACCTAGAAGTAGAGTACAGGGCCAAAATACAAATTCAGACGAGGTGCTGAAGCGTCTTGCTGGTTGTATGATGATAAATGATGTGTTCAAGGTTCTTGTTTGGGATTGTAGTTCAAACACAGCAAAAAATAGAGAAGTGCTTGATCCAGGGTACAGCAGTCACCTCAGGTAACTGCAGCCTAGCCTGGAAGCCAGGCCGTTGAATTCCTCTCCGTGTGATCAGTGACGCAGCCCAAGACCAAAAATGTCAAATGCAATAACACATGATTCAGAAAAGCTTCAGGAAGGGCCCAGACAAAAAGAACAGAGAAGATGGAAGAGGCCATGCAAGGACAAAAGAGGAGGCAAGGGAGGTTTTTTCTGCCTGCTGACTATTCAGGCAAATCTAATTTTAAGGGCTGTGAGTTTCTTGAAGTATTACAGATTTTTTTTTTTTTTTTTACAACAACGTTTTCCTTTAAGCACACAAAGTCATAGAGAAAGAGCTTTGGCTAAATGAAATACATAGAACAGATTGTGCTCTGAAAGCTTGTTTAGATGCCTGCACATCATTAAAGGAGATTTGATTGCGCCAACAGTAGCAATGCACGTACCCAAAGTGTCCCTTCTTTCAAGAGAAGTGGTTTTTACTTTCATATTTAAAGTGCCTGTGCCAGCAGGGCAGCACACCATCCTGGAGGAGCCAGACACGTATAAAAGGGCACTTCCATCTGGGAAGAGCCTTCTCCAGGCGAAACTGACTCCCAGTCCTTGGGCTGAGAAACAGATCTGAAATGCCTCTTCTCCACTTCCGGAATGGACCTGAAGACCAACGCTGCATTCCTCTCTTCAAGATTCTAGGTTTTAGTTTAAAACAGTAATTTTCAGGAGTACAAAGGCATGGGAATAATTGTGGCAGGTTTTAAAGCTGTCTGAAGGACAAGGTTTGCTGCCATTTTTCTCTTTCCTCTCCTAAGTGCCAGTCACCAAGTGGAACCCTTTTATTTCGCAGAGGTGTATCTGTACTGTATTAGAAGATACTTTGAACTAAAATTAGTAGGAGTGAAAGCAAGGACAGCTCAGTAGTGTAATTTGCTTAATATAAATTAAGTCTTTTCATATCTAAATATCTGTGACCATGACACCTTGCAATGCCATAAAGGAAAGACAAAGTCCTCGACATACTTAAAAAGTTTGCTCTCCTAAAAATCAGAACAGTGCCTACTCAGTATGGGACAGTGGGTAATGAAGATGGTAAGGGAGGGTAAGGTATGAAGGATTAGCACTGGAAGCATAAGCAAAATCATTAACACAAATTTAAACATTAGTTCTGTGATTCTTAAAAGCAGACTGCTGACCTCCAAAAGGTGGACACACACAGAGGCAAAGTGAAAAGGTTTTGGAAAGCTCAGAGGCTCCTGGTAGCAGCTTTGCCTAAGTAAGAAGAGTAGGTGGGAAGGCATGAGCCCAGGGGTTGTTCAGCCTTCTGCTCTCCATCTGAGACAGAACATGAGAGTAACCTCACTCAGTAGGACCTTTGCTAAGCTCCTGCTTAAATGCCCTGTTACACTGCTCCTGGACACCAGGCCATCTCTTCCCAACTGTAGCTCACTGAAGTCAGAGCTCTTTATAAAAAAAAAGATGAAAAGGACTTTTGAGTCCTAGGACAGCACAGGGTGCTGATAGGAGAAGCTCATGATTGCAAGGGCAGGCATAGCTCAGGGATGAGGTCAGACTGGCAGCATGTTGCTTTGTGAGGGATGCCAATGAACACCATGAAAAAAGGACATCATCAGGTGTCCGGGAACATGGTAAAACTCACAGGAAGACGAAAACAAGGACTGACTTCCTTGTACAAATAATTGTTCAGAAGCCTTTCTTGCAATTTAAATAAAAAAGGCTTCTTGTCCTTTTTTTTTTTTTCAGTGTTAAATGAGAGGGAAAGAAATGCACAGCAAACAAGGAGAAAGGAAAGGGGAGAACACTCACTCTCAATAGAACAGAGAAAGAGGACCAAGAATGACAAGACCATGAAGAAGCAAAACCCCCAGCAGTCTAAGCCAAAGATATTATAACTTCCATTGTGCCATGAACTAGGAGCTTCATAGGATGAATATTTGTGAAATCAAGCCTGGTTTGCACCGGAGTAGAAGAGAACAAGGCGTCTTAAACTTGACCACACCACTACTGGGCTGCTCAGCATGTCAGAGGAGCTGCTGCAGCTGCTCTGAGCCTCTGCTCCTTCCCTCTGTTTCTCCTGCCCTTTTGGCTTGAAAAGTTTTGTGGCAGGTCCCCCTGGATTCTGTGTTTGAGCATGGTGTGAGACATGATAGGCATCTGCATTTCTGTCCCACCTCCTCCTTCCCTCTGGTGCTGCTGCATTAATGTGAGATGAGATGGGCATGGGCATAGAAGCAGATCTGCAAAAACTGTGAGAAAAAAAATATGGTAGCTCAGCTTGTTTAAATACCAGAAGTCTTTAGGTACATTACATATTCAACTTACTGTTGGGTTTATGGTCAGGAGCCAATTTTGCTTTAATGAAAATAAAGGAAAGTGTTGAAGTTCAGAGGCAAATGGAGATTAATATGCACTTTCAAAAGGGTTATTTAACATTTTTACTGCTTTAAAACTATAATGCTTTTTGATTTTGAGCATTTTCAGGATTATTAACTTTGCTCAGATTTAATACAAGAAATTTATATATGTGAAATGGAAAGACAAGCATGCAAAATTTATTGCAGGAAGTGAATTGCAGAGTGAGGACTGTATATGGATGCTGAAAGACTCCATATATTTAAAGACAATAATTTTGGGGATAATGACGACTGAGTCATCATCACATACTGCATGTCTTTATGTGTCAAAATAAGAGTAACAAATGTAGTCATAATGCAAATCTGCGTGACTGAGTAATGAAGGCTGAAAAAGACCTAATGGCTGGAATAATTATGGCTGGGAGGGTTGCTTGCTATGATAATATGTGGTTTGCCTAATGAGGAATGGGCACAGAAAAAGATTCAAGATATTGCACTGTATACTATAAGCCAGAAGACCAAGGGAAGATGGCCAAAGTCGGCGTGCAGGCAGACTTCAAAGAGCTTGTGGTACATGCTCAGTGCGTCATGGCGAGGCACGCTAGAGCCGGCAGGGTGACAGGGTGTCCTTCTTCCCAGAGAGTTTGCATCTGTGCCTTCTGCAGAGCATGGCCAGCACACTTGATCCATGGTGTGGGGAAGGGAAATGGGCCTTGGCACACCACGCTTGAGAAGACGATGGTGATTGTCACCAGCTGCTGCCAGGACAAAAGCAAGTTGTCTTGTTCATGGAAAAGCGAGAGGTGACCCTGCAGCGCTGCTGGTGGTGCCTCTGCTCTGGGAGAGAGTTTGATGCAAACAACCATTTTCCAGTCCCAAAACTCAGATAGGTCTGAAAAGTCAGTGCCTCATTTCAGGTATTTCAGTGAGAGTTTTGCTGTTAACTTCAGGAGATTAAACATTTCTTCTGCAGATGTCTATGAACAAAAATGGTACAACACTGAGCAATGGCTTAGCTTGCATAACCTAATATGCCAATTGTGAAATATGTCTTTATAATCTTTAGTTAACAGAAGCAATGAACCATGCTCTACCTTCACTGGTAATTTTCCTTATGTAGATAGTAATTTCTCTTTAGATTTCAGTGAAGTCTGTATTTTGGACCTGTGATAAGAGTGTCATGATGATTTAATGATTTTTCTCAGTTGGATTTATTAATAACTTATATATTAGTTATTTCTGAAAGTACTATAATTTAACCAACATGAGAAGCAGAAGAATTTCTCAGTAATAGATTAGCATTATCACTTACTGTCAAAACTAACTAGTGAAGAATATTAATGTTTGGGAAAAACACATTTTGTCCACCATGAATATACCCAAGTTTTGCACACTGTACAAGTCAAATATGACATTAGAGATCATTTTGAGCATTGCTGGACAATTCACAGGGTCAAATAAAGGAGCAGGTCACTGTCTGCGTTGAGTTCCCTCCATTTCCCAAACAGAGCCTAAGTTCACAGCTGAGAGCTGTGGCAGGGAGCTGTCATGGGGCATCCCCCTTGTCCTACCCCCCATCCTTCCTCTGTCTGAGCTATGAATGGATAATCACACAGGAGAGCCTGCGTTTGTGTGTGCTTACACCCAACACCCTTTAGTTGCTGTGTTTACTTCAATGGGGCTGTTAATGAAAATGAAGGTTTGCTGAGCTATCTGCAGGGTTTTGTGCCTAAGGGACAGAATTTTTAATGGGACATAAATCCAATCAAGATTTTCATGCCGTGTGAGGAAGCTGTGCAGTTTGTGGAAAACAAGAGCCTCCCTGAAAGCTACTGTTATGCAAATATCAACACACTTGCAGCATACATTAAAGAAGCCCTCCAATTGCAGCTTTTTGGCTTGACACAGGAAATAAAATGAAACCAAAATAAGATGGAATAGTAGGAATTTGCAAGATAAAGATTAATAAAAAGAACTTATTGTATGATTTATGTGGAAATTTTATGGTTAACTCACTATAAGTTTTTTTCAAAAGACCTCTTTTTAACTTTTTGTACCAGAACTATGATTCATTCACACACAAAGGTTATATGAGAGGCACAATTTCTTAGTTCATTCAGGCTTTACTGTTCAAAGGGGAGAGGCTTTTGTGTGATCCACTGTTGTTCAGAGAGGGAATTAGTTTTATTAGCAGTGTGTCATTCACAGCCTGCCTTACACATATACCAGTTTCCTCATTTCTTTTTTTCCCCAGTTTGTTAGCACTGGCATGGTTTGGAATTCTTATGAATAAAACCCATTTTTTGCTTCCAATATTCTCACCCCAGGATGGTATTTCCTTCTGACCAAGGACATAGGACTCTCAAAAAAGAAAGGGAGCACAAAAAATTCCCCAACAGTGCTGTTCTTGCAGGATGTCAGTGTTACCAACCGATTTAACCACAAAAATCTTCCTGCCTCATCGCTTCCTGTACCTTTATGTGTTGTTTTTTGCACTGAACTAGCTCAGGAGCTTTTCCAAGACCTTTTGTTCTCTTTGCTAAAGGCTGCATGGATGGTGCTAGAATTAATTCCCGCATTTGGGAGAACATCGAGGCCGTTCGCTACAAAGTGAGCCTTTATTATTCTCAAATCCTGGGAGGATCACATGAAGCGTGGGATGTCTCCCTGGGCCCTGGCAGGCAGACACGAGCAGCCACAGCCAGCCTGCCCTGCTCTGGCTCCCAGACAGCTGGAATGGGAGCACAAGAGGCCTGTGTCCCCTCGCTGAGGATGCTGCTATCATGTAATTGGTGCCCAAAATAGGCTGTAAGCAGAATTTAGGTATCTCAGCTCAAGTAAACAAGCAAGCCAGCCCTTCTTGCACCAGGGCATGGTTGTATCTCTCATGTATGTAGCTCTCACATATAGATGACAGAGCTCTGTGCTGCATCAAATAAGTACCAAGCAATTTGGGGTTTATTCTCAGAAATTAGAAGTCCAAGGGGGACTGTGAGTGACCACCTCTCTAACTGTCTGCATGTGGCAGATGATAAGCTCTCTTCAAATTAATTGGAGCAAGAGCATCTGTTCCATAAGACATTCAGTTCATTTTAAAATTTCCAGTACGGTAGAAACCAACAAGCTAAGCAGACTCAGAGAACTCACATACTTAATGATTTGTGCCATGTTTCTCATCTGAAGTTTTCTGTTTTCAGCAACTGGGCAATGCCTGCTGTTACACTTCCCTTTGCAGAATAAAGAACCTTCATACTTCTGTTCCTTACATTAGTAGTTGTAGACTTACTTCTTACTTCTGCTTAAGTAAAACTGATGGAGATTCTGGATTATTTAATAATTTAGCATATTTTTCCTATGACATTCCTTGTCTTTTTTTTTTTTTTTTTCCTGGGCAGTCCATATATTCTCAGTGTCCTGCTTGACCAGGGTACAGATAATGGATAGTCCACTGTGGCAATAACCATATTTGATTCAGGTATGATGGATGCATCCTCTTCCTCCTTCTTCTGCTCCTCCTGCTGGAGCCTGTCCTGGTTCTACAGCCTCAGATCAAGGTTTATTCAGACCTGCTGGTGCAGCGTGGGCTATTGAATAGCAGTGGGCATATTTTAGATGTTCAGGTCTTTTCCAGGATATCTCAATATGCCTGCGAGATAGAGTTCTGTAAATGCAACCTATGTTCTGCAGTTACAGGTTTTCAATTTCATATTTGGCTGTGTTAAAATGCCCTTGGGTTTCTTCTGTTCAAAGTAGTGCAGGATTTTTTGCCACCTTGAAATTTCTCTGTTGTGATTTTTTTTGTTTCTCTCACCAAATCACTGATTAAAATATTCAGCAGGAAAAAAAAAGTCAGTAATTAATTTTTGTGGGACCTCCTTAGAAAGAAATCCACTCCTGAATAATTCCCCATTCACTCATGCATTTAGGGAACTGTCAAACAGCTTTTAATCCATACTGCCAAGAGAATAGCATTAATTTTGACACTATTCATGCCCCAGTGTAAAGGAGCACATTCCAGGACTGCCACATTTGACCAGAACAAAGTTGAACCTGCAGCTGTATTTGAGTTTTCATGGGATTCAAATAGCAGACAGCTGGCTGACCATCTTAGGCTGTTCCAGTTTGATATTTCCAAGGTCTTTTTGAAAAGGAAAGGCAGACCTCTGCAGCCATGTGTTTTGTAAGTCAGAGGTCTCATAAAATGTTCCCAGCTTGGTGTATTAAATCTAAGTATCTAAAATAGCCTTTGCAAAAAAAAAGAAAAACCCCCACCCCCCAAAAAAAAACCAAAAAACCAAAAAAAAAAAAAAACCAAAAAAAAAACCCCAAAAAAACCACGACTGTGGAAGATATTATTATATCTTAACTCTTTATGTGCTTTCCTGTGATACAAGACAAAGAAGAATGACAAAAAAAATGCCTTAGTTAGATGCAATGCACACAGCTATAAACTGCTCCTGGTAAATATTTGCAGAGCCCTGTTTGTGCACTGGTATAGGGGCTTCTGGGGAAAAGAGATGAAGAGATGCCAAATGTCTTCTGCAGAGAGGTTTTGCTTTCAGTCTGCCAGATCCTTTGTACACCCTGAGCAATTCCAGCTACAAATTCTCAGCTCTCTGTAAGCAACCAGGATGCACTCCAGAAGCCATCCTTTCCTGGATGGTAGAGAACTATTCCAGGGAATTATCTGCAATATGCTTCCCAAAGCCTCCCTTGGGTTTGAGGTAACGCACAAACAGCTCACAGTGCTACCTTCTTCTATGAAAATTGGCAGTAAGGGAGGGGCAAGGGGAGAACTTTCTAGACAGGGCTCTGGCCAGGGCAGCAGGTGATGCCCTGGTTACCCCCAGGTCTTCCTTTCTCAGCACAGTGAGAAAGCAGCTCTACAGTGGCTGTTTTTAGTGCTGTCAGTTGAGATCCTTCAGTGAATCACTGGGTTAGCCACAACCACAGCCAGGGACAAGGGGAAAGGTGCTTGGCGTGAAAATAATCCCTCTGGTTCTCGCACTCTTCAGTCCATATATATTGTGACTGGGTGTCTATCTGCCAAAATGAGCAATGGGAGATGACACAAACAGGTGGAAGCAGCAGGTAGGTCTGCAAGGCCAGCCTGAGGGTCCTGCACTTAACAAAGCAACTCCAAACTGAGTGGACAAAGATGTTTCTCCTAAGATGCGATAGTCTAGCTATCACTTATGAGAATTATTCAGACCTTGAAACATAATAATCCATGAAAGCTTACACACCACAAAAGGTCCAGATTTTCACTGAGAATACAGGATACAGAGGCACTGTAAACTTCTTGAAAACAAGCAAACAAAATACAGGCAAACCCCACAGCATGCAAAATTTAACACCTCACTCTAGTTGGTTGAAAGATGAGCAGGCCTTTGCTTCCTCACCCAAATCACGCTTAAGATCATCTGTCTTAATTCTATAATTGCAAGACCAGCAGCCACTAGCCTTGGCACATCAGAATAATTACGTAAGAAGCAAATTCATCCCCTACAAATCTCAGGGAAGCAGTGACAGAAGTTTCCTATCAAATGTCCATCTTTCAGGAAAGACAGAGAAATCAAATCCATGAACCAGAATAGCTAAACATGCCTCATGTATCTTAGTCTTTCTAAAAAATAATTTTTTTCTCCTTTAAGAACACAGACAGGTTCATTTGTGGAGCAGATTACTATAAAATTGTAGCTAGCAAAAACCCCCCAACTATTAAAAATTGCCTACTGCTCACCCATAATGGACACAATTTCTCTTTGCAGCAAGTAAAAAGAGATTTGGCACATCAGTCACTGGTACAGCGTTTTCTGCTGCTCCTATCCCACGCACTGATACACGTGTGTCAGTTGTGCTTGCGTCACTGTTAAAAGCCTTAAGGACTGACTCATTTTCCCATGGCATGTGGCAAATGTAGGCTGGGCTTCTGTGGGCTCTCAGAGCCAGGGAGCAGGAGCAGGCTGTGAGGAAGGAATGTCTGCAGGGAGGCAGGCACCAGGAGGGCAGCACGATGGGCAAGGCTCGCCCCGCCAAGCTCTGTCTCTCTTTTCCCCATCTTGTTTTGGCCGCTCTGTGTGAGTTGCTTGTAGCCAAACATCTGCTTTACAAACTCATCAGCTGATGGAAAACCATCCTGACTCCAGCTAAATGCCTTGACTTCTCCTCAAGTTACCACCTTCCCCTCACACTTCTGTCAGCAAAGTGGGTGGGACAAGCACACCTTCAAGGACTTCAGGAGAGCTCTGCGGTTTCCTGGCTCCAGCTGGTTGCACCAACCCAGCTCACCTAAGCCAAGGAGCATGCACAGAAGAGGTGCTCACATCTGCAGGACAAGCACTGGTCAATGTCACCATTCTCTAGTATCTTCTCACATAAAAAGTTTCTTGATTGTTTTGGAGAGTGTAGCATCAGCATCACAGTGTCCCAAGAGGTGCAGTGTCTTCTTTTTTGTCCAAGGCTTCCTATGCATCATCATCACTTTTGGAGTTAATAAGTGATAAGGCAAGTATTCTTTTTACTCAGATGTTCTTGGAAAATTGGACGAGTTGGGCCAGAGTAAACACGTCCCCAAGCCAGCCTCTGATTTGTACAAAATGGGGTACTTGGATGGACAGGCAGCTACAACAGTGATGTTTAACAGTGGCTGTAAAGTCAAATGGATCAAATGTCGTCATTTTACATTGAAATAACAACAGTTGTCTGCAAAAGGTACCAACTTTCTGCCTCTTCCATGCATCTGCTGCATTCCTGCTGTGGTGTTGTGGCATGGTTACCTTGCTTTGGTGGCCAGAAGGCAAGGCTTTCCCAAACCTCCTGTGTGGCTCACATCCTCCCTGAGACTGGCACCCCTGTGGGACTGGCTGTGGGACTGGCAGCCTCCAAGCAGGCTTCTAGCAGGTGCCATCTGGGCAGTGGCTGGGCACCGCTTCTTCTCCCCTTCTGGTTAACACATCTCAGCATGTGTTGCAAGAAGCTCACTTTCAGAAGGAGACAGACATCCCTGCTTGGTTTCTGGCTTCTCTTCTGCAGCAGAAAGAGTATCAATTAATATCATCAGTGATGCCATTTAATTAGTGGTGGTAGGCTGGAGGACACTGACACCTTTTCCTTGTATATCCTCTTGAGAACAGATTAATCCCAGGCGGGTCAACCAACTGTGCAGCAGGTGTCTGCAACCCCTCCTGCTGCTCACCTTGGCTGGGGCTGATCTGGATGCTCAGCACTGCCCACCTTGGTGCTCAGCATAACCTTCCCAGGTTATTGTTCAGCCACACAGAATTTGGGGAGAAATGTTAATTTATCAGCTTTTTTTTGGAGATGTAGACAGCAACCATAAACACTCATGCCACAGCTACATTTTGTCAAAACCCAATCTCCCAAGGAGTGAATTCTTTCAAGTGAAATTTCTATACAGTTGAATAGGTCGATTCAAAGTCATTACATACTAATGCTACTGCAATAACCTGTGCACCATTCTGCTTTACGATACTCAAATATTATTTCAAATAAAGCTAATCTAAGACCTCATTTATCTGTATTGATTCCACAATAAAGGCACTAAAGGCAGTCTGGGAACACCTAGGATCAGCTAGGCTTTACAATGGACTTTGCCATGTCACTCTCATTGCACGTTCATGTTACCTCTAGACTTAGTTGTCTTCTCCTCAAAGATAGTTGCATTGGCTCCTCCTAAGATGCCAGAGAGGGTGATGACCTCATCTTGCTCAGGTGACCAGACATGAGAAGACAAATTGCCCTGTGGTGACCCTGTAAGAGGTCCCTTTAACTGGTATTTTTGTTTCACCCAGAGATTTGTTCCCTTTACTTTTAAACTGTGCATTCTTGGCAGTGATATATGGGACATAAAAAAAGGCTTCTGCAGTAGAGTTCTGCACCTCTAGAGCTACTCTGTGCATCTTTGTGACAGAAGCAAGGATCAAGCTCATTTTCTGTGTGTGCTATATAACTGCTGGAGAAATATTACGTCTGATATGATCTTAACTACATCTTCTCTCCGTAAGACTTTTTGCTACACTTTACATGGAGCTGGTTACAGAGAAAAGCACATTTCCTTCACTCTCAACAGGCTGCTCTGGCTCTGGTGCGTGTACCACCATGGAGCAGTCAGTGAGCTCAGGGGCAGCTGACCAAAGGCTGGAAATAATTGCACCCTCCTGCCTTACTGTGCTCAAACAAGCTGTTTGAAGAACAGTGAGCTCATCCTGCTCTGGAACTTCCCAAGTCTAATAAGCTTTAACTACTGCAATTCCACTTCTCAGAGCAAGAAACTGTGAAACTAATTTTATATTTGTCTCCAAGAGCAAGGGTTTATTATAATGCAGAACTTTTATATTTTTTGTAATATCTCTCCACCCATCTTTTCCCACAGATGAGGGTTGCATTTCTGTGGGTTTTGTTTCTACATTTTGCTTAAAAAGAGGCTTGAATGCTGGGACACAGGCGGGTGCTGTGGGGGCACAACACTTTCCAGCTGGAACTGGCACATAGATGGTGGGTTTCATGGCTTTAAAAACCCCAAAGAAGGAGAAACCCAGGTAATGATATGCTAGAGACTTAGGCTTAAAATCAGGCACCAGTTATAACTTGCTTGTTAATTCATGCTCTCAGAAGGAAAGTCCTTTTATCTGGATAAGCTGTACTTAACTGCTTCACTTCATAGAACAGGGAATTGAGAAGCTCTCCCAGTTGAGGAGGCACCGATCTGGGCTCACCAGCTTTCATGTGCTGCTCATTTGGCTGGTCTGAGCTACCTGCTCCAGATGAGGGCAGACAGTAATACAAGTATCCAACAAGCTACTTCCCACATGGAGAAGGTGCATCTCTTTCAGCAGGCTTGCCTCTTCAAAGGTGCAAACTGCTCAGAGCAGTGAAGTCAAAATGAAATAGTCACTGTAGAAACTTTGCTTTCCTTTGCCTTTGCTCTTCCCTGTGTCTAGATCTTCCAGTTTTTAATGACCTCTTGAAAAAGTGGTGCAGCCCTCAGAGATGAAAGTCAGCAGTGCCAATAATCATCCCTGGCAGGCAGAGTGGCAGAAAACCAGTCCCTTTGGTCTTATCACAGTCATCTGGACATCATACCCCATGTGGGTGAAGCATCCCCAGATTCTTGTGGCCTGCAGCCAGGGAAATAGTGAGCTTGGCTTCCTCAACGTGTCTCAGGGCTGATCAAGCCATGGCTCAAGAAACAAACTGAGCGAGCACCAGAAGAGACAGAACACAAGGAAATGTGTAAGAAGCCCTCTGTTGGTTGTAGTGATTAACCAACCATACAAGATGTTTCTGTGGTGATAACATTACACAAAATTAGAAGCAGGAGCTTGAGACAGGCTTAAAATTATGAGGGCGAAACTGTAATTGCCCAAACAGAGCTGCTCTGAACCTATGAGGGAGCTGCGGGAAGTTTGCTACTTCTGCTCTTCACTCACTTTTGAGTGTGGTGAAAGCAGGTGGGAATTAAGAGCAAGTATTTTTAAGAATGCCTGTCTGATTCTATATCCAACCACTTCTCTCTGTCCCAAGGCCTCCTAATTACCAATTACTTTTTCCTATGGCTGGAAAGCTAATAGAGACAAACTGCTGCTGAATGGATAATAGCAGATGTGTTTGGCTCCGAGGTATTGGCAGCAAAATTATGACTTGACCCAAAGTTCCTTAAAAGGTCACACCAAGTTTTACTCTTACTTGCAAATGGATACAACTTCTTGGTTGAAGAAAAATGTAATCAATGAAGGCAGCAGCGGCACAAAATGTGCCATGTGAGATCAGCTTCAGTTGCTGACAGGAGGAAGAAGCTGTGGGAATCACTGCTTTTACAATATTGTGATTACACCAAATGCAACATTTCATTTTGGATCCATCCCAAATCAAACAAATATAAAGGATTTCCTGAATCAATTTAAATATTTTATTCGACTCCCAAATGTTTTTTAAATGCTTTCTTTTCATCTGGGCAAAGGGTTAGTCTTGTGCTCACTAGCAATGGGGTGATGGAATGTTCTATTCAGCAGTGTGGTGGGAATAGCAGGAGGATGCAGATAGACCAAGGTTCTGACCTGGGGCAAAGATAAATGAAAGAAGGAAATCTAAGTCACGTCACACCTCAGAAGTATGTCCTGACTGCTGGGAGTGCCTCGCCATCCTGCATGGTTTTCTGAGTGCTGGTTGCACAAATTTTCTCAGTTTTTCTCACAACCAGTGACTATTCCTCTGAATTCACAGATAATTAAGCCTGGCTGAAACATATTTTTTCCCTGCCAAGGTCTTTTTTCAGGCAAGATATAATTCAGAATTGATACCAGGTATGTAAGCAGAAGTCTGTCTGCCTGTGCCATACAGAGGTAATAGAGCCAGCAAAATGAACCCAGAGGGCTGGGATTTGTGCCTTCCCCCAGCCTTTGGGCATGATTAGCCATTGTTAGTCCTACAGTGTATTCATCTCAGAGCTGCAGAACCTCTTTGTAACAAAGACAAATGTATATTGTATTTCTCCAGCTAAAAAGAGATGAAGTTGGCAATTTATAATGTTGAATTGCAAGTTCAGCCGAGTTTGGTGGTTTTCAGAGCTTAATCCTCTTTATTTAAAGTTTTATTCAGTGTGGCTGCTTCATCCTGAACAAATTTTTCAACTGACCCTCAGAAGATGGGGAATCATTTACAGCCTTTGACAGATTTGATCTCTTATCATTTTTAACTGGGGATTTAGAGATGTAATTATTTTAATGCTTTTTTAATTTGAAAATTAAACTTGCATTTATTTTATGAATAAAAGGACTAATGAGTTCCTCAGAGGGAAAGCCCTGGATTGAAATAACAGAAATGTACAGTAAGAGCACAGCATTAGAGCTGGTTTGGGAGGAGCTGTCTTTGAGCCAATTCTGAGATCAAGATTGTTGCCATGTTCGTTTTTGGAAACCTCCTCCATTGATTTTTCATTTGTGTATTCATTAGACTGAAAGCCCACAAAGTGTGGTTGATAATTACCATCAATGGTCTGGTTTGAATTCTTTTCAGACCAAGTTGATAATTCAGCTAAGTATCTGAGTGGCTGAGGCTGCTTAATACCAGCCTGCTGCGTTGCCTTTCATTTCTTCTCTTGCAGGCCTTTGTGAAGCAAAGTGAGGGCACACACAGAGATTATTCTCAGCTTTCCTTGGTGGTGAGATGCCAGCTTCCCCATCTATGTCTATCATATTTTTGCTGCGGGATGTTTGGGTACAGCAACCTTGTTTTAACAGAAATTACCAACCCTTTATTTTACAACAATGCAGATTGAAAATAGCTGTATCGAGCAGCAGATCAAAATAGTCTCTCCTACCTGTGATTTGGGCAAAATTTTGACCATTCACTCTTCAAGAATAGGGATGCAGCAGGTACTGTTCTACTGTGAGGTTTCCCATTCTTTAAAAGATGTAGGAAAATGTAGGGTGACAAGAGGCCCTCCACTACAAAAAGAAGGTGGAAGAAGATACAAAGTTATTTAAATATCACAGCTTGTTGGTTTTTCAAGGCCAGTAACAGCTTGTGCTGAGAGTTACTTTTTTTTCAACTTTAAAGATAGGGACATCAAAATGTGTAATAAAGGGTTTATTGAGAAAAATGCCATGAACACAACCCAGTCTCCTGTCAGCCCCCAAGACAGGACTCCACAAATAAGGACTGGAAGCAAAAGAGGTTGAACACCCTAAATGCTTCAGATGCAGCTTCCAGACTGTAACTAGGGTCCCATCTTTCCTCTGCTTTTGTGGGGATGGAAAAAATAGTTGCTGAACATGCAGAGCACTGAAGGATGCTGAGACTTCTGATAAGCCTGCTGTTAGTGTGTCCTCCCATGCAATTACCAATATTTAGTATTTTTTAAATGACTAGTTGAAAGTTCCCCCAAATTTAAATAGAATTGGTTCACTAATGCAAATCAGAAATATGTGAGAACTGTGACCTTGATAAAATTTTCCATTTTTAAATAATTCTGGTATGGTATATTTTTACTTTTTTTGCAAGGAGTGCCTAGGAAAGGGTGCTACAAAACTGCCAGGCATCAACAAAGAGATAACATTTTGATATTGGTGGCTTATGCAGCTCACAATATCCAGAGATCATGAAACACCTCAAACTTCAGACGACTCTTGTGGATTCGAAGAGAAAGGGGGCATTTCTCAGTCCTCTGGTAATGTGCTAAAAATTCGTGGAAACCTTTCCTTTGCATTCTTTTATCGCACTTTAAATCTGTGTGATTTTCCCCCCAAACAGTGTGGTAATTTAGGTAGGTTTCTGTACTGGCAGCCACAACACAGAACGTATGGTGAAATCCACGGAACTTCTTTTGTATGAGAGCTGTCGTGCCTGAACACGTCGATTGTTATTTTTAATGCCTCAGCTCTGAGACAGCTCTCATCAAAAGCCAGCTCCTGCAGCATGCTCAGCACCCACGCTCCCTACCCTGGCTCCAGGTGCTGGGAGAGCTGCTGCTGATGGAGCTGAGGGTGCTGTGGCAGCTTGGCTTGGGTCACCGCGGGTCCCTGTGGGTCCCCTCCAGCTGTGCCAGCCCCAGTGCTGCTGCCACAAGAACTGGCTGCAGTAGGGGGATGGATGGAGTTTGGGATGGTTTGCCAGAGCAGATTACACTGGGGTCTGTCACAGCAGGTTAAATGAAAGCATGTCTTTGGATTTACAGTACTGTCCATGTTTGTTAATATAGACAGTTTCAGACTAGTGTTGAGGGGCACATTACAATCAGATTCTTATTTTATTTTTCTTCTGAATAGAAATGAAATGCAGTAAAACATTTTATTTTCCTAGCCTGGTTATTTTTCATCATGGGTCATTACCAAATCACTGCATCACCGTGGACATGCCTGAAATATTTATCTTTCCTCAGTTACATTTCTCCCAAGCCGTGGCTGGCTGTGTCTGCCAGATAACTGAGGGTGCGCCTGGAGCTTTGCTTCAGGAGAGGAGGTAAGTCATATTGTGTAGGCTGAGGTGTTCTAGCTTCTGCATACTATTGCTCATGCCTTGCAGTCCTTGGAGTCACCTTGCTGCCTTACTCTACAGACTTTTTTTAAGTGCTGCAGTGCTGTCTGTTACTAGGTGGAGAGCAAGCCTGAAAACTGCTTTGAGGAGGAGGTTGTTTCAGCTCTGGGGTGGCAGCATCCAGACCCCATTGATGTTGTTCTGCTGGTCTCCTGTCTTCAACTGTAGTTATGCAGAGAGAAGCTGTTTACTTATTTTGCGTGGCTCCCAAATGTCATTTAAGCATTATTAACAGGAGGGTTACTACCTCCCAAATTTCTAATTAAGGTCTTCCCTTCAGTCTATTAGCTGTGCTTTTGTGGACATATTCTTTAATTAGTTCTGACTTTCTGACTCCAGTGCAAAGTAGTTTTTAACTACTGTCTGCAATGCCCACGAGTAGTGAGTCAACCTATTAAAAATTAAAAATCAATTTTAGTTTCACCAAATGAACCAAGTACTATTTTATCTTATTTTCATTACCACAGTGTCTGAGAATCCAGGTGTTGGTGAGAGCTTTACAAACAGGGACCAAAACCAGCCACATCAACAGGCCCTGGGCAAGGGAGGGGTTGTGCCCCCATGACCATGCCTGACTCTTATCCCAAGGAAAGGAGGGGATGTATAGCAGAAGGAAATACAAGGTGTACACCTTGGTAGGATGGGAATGCTGAAATCCCTGGGTTTTGATGTCTGCCCTGTTGTGAGTGCTGACCTGGGCTCACCTGGCCGCAGCTCTAGGGGAAGGAGACCCCAGAGATGCTTCCCTTCCTGTTCTGCCACTCTGAAAAAAATCTTGTTTTTCACAGCCCCGGGGAAAACATCTTAGAGACTTCACTCAGCAAAACCCTGAAGATAGTGGCTCATCCTAAGCTCAGGCTCATTTGTTATCTGGGTCTATATTTACCTTTTAAAATCACACCTATGCCCTCAGCACACAGACATCCAGCCTGGATCCAGTGCATGCTATGGCTCCTATCCTGAGTGTGGGGTCAATAACATGAATCTACTCCCAGCTAAGGAGTTCCACCTAAAAAATCCATTCCCACTCTTCCCTCCACCTCCCAGTGATGCTCTTGTACCCCTTCAGGGAGCTAAACTGGTAGAAATCTCCCCTTCTGCTGGCTGGGAATTGCAGCAGGGACGTGGCTGAGCCTGGGCCAGGGTGAGAAGAGGAAGCCTGGGTCAGGGAGGACCACCATCGTCCCTTGAAGTAGCTGCTAGTATTTCATGGACTGTAATGAGCAATGTGTAGACATCAGGGTGTTCAGGGGGATCAAAGGGGAAAGGACACCCATTTGGAACAAGGAAGAGCATGACTCCCCTCAAACACAAGTGAAGATTCACATCTAGATTTGCAGCCCTCAGAAAAGGCAAATTTTGAGGCACAGAGCCATGATTGGGCCTTTAGTTCATGCTGCCATGATCGGATGCACACTGGTTCAGAAATCTGCTCAAAGCCACTTGCAAGATCAAGGCCTTTCTTTGAAGCCTCTTTGGACCAAAGATGGTCTATTTTTCTAAAGTGTTTCACATCCCCACAGCCTTTGCAAAGGGAGAAAATTATGTCAGCCTGCTGAAACATTCATGTGAAAACTTTGTTGGCTCAGACTTGGTGTTCACCTTTGTGCTCAGGCTTGATTTTCTAAGTGTGCGCATAATTACTAATGTATTCATTAAGAGTATTTCCCATGGTGTCAAACAATTCTAAATAGATACCAGAACAGAGGGTCAATCCAACCACTGTGCATAAGCCTTGAAAAAAAATCTGTAAAGAACAGGTCAAGAGGACTCTAATTATGGAGCATCTTTTGAAAATGATTAATATATAATTTTGGGTATATATTTTAAAATTAAAAGGCTCACAGACCTTACTGATTCTGTGTTAACTAGAACTAAGGATAAATTATTTTCACAGATCAAAATATAATTCTGTTGTACATGTAATTTAAAACATACTACAGCACATCCAATGCTCTTTCAAAACAGTAAATTATTCACAAATATTGACATTGTCTGTCAAAATTTCATACTTGACTAGACAGTTTGGCACAAGCGGCAAAAAACCCAATATGATCTGAAGTGTTTATGAACCAAGGCAATATTCCCCAATTGTTTTGGCTTTAAACAAGTACCATCTGAGTGGCAAAAATTATGCAGTACTAAATTATGAGGCTCTGGGAAAGAAGTCTTAATTCCAGAGCGTCTACTATAATTTTGGTTAAATTCTTTTTCTAGGATCAAGGCCAGCAAGAAAGGAGGACTTTCAGAGTTCAATTAACAGATTGAAAGAGGGTATAAAGAGGAGGAGTTTAAGCGCATTTTACACTGGAGAAAATTTTGGATGAAAGAACCTGGAGCTGGAACTGACTAGGTGAGGGAAACAAAAACATAATGCAAGGATGATTGAACAATGGGACACATTGCCCTGACAAGTTGTGCACTGTCTCTGCATGGAGACTTTCAGCATCCAGCAGGACAAAGTAGCATGGTCTGTAGCCAATGCTGACCTAGTTCTGAGCTGTAAGTTGGATGTGAGATCTGATGTCCCTTCCTGCCTGAGTGACTTGGCATTTCAGAGTGAATGGGTCTACCACATCCTGAAGTGAAATGGCTTCGTAGCAAAACCTCCAGCCCCAAACACCGGACAATTCCTGTTTGGAGTTCCACAAGTCTGACTGCCTCAGAACAACCCAGAGCTCATGACCAGGACAAGGGAACTTTGTCCCTCACCTCGTCAAGGTCTGTGCATAGATATAGGAGCATGAATTGCCCATCTGTAGGACCTGTGTGCTCCATTGCTCCTGTTCCCTTTCCTAAAATGGGCCTCACCCATTTAGGTCAGACCCATAACCTAAAGGGCTGCTCATGGAAATCATTTCCCACCCACCAGTGATGGGGAGGAGCCTCCAAGAGGGTACAAAAGCAGAGGAAATGCTGTCAGGGCTGTGTTGGTATCTTCCCCTCTTTGGAAGCCACCTCCCTTGGATGGAGGATCCATCCCCTGGGATCAGGGCTCATTCTGGTTCTGACTGTGCCCTGTTTTGCCTTGGTTTGTTTTCATGGTCCAGTACCTCCCCTGCTGGGGTTCCCCCTAAGGTCTATTGGCATGGAGGGGCCCACACAGCACACATCAGCTGGGGATCACCCTTGATGCCCAGGTCTTCAAGGCCCTCCATCTTTCTCAGCTCAAAAGGACAATGTCTTCACATGCTGGCATGTGAACTCAGTGACACATTCATGGTCCAGAGGTACCTAAAATAGCCAATCACCAGGAGGATATTTGGGGACCACTGCCCACTCCCATCTTCTCAGCATCCCAAGGTGGCTGCCAGGGATGGGGCTTTCTAGGGCTTTGGTCAGGCTCTGTGCAGCTCTTCTATTTGACACTGCTGGAAAACCACGAGGGATGATGGACTTCTGGACCCGGGGGTGTTGTGCTGCCTGGTACATGTGAGGGATGACTGCCAACATCCCAACAAGCCCAGGATCTCTGCAGCCAGGACTAGGCTCAGCACCCATTAAACAAGCCCCTGTGAGCAAGGGGAAAAACCTACCCACAAAGTCCTTTGCCTCCCACCAGCTGATCGGCTCAGCACCGCAGCTGGATCCTCAAGCACGGTTGCAGGAGGGTTTTATTGCATCTCAAAAGAGAAAGACTAATTTCCTCATGTCTCTAGCAGAACATCCCACCCATTTTGCAAATCCTTTGGCAGTATTTGTCATTTATGATTATCAGTAATGATTTTCCAGGCCTCTCTTCACAGCCAGTAACCAAGAGAAAAAAAAAAAGCCATAACAGAAATTGTTTGTGTTTCTAAATCACAAACATCAGCATTGTCTTATCCTAACAGCTATCATCTTTATTTTTAGGATATTTAATCAATTTGGATGCTTTCAGATATATTTTAGTCAGAACCACTTTGGGAGCTTACCTTCCAATTCTGGTTGCCATGGCATAACAATGATTTCTCTTCTAGCTAAAAATAAACCTTCAGCAACAAATGTATTAGCCATTTAAAAAACAAAACAAAACAAAACAAAACAAAACAAAAAAAACACTAAAAACCAAAACCAACAAAAAACCAAACCATGATGAAAACAAAGCACCTCCCCATACACCAATTCAGATTACCCCACACAGGTGCTCCTTTGTCATCAGTTGTACAAGGCCTTTGATGGACCCTCTCTGCCTCTCCTTTCCTATTCACACACATTTCTATTCTGGTTAAGGGAAGACAGAAAAATGCCTAAAACATTGCAAACATTTTAAAAACAGCATAAAATCAAGTGCTGTAACAGAGACTGCTGGTCCTCAGTGAGGCAGAACTGCCTGTCCTCAAAGCCTCCATAGCTCCTGTGCTCTGTTGGATGAAATCTTTTCTATCTTTGGCATGAATCCAAGCAAAGTAAAAACCCTCCCTCAGCAAAGAGGCTGATGGTAGACAAAGCTGGGTCACTTCTTTCCCAGCATGGAGACAGTTCCAGTCCCATGCCTGCTCATCCACCTGTGACCTTGGCAGGGGATGGGTGAAGTTCTACTACAGCCTTGTACAAGGCACTTCAACCCTTCTGGTGAAAAATTCTCTCCTTTTGCAGCTATATGTTTTGGTCCAAAATAAAGTGGTATGCCACATATTTAACAATAAAATTAAATTACTGGAAACCAATAAACAAACAAGTCACCTATGAACATCTCCACATGATTTGCAAGTGTTAATTTAGAGGTGCAGAAGGCTACAGCAATACTAGAGATCATAAAAAATAATATTTGTAGGGACGTGTTTTCTTTCAGTTTTGATTACAAAAACCTTATGCTTTCTCTTACAGTCCTCTGTGAGTGCAGTGCAAAAGGAAGAGGGCAAGTCTGGCCAGGTCTGCCCTGCCCTGCCCTGCCCCTGTGCCTCTCAGCCCAGATGACTTGGTAACCTCCCCACCGAGCCCTGGAAGGAAATGCCTCAGCCCCGCAGATCCCAGCACGCCTGTACGAGGGTGTGGAGGAGAACAGGCAGCTTGTTCTGCTCCTTGCTACCAAAACAGCTGCTGGCCAGCCACAGTGAACACAGGGCAAAATGGGAACCTGGACGCTTCTGAAGTTCACTTAGAGAAACGAGACTGAAGCAGAGAAAGGAGTACTCTCTGTGATTTCATGGAAGATGTCTGGCTCTTTCCCAAACTCTCCATATTTGCCAGGTCCTTATTTGCTGGTCCTCATGTTCCTCTTTTAGCCTGTCTGTCTTTGTAAACACAGTAGGTAGATAAAGATCCTTGTCTGTCTTTGTAAACACAGTAGGTAGATAAAGAAAGGAGAGAAGTGATTCCTGTCCTGAGGGACTGCCTGGCTCCTGTCCATGTAGCAAAACCCCCCATCCCTGATGTCATCAGCAAACTGCTGATAACAATATGCATATATATATATATGCATGCATACATATACATATATATAAGTATATAAATACACCTTAACGTTGCTGTCCTCCTGTAGCCGCCAAGAGCAGGAAGGTTGATGGCTTTGAGAGTGCTTCCTTGTGAACCTGTTTCCTGAGCTCCTGCAGGGACAGTCAGAAGGGTAATACTGATGGTTCCACGGTTAAAGCCTGGCAGGTTTGTGGCAAGGAGAGCTCTGTCCTCCAAGGCCTGTGTGTGGAGGCTGGGGAGCTCAGTGGTGTTCCCCAGCCTGCAGCAGAGACGTGGGCTTTCAGCATGCTTAGACTGGGTGCCCAGTCCCCCTCTGACAAAAAACAGATGGAGCACGGGTGTTTCTGTAGTTGGCAACTCTTTCAGTCCAGGAGATACCCTGGGGCTCAGCACTGGTGTGAATGCTAGCACAGTGGCTAACCAACCCAGCATGGTCACCAGCTGAACTCCTTGTTTTACCTGTTGCTAATGCCAGAGTTTTAATAAGAAAACCACCCTTACCTGGGAGAAGAGTAAAGCACTACCTGAACAGAGCTGGCCTGAGATCCTATCTCAAATTTGCACCTATATCCACACAAGCCAGGACATCACTCTTGCACTTTTCCTCACAAAACATGGCCCTCAGGCCCAGAACTTGTATTTGGGTAATAGAACAAGACTGTGATTTGTAGATGGATGGATTAAGGTCTCAGGCACAAGACACCATGGCTGGCCCAGCATCCTCTGTTGTGACCTAAGCACCTGCAGGCCTGGAGAGGCTCTCCAAAAACACATCTGATGTTTTTTGCCTTCTCTAGCCCTCAGGCCTTGATGAATAGACAAGGTTCATCCCATCCTCTGCCCTCCCCTGCTGTGACACAACCGCAGCAAAGAAACCAAGCTCATTAACACTGCTGCTGTGCTTTTTGAACATTGTTTTCCATAGCTACACTGCCAAACCTCCTCCTCTCCTGTCTTACCAGCAGAGGTTGGAAGGAACAGAAGGGCACGTTCCCCATGAGCCGTGCTGCTGAGCTCACAGTGGAGGGACTCACCAGCTGAGTGAGGATGATGGGGAAGTTGGAGTGAAGACTTTTGGAGCCTGACTGTGCTTTTTGGGCCAGACCCATGCCAGTACCACCAGCCCTTGGAGGAACATGGCTTTTCACCAATCTCTTTCTCCTCTGGGCCATGGGAAGAGTGAGAAGATGTTGGGTCTGTCTGCAGCTCCCAGGTTGTGGCAGAGGGGCTGTGGGGCTTTGGCTGCCTTTTCCCCCAGGGCCTGGCTCCTGAGCAGGATGTGTAAGAGCCCACGTGCACGGAAATTTCTGGAAGGGCTGCTCAATCTTGAAATTGCTTTTGGGAGACACAATGAAGGAAAGCAGATCCATTTTCTGCACAAACTCAGCAAAGCTGCCTTTGCTGGGCTTAGAGAAAACACTCCTCTGTCTCTCCATTTAAGTTTCTGATTTCCTTTAGAGCTCACATTTTTTCCTTCCTCCTGCATGAGGTCAGCTGAAAATTTTAAAGAGCTTTAAAATCCTTATTGCAGTATTTAATGGTTTTCCCAGAGCATCTTCCCTGTGTTTTATTCTGTTCCTCTCTTTGTTCATTATATCCATATTTTCTTCTGGAATATGTGTCTCCAACCAACAACAGAAGACCCGTCCCTACTGAAATTATTTATTACTAGTTCATCATCTTGGAAACCAACTGTTTTCCAGCTCTGCTTTTAATAGAGGTGGTAATTTCTCTTCATAGAGACCCAAACCTGAGTTTCTGAGAACAAAAATCCCTCCGTTGACTATCAACGTTGTCATTGTCTGGGCTTTATTTATATTGCTCCTTTCCACCTTTCCTCACAAAGAGAGGCTAAACCTGCTCTGATGCAGTGCCTATCATGACTGTCAACTATCTGGCACTGTCATTAGTTTTATTGAAGCCAGAGGGATTTCTCTGCACTCAGCTAAATGTGACTGTGTGTGTTTGCAAGATTTAGAACAAAAAAGAAATGACAATATCTGGAAACTTTTGATAATTTATGGATCTAGAGTTCCACCCCACTAATGGAATCCCTGTGAAGGGTGAAACAAATTGCCAGTGGTCTGAAACAGGATCGTGCAACCTAAAATAGCCCCATGCTGCCTCACTCCAAACTGCTTGGCATTTTTTGCTGTCATCTGTCTGGCGGACCTAAAACAGCAAGGCCGCCTCAAAATGCAGCATGCTTATGGCCAAAAGAGCTCCCTGAGCTGTTTAGAAAATGCAAAGAGAATAAGGGGTTAAAAGCCAAGAAATATTTCTATTTTAATTTATCCAAAAAACCCATCCTGGAGACTTCTTCAGGAAATGTTGCGGTATGCAAAGAGATGTCATACACTGGTGCACTCTCAGTGCTTCCAGCACGAAGTACATTCTAAACATACTGCTTTAAAGTCAAAGATGTGTCAAATCTGTGGGAGAATCTCACATCAGACTCATAAAAGCTTAAAAAAATCATAGGACTTTAATGACCTCTTCCTCCTCCTCCTCCTCCTGTGAGTGGCTCACCTCATCACTAAATTGTTTTCCTGCTGCTCAGATGTCATCCAGGAATGGAAAGGAAGTGTCCAAAGACTGTGTGCTGGTCTCCGAATGCACAGCACGTGCTGCTGCCCCTTCACAGGAGCAGAGGCACTTTCAGAGGACAGGCAAGTATTTTAACATCACCATCGAGGCTGAGCCCTGTTCACCCCTGGGCACATCAAACATCTGCACAGCTGTGCCTTTGGGACCTTGGCTGCAGGAATCCAAAAGCAGCATCTGTGAGCTGGCTCACTGCATGGCACTGCTGCCAAATCTTGCCGGAGGGAGGAGCGGCAGCCAGGAAGGGGAAGGCAAAGGTGGTTTGTAGGTGATCTCCATCAGGACTGCACATTCAAGGGGTGACATTGCCCCCTTGGTCAGTTGAGTTGAAGGGGGCTGGTCATCACTCCAGGGAAGTCAGGTCTGCCAAGCTGACACCATGCCTGTGTGGAATGCCAAATTTTGGGCTATTTTTCAGTGTCCTGAAACACTCGCTGAGTTTCCTCTGGTTTTACATGCTCTTCTTCTTGCTCTGGTTTCATTCAAAGGCCTGCATTTCTGTTAAACACTGCAAGGGAGATAGTTTCTTTAACTTATCACTGTCCTTTGTAAAACCATATCCAGAACAGATATCTAATGAGGCTGTGTAAAACACAAGCATATCCAAGTGCTTAGATGTCTATGACTCACCCTGACCATTCCTGATACAGCCCTTTCCAAGGGGGTGACTGTGCTTAAAACTACAGGTACCACACATTGTACCTATGTATAGATAAATGTGTGTGTGTGTGTATATACACTCATACAAAAAGTCTTTAAATCTGTGTTTACATGAAAAATATATAAGAAGCTAAAATAAATATGTGTTTAGTTAGATTTGGATAGCACTATGGATTATAACTCACCTTCAAATGTACAGGTACTATCTGCTGGTACTGTGAATAGGTTAACTGTTGGTTAGGTCTTTTTCTGTGTGCACATATCTGCTGAATTAAGAAAATTACTGATTTCCCTGTGTAAAAATAGAAGTAAAAGTGCGTCATGGAGGATGCTCTAATGAGCTTGCACAGGAGACCCAGTACAGAGAGCACCTGCCTCAGCCACACTTACTCCTCAATCAGTTCAGAAATCTTGGTGAGAACATCCAGCATGTTAGGGAAGGCTCTTAGCCATGGCTAATTTGTGATTATTATCACAGGCCCTGGGTCCTGATATGAGGAGATGATGGTGGACACAGCTCCCTCAAAACCTATTCTGGGGCCTGGTTTTCTAACTCACACACTGTGGGAATCTGCTGTGGGGCAGAGCAGCCCTCCTTTCCCAGCCTGCTCACAAGGGATAGAAGCTTCCAAACTCCTCTGGTGGATTTCCAAATTTCCAGATTGCTACAGATTCAAGATTTTTGACATTGTTTGTATTCCAGATTGAAGCAAGATGAAGCAAGATTAAAGCAAGATTGACGTTTCCCCATGGACCATGTTCCTAGTGGAAAAAAGAATCACTTCTGAGTCAGAAAAAAATTAATTTTAACTTAGAACTGGGATATTTTTCATCAGAAAAAGATTTTAGAACATTTATTTAGAGTCTCATATCAGAAAATGCCTGTTTCTATACACATCCCTATAGTAAAAGAAAATATGTTATGAAATATCTTAATCTGCTCCAAATGTTTAGGGTTTTATTTTCTTCCCACATTTAAAAACAAACAAACAAACAACCCAAACAAATCTCCCCCAGTATGGTCTAAGAGGATATTCTTGATTTATCAAAATGGTTTTAGGCATAAAATACCCAACCAGAACAACCTGCACTTGGTTTTGGAGAACAACCTGCACTTGGTTTTGGTTCCTTGAGTCCTCCCTAGGAGCTTGCTCCTTGCTCCCATGGGACACTCTGATCATTCTTGTGGCAGCCATAGCTACTTTCTCCTGCAGCTCCAGGCACAACAGGCAGCTGTGGAGCATCCAAGTCCCAGCTCCAGCCACGGCTGCTCTTGTAGCTGCAAGGGAAGTAAATGCCTTGCTACTCTCTGGGATGCTGGAGCTGACAAGGCATGGAGCCGGGAGTCAGTTTTCACAGGTCAAAAGTTAATAGAACTGTTCTTATAACACAGGCACCTTGACAATCAGCTCTGACAAGCAGTTCAGGAGAGCTCCTTGAGCTTCTGTGTAACAGGGGCTCTGCAGAAAAATAAAGTCACAAAAGCAAAAATAGCATTGAAGAATTGGGGCAGCAAGTCTGAGAAAAAACTCTGTCTTGAGCAAGGGGTTTTTTTGAGGAGATACAGGAAAGCAATTCTTCTGAGAACCTCCTTCTGAGCAGTGCTCTCCAGATCTTATGTTTATGGAGATGCAAATGTCTGCGTTGTGGTTTTTTTGGTTTTTTTTCTGAGTTCCGAGTTCATGGGTCAGTGCAGAACAAGGGGAGATTGGTAAAACAACCACAGTGTTTAAACATAAACCAAGACTCACAGGAATATTTTCTAGCTTTTTCCCACTTCTTTTTCCTTGATCTTATTCTAACTTGTCTTTATTAGTAAAATTAATGCAGGACTAAACCCTTAATCCTCTACATATCGACTGGCCACAGTACTACTGTCCATTGGAGCATTATGGCAGGGCAAGGACTGAGTCATGGAGCTCAGGGATAATTGATTAATGTAGCAGCAGAAGATTGCACAGCTCATTTTGATCTGCACTTTGTTGAACAAGGGCCAAAGTTCCACACTAACGTGAATTTGATGTGGGACCCCTGGGTGTGTCAGCCCCACAGCAGTGCTGGCACATACCCATCCTCTCTGTACATCTATGTCAGTCTGTAAATACCATTTTTCAGCCAAGGCTTTCTTATGAATAGTTTTAAGACTTGGTAAACCTTTTATTCAGACTCAGACTAACTTGGGCAATGGCAAGAAAATACCCTGGAAATGCCCCCTGTCACTCTGTGCAGCATTGGTGGGATTTGGGGTCTGAGAGTCTGGACGTGTTGCAGGGACGGTGCAGTTTGTCAGTATTTCCCCTCCTGCCTCCATCCTGTCCCTCCTGTCTGCCGTGTCCCAGCATCGATGTCTGTACGGCCTTGCAGCGACACTGGTCTCATGGGAAAAGCATTTACAGAACTCCTATTTTGGGTTTGTATGGCTAGGTCTCAGTAGCAGGGGGGCTGTAGACGTGGCTGCTGTGAGAAGCTTCCTCCATGTCCGGCAGAACCGATGCCCAGCTCCAGGATGGACCCACTGCTGGCCAAGGCCCATCAGCGACAGTGGTGATGCCTTCAGTAGGCTGGGGGTGGATCCTTGGAGGGGACACAACTGCCCCAAGTCCACCAAAGGGTTATTCCACCCCGTGAGATGTCAACTCAGATATCAGAGTTAAGGAGAGGAGGAGGAAGGGAGGCGTTCATTATTGGCGATGTTTGCCTTCCGGAGCCAATGCTAAGCGTGCTGAAACCCTGCTTCCCTGGAACTGACTGGGCATTGATCGCTGATGGGAAGTAGAGAGTAAAGCTGTAGTTTCTTCTTTGCTTGTGTGCATGCAAACTTTCTCTTTTGCTTTAGTAAAATGGCTTATCTCAACCTGTGAGTCATTTTCCATCTTATTTTCTTTCCCCTGTCCGGCTGGGAAAAGGAGCGATAGAGCAGCTTGGTGGGGACCTGGCATCCAGCCAAGGTCAACCCACCACAGCTACAAATCTAAGTTAAGCAAAATTTCCATGTTAAAACTGTCTCATAGGCTGTGTGCCAGCAGCCTCTGAAAGGAAAAGGAAAAAATCACTCTTTAGAGTGAAAAGAAGGAAAGAGTTGCTAAAATTTATGCTAGGCTTGCATATGAAATCCATCGAATTTTCATGCTGGCAAACATGAGGACTAGATATATCAACAAAGCTGTTAGAAATTGAGTTGCTGAGCACCACAAATAAAGGTCCTCCCTGATTGTAGGGCAGGACCCAGCCCTTCTTCTGTGAGCTTGAGACTCTTAAGTCGCCTGCTTGCTACAAATGCAGGCCCAGGTTCCAAATGCCTTTGCTCTTCAAAAATAGAAATTAACTTTTAAATGGGGTTTTTACAGAGTTTGAAGCAATGACTGGGCATTCACCCACCTATGGGCTTTCTGATCAAATTACTTTGGTTTTTTTGGATACTGTTTTTATCCAGAGTTACTGGTGTGGGAGTGCTACTTGTTTTGACAAGGTGATGTACCTGCAACACAGTAAAGGTGATCAAAGTGGCCTCTGTTACTCAGTTACTGGTGTCTAGAAATGCCAGGCTGCCTCCCTGCAGCAAGGTGTGTGCTACCACCACCCTCCTGCCTTGCCACCTAGGCTCAGGAGTCCAAGAATGAGCAACAAGTTCATCCCTGGATTTGCAACAAGTAAGCTGCAGCTATCGCTCAGGTCTGTGCATCCTGATCCAGCCAGCTTGCCATCTCACTGACCTTTGGCTGGCCTATGCTACATTTTAGCTTCACTTTCTGCCATGTTTTATTACTTGAAAATTATTTTTTCACTCACATTTTGTTTTATAGTGTTGTAAACCAATGAGGTTGGATTAATGAGTGTGTAAACAGCCTGGATCATACCCTCCTTTCCATTTCTCACACTAATTGGATTCCTGTGTTATGGTATCTGTCTCAGATTTGATAGATCAGAAATCCTTACTATCAGACTGCCAATTTCATGGGCCAGTTCCCTCAGCACTGGGGATGGAGATTATCTGGTCTTTTTAGCTGGAATATATTAAACTCAGAGTTTAGCTTCCATCTGTAGCAGGGTAATTTCCATTTCTCTGAACATTTCCATTAGTCATCCTGGCTCTGACCCTGCAGTTTAGATAATTATTCTTATTGAATTGCAGCGCAAAGCTAGTCTCTTATTTTTTGAGACCTGAATAAATTGTTACACCTCTTAACCTGAGCAGGAAGCTGAATGTCAGGATCTCATAGATAATTTTATTTGGGAAGGTAAATCAACAGCAGTAGTTGAGTGGCTTTGAAGAAGTTTTGTTGGTTTGCTTGCAAGGAGGTGCAAAGACCAGAACAAAATGCTGTAATGGGTTCCCAGCTGCGTGTCCCAAGCCCATATGGATGTTGCTGGAGCAGGCAAGACCAGGCAGGGTTTCCCACAGAGCTGGAGCTACTGCCACTGTGGCCACCCTACCCTGTCAGCAGTCAACTGCAATGCCTCCTGTCCCAAGCACACAACATTTTGTTCATCTTTGAGAAAATTTTCTCATTAGCATATCATTATAATTTACTTCTTTTATCTTTTTCTTTGTTAACTTAAACCAAATCTGCTCATGCCCACTTGGTCCAAGGTCATCTTCTGCAATGAGATTTTTCTATAGCCAGTTCAACAGATAACAAAATAGGTTGAGGCAATGTCACCCTTGCTTGGTTCAATGACAAGTGAACCGCTGCATCCACGAATACCTGGGGCTCCTAACTATTAGCAGAACTATTTTCCAGACAGTAACTCTGAACTTCAGGTCTTTGCAATGATATGATTCTCAAGAGTGTCTCTTTCTGCTGAAACTGCAAAACATTCTTGCACTTCTAAAGCTGCTGTTGGAGTGTGCAGCAGAGCACAGTGAGTCCATTTCACAGTCCCTCATTCCCCAGTCATCTCTTCCAGAATTAGCTGATAACATATCTAGGTTTGGAAAAGACAATGGTCTGCTAGGGAGGGCAGGGCCTTCCTTGGAATGGAGAATTCAAACCCCCTCCCTCCAAATTACTATTATTTTGAAATTAAGAGGCTCTCAGGCAAAGGTATGGAGATAGGAATAACAGTTCTTTACTAGTATGTATAACAAAGCAAATGGAACATTGACTACAACATTAACAACAAAACAGAACCAGTGTTATAAATATGTAGCCAATCCAGTTAAAAAAATGAATTTTATTAGTAATTTACAAAAATAAATTTTGGAAACAAAGTTTGTAGAATGAAAAAGCCAAAAACAAGGTCAGTGTTGAGCCCGGGATTGGCACTGGGTGAATCTAGCTCTGGCCTCTATCACACTGTAGCTCCCCTGTTCACAATTGCAGTCCCTGCAGAGTTAGTTTATATACAGTTTTGGCTGGACAGAGAATTTCTTCATACTTTTTTTGTCCTTTTCCCACTCTTGCTCCATAGTCACGAAATTCTGTTCTCACTGCCATTACAGTTGATTGGATTTCCAAGAAAAGATGAATACTTGATTCGATCCTGTATTGGGATGCACACCCTGGTTGATGAAGTCTAGATCCATATCTGGCCATAATCGTCAATCATTGGCGAGTCCATCTCCAGAGTGGGCTTATCTCTTCCCATGGCCACCCTCTTTTCTGTTGTAAATTATGGTCCTTTACCAAGTTCTGAGCAAGGGCGTTTTTCAATTCTTAATCCTTTTTCATTTTATTTCCAAGCCAGGGCGACTGTTACCGTATTCCTCCTAAAATGTGCCGAACTAAGACCATTGATACATCATATCACATGAACATCGATGCTTATATACTTTTATTAAATGAATATGAATTACATCATATATTACAACCAGGAACCTCTAGGGCTTTCATCACAAAGCCCAGGGTGGTCTGATCTTGGTGCCCCTGCGGGACTCTGAGAGCACCAAGCTGGAACTGTGGAAAATCCCGGGCTGGTGGATGAGATCCAACAGAAGCTCTGTGCTGGTAGCTGGAACTGCAGGATGTCCCGGCAGGGCAGAGCAGTGCAGGGCTACAGAGTAGCAAAAGAAACCTCAGAGCAGTGCAGAAGAAAGGGCTGGGGCAGGACAGGGCCGGCTCAGCTCCAGCAGAGCAGGGGCAGGAGCTCAGAATTCCTGGGCACACTAGCAGATGATGGTAGATTTCCCAGGACTGGACGGGATGGTGACAGCTGTTATAAATGCCAATACAATATTCCAATTAAAATTATAATTTTTGGTTTATTAACAAAAAAAGATCGAATTACAGAATTTTGGCTAAACCACCTACAGTGGAGATACTTGACTATTTTTACTTGGGAAAATGTCAAGGGTGAATCGGGACGCAGTACCTGGCCGACTGCCGTCCTCCCTAGGTTCACAAATTTGCCTTATTCAGAGCTTAGTTTTTATACACTTTATTCCGCCTCTGGCAAAAATTTCTTCATAGTCCTTTTGTGTCCAAGTTAGTTATTCAAATTCATAGTTGTCTCAGCTTAGCTGAAAAGAGTTCCTTCTCTCCTTCGAGGTGTCAATTCCTGGTTTCCCGTGAGTGTATTGACGCCCAGATTTATGAATGGTAAAAGTTCATCTCCGGAGATGTGGATGATGATGTTCCTCTAATGGTGGTGTTCCGATGCTCATGCTTGGATGAGGGTGTTGGCTGAAGATAATGATCTGATGACTCTGCCATCCAGGGAGGAGAAGACTGATAGCTTATCTTAATGTGTCTTCTCTTGGTGCTGAGGAGACAGCCGGTTTTCCTGTAAATCCTTTGTCTCTTTTCTGAATGTTAAATTCCAGGGTTGTGCCTGCTTTTTGTCTTAGCAAATTTTCAAGGCAGACTGAAACTTATATTCTCATATAACATATATACAGTGATTTTCATAGTTTTAATATGTCATAACCCATAAGAACATGAATTAACATCCCATATTTTTCACACAGCGAACTCCTCTGGCAGCGAGCAGCAGCCCGACCATCCTCCCTTTGATGCTGAGAGCAAGAGAGCAAAGCTGCCCCTAGCCCTGTCCTTTACCTGCCCCCAAAACTCGTTATCTTCCCACTCCAAGGGAAACTCCCAGAGACAAAAGAAGTGTAGCCCCAGTGCTACAGTTCTCTCCCGATTTTTGGCCACCTTTTTGTTTTGGTCAAGAATCCACAAGTACCTAGCAGTTAGTCTCCTAGCAACTTCTGGGAAAAAAATCTGTAGGTGAAAAAGAAACAAATCTAACCCCCAACATAACATCCCTTGTTTCTGTTTACGTTAGTTTGTCTGTTTCTTTAACAGCTCATAGATTGGTCACTGTTCTTTCTGCTTACCTGTTTGTCTGTCTATCTATCCATCTATCCACCTACCTGTCGTGCTCATTGCTTTTGCTCAACCATTGTCTGTACAATATCAGCATTTTCTTCCCTTTGAGGAGCTCCCTAAGAAGTGTGCAAACACTGCAGTCGTGTTTCTGATCATGTGCACACTGTTGCCTGTACCTGGCTCAGTCCCTCCCACTCTGAACTTCAGGTTATATGGAAGCTTTTTTCAACAGCTGGATTTTCCCTCTGTCCTTCTTTTTCTCATTCCATTGTTGTCCATTGATATCTCTGCTTTTGAATTGGTTTTCTCTGTCTCTCTAGTGAAATCAAGCAAATGGCTTTACTGAGTCTCACATAACCTCCTCCTCTTAAATTTTTTTTGAAAACTCTTCTATTTCTAGGCTTATCAGCATTTGTCCCACCAGACTGGTAGCTTAGGCATGCAGGTGAAGTCTCTTTGCCAAGTCCCATTCCTGGATATGCCTATTATTGCAGTAAGAATGTGATGAATGTTGTGTGCCTGTTGTGCTG
Organism: Cisticola juncidis; assembly: GCA_013400215.1. Taxonomy (NCBI): domain Eukaryota; kingdom Metazoa; phylum Chordata; class Aves; order Passeriformes; family Cisticolidae; genus Cisticola; species Cisticola juncidis. The sequence continues at coordinate 805,292 of VXBR01008901.1, forward strand.
CCATGAGGGATGTCACATGAGTTTTCTTTGTCCCGGATCCCTGAGTACTTTTCAACATTATTATCAAAAACTTATAAGAATTTGCTGATTATTTGGTGGAAGTTATTCATGCTGAAAAGTAGATTAACTGCATTAATTCACTTCCATTTAGCTTTTACTGGAGTTTACTTCTTCAGCAGTTATTTGCTGAACTTGGAGATTGCTTGCTTCATCTTGTGAATAAACCTTTGTGTCTACCTGTCTCTGTCAGTGCCTGTGACTTTTATCTTTTAAGGTTATCAAGGCAAGTGTGGATGTACAAGACAAAGCATCTTGACTCATCTGGACCTGACACATGAGTGTCTCAACACTTCAAGCCACAGCCCTGGCCCCTGGCTGTGGCTGGAAGTGTTGAGACAGCAGTACCACCGGCTTTTGTTGGGATCACATGGAGGATTGCACCTCTTGGGTAGGCCAGACATAACCCTGGCAGGAAAGAAGTGATACGAAGAGAGCAGTAGCAAACCCATTGGTATGATGATGTGAAAACAAGCCTTCAGGCCAAAAGGCTTTTGCAGACTGAGCTGTTTGAATAGCCATCATCCCCTCTGGTAGCTGACTGCACCCCTCACTAGTGGGGGCAGTCACCATGAGAGCAGGACCCCATCCCAGCCGTATGAATGCTCTCCATGGCTCTCACTGCGGCATCTCTTCATTTTGCTAAAATACCTGGGGACTCACACTGAAAGGGAGTTGGAGCACTCACACAATCTCTTACAGGGCTGCCAGTGTGGTTGCCCACCAAGGGCAAGTAACAAATACCTGGGGTGGGGCTTCACCCAAATATGCACATCTAAAACCAAAGGCAAATCAGATACTTACACCCAACTGCAGTTAATGGAGCCTCAAGAGTAATCCAGACACTCAGATCTATGTATACACTGGAAGGTGAGAGGAATAAATTTAGGAGTCCACCAAATGAAGCTAAATCCTGTCTTTGATGACTGATAAAATCTTCATCTTCTCCAAAGGTTTTCTAAATCCCTATAGCCCTAAACCCAGGCCCTCAGTAAACAGCTGGAGGCTTTTCCGCAAGGTCAGTCACAGACCCAGTGGAAGCTAATGTTTATCCCCCAATCACAGGCTTTCCCCATCCATCCTTGGGCTGGAGAAGTGGCTCCAATCCCCATCTCATGCCTCTTGTGCTAGAGCTGGAGGGAGAGCAGTGACTGCTCCTCTCCTGCCCCATATGTTGTGCCACAGATGGGGTGGGTCAGCATAGCTGCTGGGTGGCAGACACAGGGGTGGGGAAATAGTCACTTCTTCCTTTCTATTATTTGTGCTGTTCAGTCTCTGGGGAGGAAGCGTGTGTTGGACTGGGGATGGCATCTATGTCAGTGTGGCCCCATCCTCCCCTCTGTCGGCCAGGGCAGAATGCCTTAGTGCTGCTGCTCCTTTTGTCCAGTGGAACTGCAAGGGGGGTGCAATTTCTTTGCCATTACTGGCACCTCTAATCTCTGTTTCAAAAACAGCTTTCTGAAACTCAGGAGGAAAAACGTTTCCCTCCCTTCTCAGTACAGATATGTTTTGCTTGTTAAGGCAACGGGTTGCAGTGCCTGTCTTTCTGCACTGCAGCACCAGCAAATACGTCTCACAGGAACATTCAGGCATCTATTTGCTCCAAGATAGGAACACCAAGACATTTATTTCCACTGCTTAACCTCTTTAACCTTGTTTGTCTACTAACAAACCCCATTTAAGTGTTGTTCTTTTTATTTTGGTTGCTGTTGCACAGAAAAAGAAAGTTAATCAGAAGAAAATCCTCTCTGCTCATGCCAGAGCTTACTGAGAAAAATAGGCTTGGGTTTGGGTTTCAGTTTTCCCCTTGCAGAGAGGCCCAAACCAGTCACAGAGCTCCTCAATTCCTTCACTGAGTCTGCAGCTGATGCCTTCTGGGAGAGGCTGTCTGGGAGCACAGGGCTTCCCATCTATTTCTTGACTACTTGGCAGTGATGCAGCAGCAGAACAGGGAAAGGATGACAATGGGGAGCAGGTCGGTGTCCTCAGGCACACTGATCCATCTGGCAGGTGGTCTTGATACCACATGGGGACAAGGACAACCAGGAGTGCCTGTGCAGCAGCCATCTCATGCATCCCCATGTGAGACAACCATTCTGACAGGAAGTACATGACTGCACATCACCATTTGTGCATGTATGTTAAACAGCACTGATTTGAAATTAACCATCTTTTAGCCTGCATTAGAATATTGTCATTGAATAACTGTGCACAGCATGAAAATGCCAATTGATGGCAGGGCAATTTGAAGATGAAAATAAGTGCCCCTTATAAGAGGGATATGCACAGTTAGAGCTTCTGCAAGGTGACAGCTTTTCCAAGGTAGCACCACCTGGGCAGATAACTACACTGAGAAAACACAAATCAAAATGCTTCCAGAAGAATCCCAAGGTACACAAAGAAACTCTCAGGACTGTTGAAGTGAGCACAGACTCTTGGCAGCATGTTCCAAGCACCAATATGATAAATCCCCAAGTCGTGCTGCACTGAGATGAAGTGTCCCAACAGCAGGAGCCAGGATATGCCCTGGGTGATGGAGGTGACCTTCAGAGTCATGCTGTTTCTGCCAGGCAAAGTCACAGGCACTGACAGAGACAGGTAGCTCTATACCACGAAACCACCCTGGGCACCTGAGATTGTGCTTCTGGAGAATTGTGGCTGGTTGGGACCAAGAGTTGGTCTGCATCCTCCCCATGGACATGGAGCATTTCAGGGAGCCCTGTGGCTCTGTGCACAGCACCTTAGGCACAGGGGATTGGGTACAGTGTGTCCCAGCACACATCGTGCTCATGCAAGGCAAAATAAGGGGGTGGAGAGTGGAAGCAGAGGAGAAAGGAAAAAGCTGCCTCATGCAAGAAAAGATTAGCCAAACTCCCATGGTTAGATTTAATAGCTGGGTGCTGCAAGCTCGGGAGAACAATATAATTTATGTCATTACTGCTAAAAGGCTGGTTTGATGGCAAGGGCTTCATTTGAGTTGCCTAAAATGTTTAACAAAGGGGAAAGTGAAAACAAACATGAAAGCTGTATTAAAAATTATGAGGATTTTGGGGAGATTGCCAGGTACATTTTTCCAGTGGTACAAAGTCCTTTCCTGACAAACAGCTCATTTTGCCTATGTTAACTCTAGGATATGAAGCTGGAGATAGAGGTAGAAGGAAATAATTAGGTTTTGCTTTAGCTATGCATGTTTCTGGAACAGTAGTTGGGTCACCCTGTTGTGCTTGAACAGAAGAAGCAATAGTGTGCTTTTTTCATCCAGTATTAATTGTCTTTTCTTGAAAATCTACTTCTTAACTTCTTTTTAAAGTATTTTGGGGATGAGAATGGAGGGAGACAGAATAGGTCCAAAGGGAGGAGGTCTGGGTGGTTGTGCCACACTCACCTTTTCTACTAGTGCATTGAACATGACACTCCTGTTCTCATAGCAGCAAAAGCAGTGTGTGTGTCTAACCCTGCTGTTCTGCCTGGTTCTGCACATGGTGCTATTTTTAATGCACCAGCTCATACAGCAATGAGGGGAGCATGGTGGGAACTCAAAAAAGCACTGTTGCTTTGTGAAGGCACCGCCAGGCCACCCTCTCAGTTCTGTCTGCTCTGAGGCCATATGTGCTGGGTATGTCCAGTCCTGTCCCCGGAGCTCCACATGCCATCGAGTGCTGCAGGGGAGCACAGCTCGCAGGCACCACACTCACTGTGCTCTCAGTGCTGTGCTGAAGCTGGGTCAGGGTGCCTTCCTCAGTGCTCATCCTCTGCCCACACAACACTCCGAAGGACTCAGCCACACAGGGAAAACTGAGACAGTGTCAGCATCTGAGTCACCATTTGGGCTGGAGGGCTTCTCTGGGGCACTCTTGCCATTCTTGGCCATCAGCTGCCATCCTAGCCAGGGTCCTCCTGCAGCACTGCTTAGGGAGTAGTGCCTAAATTACTCATGCCAGGAATTCACCACAGAGCTCCTCAGCCTGCAGAGGGCTGCACCTGCCTGTATTTGCCCACCATTTGGCACTGGTGGGACCACTGGGAACAGGCCAGGTGCTGCCAACATCTTTCCCTGAAGAGACACGTGCTCTTTACATCAGTTTGCATTCCCACCAAAAGGCCCTTCTCCCTTGTGCAGCCACCACCATGTGGGGGGACATTTGAGATGACACTCAGCTCACCTTCATCCAGCAAGGCTGATCTTTGCTTGCTCTTAATTGCAGCCAACTGGGTAGAAATGATTTTGCAGCACAACGCCTGCCAGGCCATTCTGATTATCTGCTCCACTGCTTTGAGAGACAGCTGGTAAAGCAAATAGTAACAATCCAGAGAAATTATCTTTATTTGCCTGTAAGCACAGCCCTGTAATGCAAGGCTCAAATGAGCCTCTTTTGGCACACAAGGTCAGCGTTGCCTTTTGCATATGGCATACATTAGGATTGTCCCAGCCCCACATAGCATCTCTTAACCAAGAAGCTGCATTTCAAAATTAGATGTATTTTGTTGCTCTTGTCAAAGATCAACAGATCACAATTCTTACAGAATTGGCTGCCAGGGAGATTTGAAGGCTCATATGTGCAAATACTTGAATACTTTTAGATGAGTTTTAAGAATACATTATTATACTTTTTCTTGCTCTAAGACTCGTTGCTGCGTACAGGAGATGGTCACCAATGTCCCATCAGCTTTAATGGGACAAGATGCAGGGTATGCACTCCAGTATATCCTGATTTTCATGACTCTGAACATCCCATTCCGCCTCCCTTCTACCCTTACAAAGTTAATGTTGTGAAGCTGGTGGTTATGAAGGTGGTTTCTTTTAGAGTAAAATATGCCTTTTGTTGAACAAGCCAGACCCACAGATCCATAGACTCTGAAGAACTCTGTAATTTAAGGGTCTGAAATTATTATTCTGTGCCTTTTTTTTGCACAGGTGAATGCTTTGCTGCCCCATTCTCTGACTCCGAAGCCAGGGAAACATGGCAGGAGAGACACTCAGACAGTGATGAAGCTGCTGAATCTCAACATAAGGGTCCCAGGCACATCACAATGCACCATCACACAGGACTTCTGCAATACTGAGGCATTTGTGTCAGGGTCCCAGGAAATCTCTACTCTCTGTCTCAGCTGCCACTGCCTGTGAACGCCCACCTGAGCATTGGTGAAGGTTCTGCTGGGCTGTGAGGGCTGTGTGAGGACAGGCACAGTGCACATGGCCAGCCCTGTGCCAACCTGCTTGCAAGAAACTTCTTTCAGCCAGTGGACCTGCAGCCTATCCTCTGGCTGGCTCTTCCATGGAGGTTTCCAACAAGGAGAATGCTTTGGTGCTGGAGCCAGCTTGGAGCGGGTGCTCCGTGGAGATCTGACTCAGATGTGCAGGTTGCCAGATACCCACCAGCTGCCAGAGTATTTCAGTCATTAATAATGGCAGGATTAAATGCAAAGCATCAACAGTGCTTCCAGAATGAGCCAGGGTTTTCTGCTTTACTGCCTTTTGCTTTTTCTTAAAGGATCCAGATCCAGCAGGGGTAGTGCTCCTGGAAAGGCCTCTGCTCTCCTTCAGGTTGTGTTCATCACGTTTGTACCATACCTGCACTGTCACTGCTCACTGAGTGAGGAGCTGACCAGAAAGAGCAGATGCTATTCCTGGCACACACATATAAAGCGTGTTTCACTGACTCCACTGGACCATCTCTCCCAAGGAAGAGCATTTGATGCACTTTGTCTTTTCCCCTGTGTCCAGCAGTGGCTACTGAAATTTCAAGACATTGGTTTGGGTAGCTCTGGAGCCTTATGGCTGCTGCTGTGCTTTTATTCCTTCCCATCGCTATGCATTTAATTGTTGTATCAATTTCAGCACTATCAATTCCTTAGTGGTTATCCCATGCAATAAACTCTACTGCCTTGTATTTGTGCCGTGTTCAGATGTTTTCCTTTTTGGAATTGTATGAGAAGGTGCACAGACTCTGCTGGATCTGCATGCGCTGTGCTACTCACCAGTTGTCACATCTTCACCTCTTAGTCTCATCATGTTAGACTCATCTCTGTCTTGAGCAGTTCTCTTTTTTCCTCTGCTGACTGCAGAAGTTTTGTGTATGGCTAATCCTTTTCATTCTTGTCTCTGGATCACTTTTCTGCCGCTGACGTACGATGTGAAATGGCATGCTAATAACACTCTACAATGTTTCAAGTGGGAGTACAATAATTTTGTAAAGAAGCTCCAAATTTTGTCAGTTTTCAGATTTGGTGTCTATTTTGAGTCCAGGTTATTGAACACAATGAAGTGCCTGGATCAAGGTGACTTGAGTTACTCTAGGACATACGGTCTGTATGCAATGAAAACCTTCAAATTATCCCTTTCCACATGCAACTGAAAAAGGATTTCCACCCACTGCTGTGCTATGCATCTGATTTTCCCAGTTAGGACCATGGTCTCCCAGTGTTCCCTGGTATTTGTGAAAGTAGCTGTATATTTTGCTACCAGCCAGTTCTGCACCCGCACTGCTGTTCCAGGTCATTAACAGCTCTATTAATCATTGCCGCCAGTTTGGAAGGAAGGCATAGCCAATTCCTCACCTCTTGTTGCTCTGAAATGAATACTTTTCCCTTTCTCTCTTGTCTCCTACCTGTTTCAGTTAATATTCAGAAGCATCTTTGCCCACCCTTGCCATTTCAGGGCCTTGAGTACCTTTACTAAGTGGATAGGAATGATAGGCTTGACAGTGCCAGTGAGCTCTTCTGCCAAGTGGTTTTTGCTGACCAAGTCCCAGAATTGTTAGGACTGACAAGGACCCCAACAGGACACAGCACCCAGCTCTGAGCAGGGAGGGGAGTTGTGGGAAGATTAACAGTAAGTTTCTGGTGTAAGTAGGGTGGCATTCCTAATGGAAGCCTTGGGTGTACCCCCCATTTTGGCTCTAGCAGTACTATTTCCTGTGATTGCGGCTGGAAAAACAGTCAACAGCCTTGAAGATGTGGCAATCACTTGATTTGAGTTCAAGAATGTCCAGGGTAGCTCCAGCAGGCAGAGGCTCAGTATTACCTTTCCCATGGCCATAGAAGAGGCTCACAGAGAGGAGGGCAGCCTGCAAAGTCTTATGTCACATTTGCTACCCAGAAACCGACCTTTGCAGGAGGGTTTGCAAAACAGTGAATTTCAAATGCCTGCAGAACAGGCACTGGAAGTGAATTTAAAATTCATGTCAAGCACTGGCAAGAGGAAGTTTCTTCCAAAAGCCACGTTCAATCAGGGAATAGATACACCCTGTGACCTTGCATCCCATCAACACCGCCTCACTGCCAAGAATCTCAATTAGCACCGGCAATGCTCACAGCAGACATTAAATGAACATCTCCTGGGCTGGAAGAGCTCATTCAAAAGCTACGGAGTGGAGAAAGGAGAGCATGTTGTCACTGAAACTTATCACCTGTCTAAAGGGGATGGTGACAGAGGCTGTGAGGGCTTTGACAAAAACTGCTTTTAGCCCAAAAATATGAGGAGAAAAAGAATGCAGTGGAGTACAAAGCCCAGCCATTGTCACCCATGTACTGCTGCCCTCACTGATGGCTTTTGAGGGAGGTCGGGTGGAGGGCCATGCTTTGCTGCTTCCAGTTTCTACTAATTACTGCCTGCATGACACGTGGTGAGCGTTGGTTTTGCATGTGGCCTTGAAAGAGCTTGTGCCCATTTTCTCCCTCGAAAAGCAAAGATCTCTCTTCAGTGATGAGGAAGAGGAAAGCAAGAACACAAAGGCATGCTCTGCAAAGTGAGTGTGCAGCTTGGGATGCAGGTACAGGAGCCTCCCTGACCACAGCCTCCATCTGGCAGGTTACAAATAAAGTCCCCTTGGCAGCCGAGGCTTTCATCCCAAGGAAGTGCTCCAGTGGGTGTTCCACAAGTGCTGGTGTGGCATTCCTCCTCCTTGCCCAATTCTGAGGTGTGAGAGTCTGAAACAAGATTGAATTTCCTTTTGTTTTCCTCCCTCGGAGGCCATTTTAGGCCAACTAATTTACTGAGAGATATCAGCTGGCCTCAGCCTGAAAATATGGGGAGGGTTTAAAAATTGTTTTTAGCAGCTCTAAGAAAGCATTTCCCAGTAGGTACGTGCCAGCAGAGACTGCCAGTTCAAATCACCTCACAAGGGCCCTTCAGAGCAGCTCTCAGACACAGGCAATTTTGATAGTGAGAACAGGCATTTCTGCTATCACTTTTGCTTTCCTCTTTAGGAAAGAATGACCACTTAGCTTTTTTTTTTTTTTTCCTTTTTGAAAAAAATAACCCTTTTTTTTTTTTTTTTTTTTTTTTTTTTTTTTTTTTTTTTTTTTTTTTTAATGGAATTCATTGGATTGGCATTGTTTATGTGGGGGAGTTTTGCATACTGACTCTTCTCTTGTAGCTGTTTTTATATTGCTCCCTCTGCTCCTGAAAATTTCCCTATCAAAAAACCCAGTTGCTAATAGTACAAACCTTTCCCCTCATTTCCCCTGGGTTTTGCATGACAACAGGAGCCTATCTGTGGAATCACTCTTTCCTCAGTCCATTCAGTGTGTCCCATGCCCTCCTAAGCGGGAGTGCATCACACTGGTTGCCTAAATACCGACTGTGGGAAGATCTGCCTCCCTTGGTGGGGGCTGGAGAGTCCCCAGAGGAGCTCATTATTAACCACAGGCTGCCAAACAGACTGGTGAGCTTGCTTTTATACAGGCATTCTCTGACATCAGGTTCACAAAGCATTGCTCTGGTTTTTTGATTCTCCCCCGCAACTTAAAGACCAGGAAAAGAATTCAGCATCTAGAACTAAGATGTGTGCAAGAGAGCAGTTCCATCCTTGCTTCCCTCTTTTCCATCCACCAAGCCAGAATGCACAGATACCCCCTCAAAAAGCATCTTTTATTCCCTCTGACCATTAAACTTGTGAGCAGAAACATGCTAATTCACAAAAATGTACCCTTCTCTATTTGTAACAGCTCTTTAAATAATTCCTGCCAATTTACTAAGCCTGACCTCATGTTTCCCCAACATCACAAAGGCCGGCTCTATTCAGGCTGTCCCTTTCCAGGAGATTCCCTATTCGAGCGCTTGAAATGCTTTTTGTCTCTTTGGCCACATACAGCACTAAAAGGACTAGAGTAGAATTTATGTTTACCCAGGCTACTTTTCTGAGTACATCAAGATCTACAGAGCCACTTCTTACTTCATTGGGGTTTTTAAACACAGAAAGAAGAAAGAGTGAAGCTCCAAGTTTTTTTAACAAACAGAAATAGTGCCAACTTCATTTCCTCCCTTGTTGCTTTACATTCAGTATATGCTGATGCACTTAGAAGCAGGGTGGTTTCAAAACCAATGGTCTTTTGAGTTTATTTAGTTTCAGGGTTTGAATTTTTTTGTCAGTTATTTTTACTGAGAGAATAACTGTCAGTGAGTGGAGTTTGGGGATCTGTTGTGCTATGGAGTACTTCTTTGGATGAATATCTGTCTCTACATCTTTCCACAAGCATGAAATGAGGATATAATGCATACATTTTGCTCAAAAGTTTAGAGCTCATTGACTGAGAGCATGATATAAGTATAAACTATAAACTCCACAAAGAGAAGGCAAAACATCAGTTATTTCACCACGAGAGATTGTTAGACCATTAAACCAAAAGACTGCTGATAAAGCTTACGTGCACATTTGGATAAATTACTAGTAAAGGGTCTGTTAAATATCAGCAGGAAAGGATTCCTAATTCCCAGACTCTAACATGGCACATGTGCAAAGGTGTCTCCTTGCTTCAATAGGAAAAAGCTGGGAAGGACAGGTCATTTGAGATCCTCTGACTTTAGGTTTCTGAGTCTAACTCATCCTTGAGCCTCTCAGCTAAGGAAAATGTGACTGCTCATCTTTTCCAAAGTATTTTTAAATAGTTGTGCAGAAAACAGAAGTTGGAAAAATAAGTCTTAGCTGGAAACTTTGCTTTAACTGAATATCAATGGTTGCCTCCTCCAAAGCATTCAACAGACAACAGACATTACCAGGGTATTTTAATTTTTACTGACTTTTAAGATAGGCCTTCAAAAGTCAGCTTTACCATCAGTCTAGGACTAGTTCTGGCAGAACATTTCAAATGCTATTGTACTGTAAACCCTAGATGAGAAGATTTGCCAAGTTTAATTTGATTTTAATTCAGTTTTTCTGTAGAAGCCTCCAACTTTCCAGTTTCCATGACTATTTAGTTAACTACAGGGAAAACTGTGATCTCAGGTTGTTGCTTTGGTCAGTGTTAGTGTGAAGAGCCACTGTTGAGTGTTTTACCAGTGATAGTAAGCTGTGCTTACTGAGAAATGGAGAGGTAAATGGACAGGTAAGAAATTCCCCATCCTTTGAAGAACAGGTTGGTAGTGAAAGGAAAACATCCTATGTGGCCTGACACAAGGTGTCCTATCACCTCCTGCACCTTCAGTGACTTGCAGGTGGCCAGATCCTCTCTGCACACCTGGAAAATCTCAGAGTAGAGAACTGAGTTCTGCATCTCAGTAGGTGAGTGCCTCTGGATGGGCTCCCCTGGGGCTGTGACACAAAATTTGTAGCCCCAAGCACTTCAGCTCTGGCCGGGAGGCAGGGCAGGCACACCAAGGGCCAGGGCCAGCCACTCTGTGTGTCTGCAGCTCAGCCCAGGCAGCAGCACAGGGGTTTTGTTAAGGGTGTTGTGGGGGATGTGCAGGAGGCACGTCCTGGAGAAACTGGGGTAGCAATGCACCCACAGTGCAGCATGGCAGGCATTTCACAGTGCTGGAAACCACGCAAGAACCTGGGGCATTGAGCTGCTTTGCTCCAGGTGCCACTCAGAGAAATTAATGCATCCAAACATGCTGACAGCAAGGCTGCTGGATTGCCCCTACCTTGATACACCTTTGGCAGAATGTTTGTCTCAGACAGCCCTTGTTGGCTTCAGCAATCAGGCAGCGGCCAGAGCTCTTCTGGAGTCTGTCCACACAAAGCCAAGGCAGTGGGAGGCCTGCTCTAAGGGGATTAGAGGGGATATCTGCTTAATTAGTCTAAGAGGGCTGATCTCGAAGATTATTTCTCACACAGAGCAGAAAGAACTACCAAATAAGTGATCCTTGGGTCAGTCAATTACTGCCTGTACTGGTGATGTGGCAGAAAACTGGCTAAGACTTTTGATCCAGAAATCCAGTGTCAGAGGTAGCTGGGGCCATACTGACACACAGCTGGTCAGGGGGAAGCACAGGCCATCTCTATCTCACAGGGAAGCAGAGCAGCAAGCACTGAGATCATGGTGGCCTGATTAGCCCAGCTTATCTGGAAACATCCTCTGTGGTGGCTCCTCAAGGCAGGACGAGTGTTCACCGTGATTTGGTCCTGCAGTTCCCGACTAACACATGGAAGAAAAAGATGGCCCCACTACGCTTCTTCTGTGATGGCCAGCCCCTGAAGGTGGTTTTTCAAGGAAAATGCAGGTTTAGCAGCAATTACATGATCAGTTAAAGAAGCTGCATGTCCCTAAACATAATAAGTCCCAGCTGTAGTCTGCAGGGAAGCTTTGCTAAAGAAGGTGAACGTGGCAGCTGCTGCAATGCTAATCCAGCTTCCTCAGCACTCACAGCAGCATTGCAGGAGCAGGCTGCTCATCCCCCAGCGCCCACACGGTGTGGCAGACACTGTTCATTCACACAGTTCCTTACAGGGAGACTCGTTTGGGAAGAGAGCAGGGAACTCTCTTTTTTCTAGAACTTTTCTTATCATTGCTGCTGTCGAGTCCCAAGCAGGTAGTCACCTGCTTCCACTACTTTTTATACCTGATCAGGGAACTTTATGGATTATTTTGATATTGCCATCCAAGCTCAGTGAGCTGTGAGAATTCTTCCCTTCCTCAAGTCTTCCTTTTCCCCTCCTTTTAATTTGCATTTATAGGTTTCTGGACAGATAAAGGTGACAAATAGTAGCTCAAACTATTTTTTTTTTGCTGGAGATAGCAAGATGAGGAAACCTGAATTTGGTTTGTACTGTTTTTTATCTTGTTTGCTTGGTTTTTACCATTTGCTGGTTTTTGTTCATTGATATGTTTTAAAACTTTTGACAAATGTGCCAAATCTTGAACAAATGAAAAAGATTAATAAGGAGTAGCATTGCGAACTTTTTGAAAATGTGGTTTTTATAATTTATCGGAAAACTCTACCACTTATAAACAAGTAAACTAGGTTTATAGCTCCAGTGATGCATAGGCTGTGTACATTTCTGGATCAGAATATCCTTTGAGAGTAGGGGAGACGCAGCTTCTGCCATGAACTATTGATTCAAGAGCACACAGTAGTTGCTTTGTGCAAAACCTATACAAGATTAGAAAAAAAAACAGACAAAAAAGGGAATAAAGTAAAGGAGGAAGAATCTCTCTTGTCTTACATGAAACAAATTGTTTTCCACATAGAAAAAAGATGAACATGAGAACATGATGTTCACCCAGCGGCAGAGGTGACTTGCCTGGAGTGAAGAGCTGTGTACCTTTATGAGCAGTGTATCTTCCCTGTCACTATCCTTCCTCTGTACTGACAAATACAAAGTTTTTTACCAGTGTATGCTTCTGGATGAATCAAATAGCTCTGAAACTGTGGATACCTCACCTGATGGGGAGAAAGTAATGTTTATTGCTCTTCAGATTTCCTCTAGCCATGAAAATACCAAGGAAAACAAGCATTTTGCTTTAGATCTGATGCAGAGATGAGAGTTCCTGCCCCACAGCCATGACAGAGAACTTGTTTGCAGATGGATGTTGTCTTGCTGGATTAAGGGTATTCACCTGATGGGTTAACTGTAAATGCAGAGATTAGGAATTATCTCAGTAAACTATCATGCACGTCATCCTCAACATTCCCTGGTTGAAAAGGGAAACAAGTAGACAACATGCTCTAAGTACCCACCCACTTTTCATGATCTCTGACTGCTTGAATAAGCACTTCCTAGAAATAACCACAAATAGCACCTTCATCAAGAAAGGTTGATTGAATTCCCTTAATAGAGAGGTGCAAACTCTTATGAATACTTCTTGAATCTTCAATGCATCTTTTTCTGAAAAATTAGGCAGAACCAGAAGAGTTTTTGGTGTTCTCCCTACATCTTAAAACACAAAGCTAAATGCGACATCTATACTGCATTTAAGTGTTGTCTTCCCCTCAAAAAGTTTCAATAGAATCACACAGAAAAAAATTAAACTTTATCTAAAAATCAGAGAAATACAAAGGCCTAGAAGGAATCCTGCTCTGTTAGAGCAGCATCTGTTACAAGTCTCCAGGCTTCATGGAGAATTTGAGAAGCACCTTAATTCACATAGCATTGAGTGTCCTCATTCATTTACTTTCTATCAATAGGAAACTTATATATCATTTATTTTGTTTTATGGAATCTTTTGCATTGATCAATTATTTTTGTTCTTGTATTTAAAATCTTACACAGCAAATATTACAAAGGTTAACTTACTATTGCCTTAGGCAAAGACTTCTAGGCAAAATCACTAGCACTTTTGGAAAGTTTTTCTTGTGTAACTGATTTTGTTGACATGCCATCAGGCAGGTTATGAGATTCCTCTGTTCAGACCACTCCTTGACCACTGGTGTTAACGCAGTCTGCCTCTGAATCTGCTCCTAGATGACTTCACTGCCAAAGCTGCTTTCTATTCCTTAAACAAGAAACATTAAGATCTACAGTTGGAAATCCTCCCTGCTGAAGTCTCATCCTACTCTTTCCCACTCTGTTTCTCAGCTCTCAGCCAGTGTGTACAGACAGGGACTGTGCCTTGCACCCAGCAGTTACTATATAGGAAATATAAAGAGCAGAAAGCATGTCCAACCCAGTTGAAGAGTCTGGATGCAGACTTTCATCCTTTCCTATAGTGGGCAAACAATTTTTTTTTAGAGGCTTATAATTTGACCAAGTTTAGACCCATCTACCAACATTGTGGGGTTTTGGGCCATTTCCCAATGGTTCAAACCAGAATAGTGCCAGGTTTTGACAGAATGTTTTCAAGAATTTAGCACATGCAGAATGGTGCATTTTCCATTGCTTTATCCTTAGAAACAGCTGAACCATTAAAAAATAGAGAACAAACAACCACCCCCAAATCTGGGACAGAGAGATCATCCTGAAAAAAATGGAGCTCTACTAATTAGTTTGGAAAGCAGCAGGAAAAAAAAAAAAAAAAAAAAAAAAAAAAAAAAAACACCTTTTTCAAAACTGAAAAAGGCCAGGAAAAAAAAAAAAAAAAAGAGATCACCTTGTCTCATACTGGAAAGTGCCAGGCAACCTCCATTCAGTTTGATTATTCCATCTGCAAGAACAAAGAGTGAATAGCAAAAAGAAGCCTATGTAATAAGCAAAAGAGCTGTGATCTAGAATATATTCCTGGCTGTAGGATGAAAGCATGTTTTGTTTTCCTAACTGTGTTATACAACTAGAAAGCTAAGGTGGCATGTCTCAAATATTTGGGGATGACATTTGAAGTTAATGTCTTTTGGCTGTTAAACTGTACAAGGATTCTAAAGCAAGAAAAGATTTGGAATCTTTCCGTACAACATCTCAAGAAGCAGCTTTATATTATTTCAATGAAATGTCTTGTAGAAGGCTACACCTCAGATCCAGTTCTCTGATCTACCTAATAAGCATTTTTGTGCAAGAATACTCCTAATCTTAGTACTTGTATTTTTACTATTCAGCAAAACACTCAGTCTACCTAAATATTTTTCCTTCAGCAGTCTTTCAGGTTTATAAACTCACTTCTTTAACCTACATCCATCCCAGTTCTCCTCCACTTCTGCCAGCTAACCACCTCACCATTCCATTCTTCAGTGAGACTCCTACGTGGCTGTCTGGCCTTGCAAACACTCCTAAGAAGAGCAGCCAGGTCTGTTATCCAGTTGTCTACATACGTGGTCACTGCACCGTGAAGAACTTGAAATAAATTCTCAGTGCCCCACAGACTATTTCATATTCCAGTCAGATCACAAAGCATGTGCTTGAAAATACACAGAAAAGGCGTTCCAGCAGAGTGGAATGAAGTTGTGCCATTAGCAGTTCCAGTATTGCACAGTGCCTGGCTCACATCAACACGGCTTTTTCTTCCACCCACTTGCAATCCAGCCTGTAAACGCAACCCACAGCCTGAAGAAGAGAAGGCTCTGGGGAGCCTTCTGGCAGTCTGCCAGTACCTAAAAGGGGCTTGCAGGAGAGCTGGAGAGAGACCTTTGACAAGAGCCTGTAGTGACAGCACAAGGAGGAATGGCTTCAAACTGAAAGAGGGCAGGTTTAGATTCTAAGGAAGAAATTTTTTCACAGTGAGGGTTGAGGCACTGGAACGGGCTGCACAGAGAAGCTCTGGATGCCCCATCCCTGAAGTGTTCAAGGCTAGGCTTTGAGCAATCTGGTATAGTGGAAGGCATCCCTGCCCATGGCACGGGGATTGGAACTACATGACCTTTAAATACTCCTTTCTATCTGAATCACTCCATGAGCCTATGACTCTTAACTCAGTACTTTTTAATTCCAGCGTGAGAAGAAAAACCTGTCATGTTGACCACCAGACAAATGAAGCCCTAAACAACTGGAGTCAAAATCCAGATGTATTAACTGACCTCCCTACAAAGAAATCTGCAGTTCCAAATGTCTGACTGTTATTAGAAAAAAAAAACATGAGACAAGTTCTTTCTGCAGGTTTTATGGCAAAACAGGAATTATGTTTAAGGCAACTGAGTAGAATATTAGTGCATTCAGAGTCATTGAAAGCTGGAAACTTCTTTCTTAAATGAGAATGACCAAGATGGTGCCTGCCAAAGGAAGAGATGACTACACTGCTATGGGCCAGACAGAGCAATAAACACAGTTTCCAACAATTTCAGAGTCATTCTTCCTGTGCTCAGAAAAATAGATGTCATTTGATGGATGTTAAAGCACCAGGGAAAGAGCAAGGACACAATCCTACTGGAGGTAACTTTGAATAAAAGATGTAGTCCAGTGATTCCCTGGTCAAGCAACAAAAATATTGACCAAAGGCTGGTGATCCAGTTAGATGGATACCTGTGGAAGACTGATATAAGGATATCCAATCAAAATATTTTACAGAGTAAAAAACTTCCTGCAGTTGCTAGAAAGAAGAAAAAAAATTAAAAGAGGTGTGAAAGGATGCAGAGAGACAGAGAAAGCATTTGCTAGGTGTAAAAAATTCAAAGTTTCCTAGCTGTTCAGTTATTTGAAAAGAGCATGTCACACAGTGGCATTTTTTAACTGTTCAGAACAGCCCAGTGAACTCCTGTTGTCTCTCTATAGGTTTCTTGGGCAAAACAAAATTATATTACTAAGCTAATGGGACTGGAAGAACCCATCAGCAAAAGTTCCCTTGGAACTGATTTACAGAATGAATGGGCAAATCAAAAACTTGCAATTAGCAGCTTGTGTCAGCCTTCTATATGATCCATAGAACTAAAAGATTTTTAAGATGTGCCTGCCTCAGGCTTCTTGCTCCTTAAGGCATGCATGACATGAAAACAAGAGACTACCAAGCACCCATCATTAGTGAAAATGGGGTATTTTAGTGATACTGGCATGACTAAAATGTAACTGCTGATCAGTGCCAATTAGCTAGAATAATCCTGTTAGCATTAGCTCAACTGTTCATTTATAAATCTCTGCAACACTAATTGTATTTGAAGTTCTTTTAACACTAACTCCTTTTGTGTGGTGCTGAAAACCTTCAAAACACTCATCAATTGAACAGCTGATATAACAAACAATCTTGCTTTAACCCTTTGCAATCTCAGTGCTATAAAAGTAGTTCTGCATATTAACTATATTGAACAAGTTTTTATTTGGTCATTTTATTTTTATATATGGAACATTTTATTATATATTTACAATAAGCACTATTCTCTTGCCGTAGCAAGAGCTGTATCTTATCAAATACTGAGTATTACTGATTGTTGTCAGCGTGTATCCCACTAAAAAAAGTGAACAGAAAACCCCCCTCTGTTGCTATTGTTCTTTCTCAAACTCATAACTTAGATTACAACATCCATCCATCCATAAAAAGTAAATTATATTTGATTTTTATTTATTGCTATTTAATTTATACCAGAAGAGCATTCTGGCAGGAAATACTTAGCTGAACTGAATATAGTTGACAGTGTTGTTTGAAATTACTGGGCACCCTCATCAGCTTTGGATAAAGTTTTTGATCAAATCAAAAAGGACAACACAGAAAATGCAAGGAAGATTTCATTAAATAAATTTATTTGTTAAAATAATTTAACTCCAAATACAACTGCTGAGTTTGCATTGAGTTCTATGTACAATTCTTGTTTTATTTGAAACATCAAGGTTTAAACAACTGACATTGTTACAAAACAAACTGTTGCCCCATTTTAAGTTGCCAGTTGTATTAGAGCTCAACAATTAACTGTGAAATACATTAATTCACCCCTAGGAAACTCCAAATCAACAGCGTTAAGTCTGACGCCAGAACCCCCTTCAGTCTTTCTTCAAATCCTGATCAAGAATTAACAGATGCACAACAATGCAGATAAAAGCCTCCTGCAGTTGTCAAACATTTGCTTTTGTTGCGGAGTTTCACAATTAAAGCCTAACCAGTGCTTTGATGGTACACTGGTAAAAAAAAATATTAAAAAAAAAAAAATTAAAAACAAACATGCACAAAACCCCCCAACCAAATGGCTGACATCTTTAGGTAACATTCTATACAGGAAAGCAAATACCAGTAGTTTTCCCACAGAAAAGTAATGGCAACTGTAGCACTGGGGTTAGAGAGAGGTTAGAATCAGAACAGAAAATGTCACCAAATTTATTTTTTTGATGCTCTGAAGGGGTGGGCAGGGGGATGGGCACAACAGAAAAAACCCAAACAAAATCCAAGTTGTATTTAATACTCTTGATCTGATTCTGGTTTGTTTGCTTTGAATCATTTTTTGTGTTTATTTTTAAGGGAAAGAGGAAACAGTTGCTCTCACTATCATAGCTTAAAAGAATAAAAGTTGCAACTTTTTTTTTTAAAAACTGACAAAACTGGAGAAATGCTGTCTCTGTAGAAAAGTACAAAGCTCTACAACAACAGCCAAAGGAAAAGTGGGTCTTTGGAACAAATCATAACATTTTAAGGCATGTTATAAGAAACTTTCAAATACTATAATTGTTATCAGGGTACAAATGAAACAGTGACCCAAGACCAGTGATTCCTGCAGGGTGGCCATGCAGCCGCCATGTGGCTCACCTACCTCCCTTTCTGCTACCCCTATAACTTGAAAAATCTGTCGAGTGCAACTGTCATTGATTCAAGCTCCACTACCTTCACATTAGTGGAAATACAAATAGTGCATAACTACTTCCTCAGAACTATACAATGAAAAACAACACTTACACTTTGCCCCCCCCAGCCAAGTTGCATGGTAGCTTACATATGGCCTATGCTTGTGAAAATGTAAGAGTGGAATGAAGAAGCAAAACCGGGAGATATTTTCTTTAATATTTTCTGTTTAAAATTTACTGTGCAATTTTTCTTATATGTAAAGCCCATCTGCTTTATATTATGAACTTCACGTTAGGCTGTTCATAGTCCATGCCATTTTCTTGGTCGATGAACAATCTGTGAGGTAAGGCTTTTCACATCTCTGTAAACAACCTCCTGTAACATGCACTTCCAACTGAGTTTGAAATTTGGCTTTGGTTTGTTTTCTGGGGTTTGTTTTTGTCGTTTTTTGTTTTTGAGTGCTTACGCAGTGGATCTCACACTGACAAGCTGTTTTATGGATGGATTGTGCTGTTTGATTAACCATTTCCCAATCTAGATATTTGAAACCCATTTGAAATGTTATTAATCCAACATCTCACACCTTGTTTAAGCATGGCAGCTGACACAATGGGCAGGCAGGGGGTGGTAAGAGAACATTCATACCATCTAGTTTAGGCATGTGAGTTGTGTGACTTGGAGGACTAAAGTTAAAAGCCTAAGTTTGCTATACAGTCAATGGAAAGAGGTAGGTGCCTCTAGGAGGGCGATTCAGAGCACCCAAAATGGGCATTCAGATGCCAGGAAGAAATGCTGTGCCTATCTCCCTAAGAGAACAAAGTACAGTAACAAAAGCTCTGCAAAGTAGATGGGAAATGGGCTACATTTACGTTCTAGTAAGGCTTAATGTTCTGTGACATCTAATGCCCTTTGTCACACTGGTTGTTGAAAAGGTCTTGAAAGATTAAGGGCAGAGTTGGCCAGTTCTCTTCTGTGAAAGGTTTTCTTTAATTATGATCCAGTGAACTATAATTCAAAATGTTAAAGTTATTTATGTATGGAAATCTGCAAAGTGTTTTCTACTGCAGTGTCCTTTGTGGCAGATGAGAGCGCTTTTAGGAAGTTCTGCAGATGGAGGCAAAACTCTCGAACCTAACTCCAATTACAGCATTTCTAAGGGCCATATACACACACACATACACACTCAACACACACACAGCCCAGCACCCCTATTTTCACTCATTTAAACACAAGGAACTACACTGTTACTGCACAAGATTTAGAAACTAATAAACGCATGGTGTTATTTAGACCACAGGCTCAGTGACTGTATTTTTATGGCCAATTTTACCTATAAAAGATCCAGCTCAAGACAATCTCTCCAGCATTTAAAATCTAAACATTGCGATTGAAAACTTTTCTATACTTTGATTGTAAGACTTTGAAATAGGTATTTCTGTGCCATTAGTCATGCAAATGATAAATACTTCACTGCTATGAAACTAGCAAGTCAGAGCTCGAGCATCCTTTCTAAATAAAATATTTGCTCCCACCATTAAACACTCCAATAATTGGGGCAACCTTTGAACAGTGTGTCAGGCAATTAAAGAGCCATTTCCACACTCACGTAAGGAATTACAACCGTAACTATTTCACCTCTGAACCAAATGATTTCACATGGTTATTCAATTTAAGTTTTTAACATTAAAGCTATCAAATAGCAAACTGGATTTTCAAAGGTTAGTTCGGGATCACACCAGAGAATGTAGCCCTTAAAGGCAAGAAAAACTGTTGTCTTTAACAAACTTAAAAATGCAGGATGTTCATACTGTCCCACGAGGTTTCTGCAGAAGGGAACATATGGATGAAACATGGCTTAATTTTCCTTACAAGATGGTACTAGTTAATCTATTAAAGTGTTCCTTGTTAGTAAGGCTCAGCATTTTTTTTTTTCATCACAGTTGCTTCCTCCTGGTTCAGTAAAGTGAAAATAAAGATGCTTCCTGCTTTGTAAACAGAGGGTTTGTTTGGCTTTTTGTAGACCAAAACCTGAAGCGATCCTCCATTTCTGAGCAGCAAAATGAAAGACTTAAAACATTCCAATGCCAGACTGTTTCTTCACCCATCACTTGTTTCCAGATCTTGCCTCTCATTTCACACACTGATTCCATGTTTTCTATTTCAAGATGTGGGATAAAGTGTAGAAATAATGGCATTGATTTTGAAAAGAATCCAAACTATATGGGTCTCTGGTAGCCTTTTCCTCCAACACTGTCAGAAGTTCTGGTGAAATCGACACAACTGACTGAACAAACTCAGCCACATGTGATAGTGCCCATTCTGAAGCGTGGTAATCAGACACCAAAAGATTTGGCTCTCCTTTTCATACTTATACTTGTTGTGAAAGGTTTTCAGAGATATCCTCTCCACTGCTCTCGTCTCCCGTTTCCAAAAGGATTCTGTCCTCTTCGGAAATAGTTGCTGTTGTTGCTGTCTGACGTGACAACACACGTATGTTCGACTGGAACGACCCTGTAGATCAACTGACTGTGCCATAAAATTGCAGGTGCTCAAAGGGAAAAAACGGGTGAGATGTGGTCATTTAACCCAATTATATTCAGAGTCAGTGATTGACTTTCAATGCTCAGCTCTGAGTTAATGTTGCTACTTCACTACAGATGTATTTCAGGTGATCCACAAACCAGGAAGTGAAGTAGACAGTTTTACCACCTTACAAAATTTCTGCAAATTAAGTCCAGGTCATTTTTAATGCTATTGTATATTACATGCAGAACAGCATGGATCATCTTTGTCTGGCTGCGCTGCATAGTTCATTTGTCTAACAATTTCCGCAAAGAGCTCATCCACCATTGTTTTACTTTTAGCAGAGGTCTCCATAAAGGGGCAGCCCCATTCTTCAGCTAAGGCTCTGCCTTCACTCAATGATACTTCTCTCTCACTTTCCAGGTCCACTTTATTACCAACCAGAATTACTGGCACCTTCTCATACCTACAGTTTAAAAACAAAAACAACAACAATAATTATATTTTTAAAAATGGCAACACTCCTAAAGTTTTAAAAAAATCTATTTGCAAACAGTACAGACCCAATAGGAGAGAGACATTTGGATGATCTTAAAATTTTACATTTGAAAAAAATGTGTATTTCACATTCTAGCAATCTGTTGCATATCTTGTTCCCCTCAGAGCTTTCAGAGTTCTACGAAAATCTTCCTCCTCTGATTTTTCTTTCCCTCCAGGAAATATGCCAGGAATACTTTCACACTACAAAAATGAGGAATATAACACTATTGTCTCTGTTTGCAATCTCCAAGTGTAAGAACAGGATGGACAACAAACCCTCCCTTCAACATTACATCCTCCTTCTCCCTGAACAGGTATTTTGTATCTCCTGCTTGGGATAACAATGCAACACTCTCTCTTTCAAGGGTACATTTGCCTTTGGTCAATATACACAGAACTCTCTGAGTAGCAATAAATGAGACAAAACCAAAGGGCCAGTAAATTAATTCCAAATTTGAGGAAATATAGTCCACTTCAAGCACTGCATAAACACAAATTACTGTTACATAAAAACACATATTAAATAATACAGAATGTGTATCTCACCCTTGCTGCATTCACATCATTATGCCAGTTAAAGTCGAAGAGACAAATAAAAAAGTCACAATTAAGTTCCAGGCAATACTATCACAGTTCTGCTTCATAATCAACTTGGACAGCACAACAGTTCATCTAGCTATGAAGGAATTTGTTACTTTGCACCTCCTTGTGAGAGGATCCTTGCCAAAAATTTTTACAAAATTGAAATGCTTGCTGGTTTCTTTTTTCCATCCTCACATTCATAAACCTTTCTTCAGACATGAAACTAAGTGTTCCATCAGATTTTAAATTTACATATTTGCCATAGAAAAGAGAAGAGAGAAGACAACACTGGGCCTATTTCCAAAATACTCTAACACAGGTTTTCTCACAAAAGCAACTAGGACTGAGAGAAAAACCAATTAGGATTTTTTAGCATTCAAACCAAACGTAAGAGAAGCAAGATGGTACCTTCTTAACATACACCTGATTTTGTTCTTCATATAATCTTAGTAGTATTGCTTTGAGTCTAACCACTGGAGTAAGACTGAACTGTGGACAGATAAAAGACGCTGCTGACACCTGCAGCAGCTGAAGATGACATCCTCCTCAAGCCACCTATTACACCTTCTTCATCCCTCCCACCCTGCCTGCCAGGCAAGGCAGCAGAGCCTTGTGCTGGTGCATCTGCCTCATCAGGTTGAGGCAAACAGCCTGTTTCCCTGCCTGTCACCACTCTGCACTGGAACAGGTAGCCTGTGTGTTCCTGCTGCCTCTGCTGAAGGGAGGATGGGCTCCCCCAGAGTCTGAAAGGATAAAAGGCCAATAATATCTCAAACCACATCAGCAACTCTTACATCATCAGACCAGTATCAAAAATTTGTCCAACTACATTGTAAGATGTAGCTGAAATTCTAAACTTTGTTATTCCTTTTTGCTTACTAAGGGAATGTAACTTAATCCATAGTCCAGGGCTGTCATCAATAATTGCAGGGAATTCCCCTGACTTTTACCATTTATCCTGCCTTCATTTACCATCTGAAGAGACACAACCCTTTTCTTACTCTGAGGATATGCAGTGTTTAGCAGAATGTTATCTTTGGAACTCTTGCAAGAGCTAAGCTGCCATTAATTAAGTACCGAAATACACACAAGCATCTTGAAATCTGTCTTAAATTATATAAGATGGATGGCTTTACACAGATAAAAAATATTGAATTGCTGTCTTATCTTTATTGTTCAGATGCATGTGTCCTATTATATTTGCCATACAGCATTAAAAAATCCTTTAGTGGAGATGGAATCAGGTACCCTTTCACTGCATTTCTTGATTTCTTGGGACCCCAAACTTCCTCTCACTCTTCACTGGCTTGCCCTCTGGTAAAACTGAGAAATTCACAACAGG
Source organism: Cisticola juncidis (assembly GCA_013400215.1). Lineage (NCBI taxonomy): Eukaryota > Metazoa > Chordata > Aves > Passeriformes > Cisticolidae > Cisticola > Cisticola juncidis. The sequence goes on from VXBR01008901.1 coordinate 828,621, forward strand.
TGCTTGAGAAATGCCCATTGAAGAAATAGGTGAGCAGAACTAAAACACAAGATCACCTCTCTGAGTTTCGTGAGGTCAATCCAATTTGTTGAGAAACATATAAGGAAACACATACACATACATTGTTGCAGATTTATAGTCAGTTCCACTGAAAAATTAAAGGGCTTAAAAGGTTTAGGAACCCTAGAAAAGCTAGGCAACTAATTATCTGAGAGTCTGTATGCTATGAGTTCTCAGCACCTGTGAAATGGAGCAGTGGAAACCCTGATGTTTTGTACTGAAGAACAGAAAGAACTGATGAGCTGACAGAAAAGATGTGAAAAGCCTAATTTAATTTATTTGCACGGGACCATCTAGGAACTATTACGTGGAACAGATAGAAGCAATTTTCTGTATTGTTTTTCCTGTTGCATTAACCCGATTCACTACCTACCTTCAACACCTAAAATGAGATTCTACAGTCAATAGCCTTATTCACATTATAATTCAGATTCACCAATAACTAATAACTTTACAATACTGAAATGTGTAAGAAAATGTTTCTGCAAAGCTCTCATTATGTCTTCTTATCAAAAATAAAGTTGCTCTTGCAGAATACATCCCTGTACTACCTAGATTTTGAGTGGTTAACTTTACAGAGAAAATACATTTTATATATATACATATTCTGTGTGACATGTATTTTAGATTTCTATATATACTTATCTGTGTCCATAATAAATTTACACAATTTATCTTTCTACATAGAAAAGTCAGTCTCTACTACCTAGCCACCTTGAAATGTCCAAGCAGCAATGCAGCACCCCTTCATACAACCACAAAAATCCAAACATAGGAATTCACAAATCCTTCCTCTAGCAGGATCTAACTTACAAATATTTTTCAGAGCAAAAGAGGCTAAATCCAGGCTGCTGCTCCCTCACAGGATCTGTGAGAGAGCAGCTCAGCCCACAGTGGGAGCTGAGCAGAAGTTGCCTTTTGCTGCAGCCCATCTGCCCCTGCCTGTGCCCTTAGCAATGGAAAAGTGGCACAGTTCTGCTCGTTTCTGGAGCAGGAAATTCAATTTTCCCAGTATGGCTGAAAAGCTTTGAGCAGCACTGATCACTCCTAATGAAAAGCAGAAGGGCCACCTGAAAATAAGAATTGCTGCCACTTTTGTCAGAATCAAAGCAGCACAGTACATATTCTAGGGCAAATATAGCAGAGCCTGTAAGAAACATTCTCAAAGGTAGCAGGGGAAGGCTTGACTTTTAAAGACCTCTTCAGGAACAAATTTTTGCAAGACCAATTACACGTGTTTGCAGAACGCGAATAAAGAACAAGGCACTTCACCCTGTTTAAATTATCTCAATATCTTTAGCTCCAGTACGACAGATACTGAGCAGCGGCGACTCTTGAAGAGAAAACAGGACTGCAGTCATTTACAGCCCTATGAAAGACACCAGTGCAGAGTCAAATGCCATTATATCTAGGGTTTTCACTACTGGCAAGGTACAGTCATTGCCTCATAAAAGTCAATCTGAATGTATTTCCCATTTCTAGATAAATTCAGTGCTAAAACCTACCCTGTTACTCATTTTTAATGAACACCTGGGACAAACAGGCCACAGTAAATCTGTTTTCCAGAGGGTGGCCACCACAGCCACATGGAATCAATAAACACACACACTTCAAATGTTTTATGTGGCCCAGTTATGCACCACTGACCACACAGTCTAATATGTCACACAGCAATAAATATTTCTATATTTTATCTTACCTCACACGGCACACACATCACCCACACTTCTGTTTAGATGACTATGTACACTTTGAGTAACAGTTTAAAACATTTAGAAAGCTTCAAGGTGAATGGTATGAGAACAACCTTCAGAGACTTTTTTCTCACAGCTTTTCCACCTCCACTCATACCCAGAAAAACATGGGCAGTACCTGACTTCTTTTACAAGGTACTTCTCAGATTTCTGGTTAGAACTGTCATCAGATAAAAAGATGACATGCAGTGAAAATATAACAAAAAAGAAGATTGAAACAGCAAGAATTTAAAAAACTCAAAGCAAGCATACACCAAAGCTAATAACCTGATCTGATTCCCTTAAGCAGTGGTAGAGACTGCCCAGGACCCCTACACTCTGTGTGCATGTGTGAGTTGTACTAGTCAGTAGAGAAAAAAGTACAACAGGTTCCTGTTTTCTAATTTCCCATTCTGGAAGTGTGTCTCTTTTCTAGGATATTTTCCTGAGCTTCATATCAGACCCAAGTATTTTCAACCAAGTCATTCTGTGTAATAAAAACAAACCAAGATAATACCCTGTATTTTTAAAGACTATTTTTTATAACAAGTTTAAGTTGTTTAAGTCCTGATGAAGTTTTTGGGAAGATGCATGATTACAGATTTATAGGACAAAAACTGGGACCACTGAAATACAAAAGGTATCTATACAGGATAACTATTATTAATAATCAAAAGGAGTCTCCTGTACTAAATCACCTTTATTGCCTTCTACACACAGGGCATCTTTCTTTTTCTTTTTTTTAATGCATTTCTGGCACTTTTGATAGCACTTCAAAAAGGAAATTAATTTAAGGGATAAAAATATTAGTGTTTAAAGTTATGTAAATAATTTCAAAAAGTCAGTAAAAACTAATTATTCTTCATTTGAGTCTTACAAAAAAAATGTGGTATGAATCCTGCCAAAATACACAGCAAAAGAATTATGGGTAATATGAAATAAAGTACCAGAACTGACAGTTAAATCTATTAGATTACTTACAAATTCACACTAAATATAACCAAATATCCTTTTGTAGTGTAACTTGCAAACTTTGATTGCCTGCAGTAAAATCTGTCATAACTTTAACAACCAGTTTCCTCATCTAGAGGAAGAACATACTTCAAGTGTAACTATCAAGGATTTTTCTAATCCCTTTCATGTAATTACTTGGATATTTAATGCAGAATCCTTGATAGTTAAAACTCATATCAGCTATGGAGGATAAGAAAAGGCACAAAGTGTTCCCCAGCCTGATTCTGAGCCTCTCAAACACCAGGATGAGAGGAAGCAATACCACAGAATTTTCAAGGAGAAAACCATCTTAACCCTTTGCTGAAGCTACCAATTCTTGAACCAAAGCAGCTGGAAAAAATACATATATACACTTCTGAAGCTATTACTACCTTATTACACACAGACAGAGGAGACATCTCACTTTTTCCAAATCCTCACTCTTTATTTTTTGATAGCTTTAAAAACTGCAACCATTAGGGGTTCATTGTGCAGAATTATGTTTCCACCGACTCCTGCAAATAGTCACCGATGTAGATGTGTCAGTAACTGCATACCTGTATAAATGTGTGAGAGACTTACTCAAATCTAATAAAGGTAGGTTTCTGCAAAGTTTGAGCACTTTTCCCTCTAATGGAAATTATTACAGCTTCTCAGGCAAAACCACACAGAACAGCTGTAAAACTCCCACGATTCTGGCGCAAACAAGTCATTCCGGTTTACTAATTAATTGCATTTAATATTCAATTTTGTAAGCTATATTGTGTAATGATTTAATTTCTTAAGCAACAGCTCCCAACTAAAAAATAGTCTTAAAATAATTTTTATAAATGAGTAGATGTTAAAGAGTTTATTGGAAGTCCCACTGCAATTAGGTGGCTGAGTCATGAATCAGTTTGTTATAAAGAACAGTGTATGGCCTAATTGCAATGGACTGGGATCTAACATTTTATTCTGGGCTTTGACATGAACTCCTTATATAGCCTTTGGGAAAACAAACTCTTCAGATGGATAAATTAAGGTATATAAAGTCATGATAATTGTACTTACTCATAGGACAGCAAATTAAATAATAATTGCAAAACAACCTGGGAGGGTAATATTAGAATAATAAATAACACCACACCATATCACTTTTGAGGGGGCTTCAGAAACTTTTTTCGTGTACATGAAACTTTCTGGAAATAATCCCCTCATCTCAAATAAAATACTTTAAAGCCAGTTCAGCTCTGTGGGTGTTAGAGCTGGCTTCACTTGCCATTTTGGCTCACCATTGGTGCTGTGCTTGTAAGAAATTAGAGGAAATAGTTCCAAGCAAAAGCCCAAGAAACACCAACCAACCACAGTATACAGAAGTACACTATAAATTTCTGCTTCCCACCTCTCACAAAAAGCACTTGTACACATTATTCCTAGGCAGCTTACAGCTGAGACCTCCTAAGGGACAAGAAACATGGCTTGTACAACCCAGTGCACAAACTCAGAGGCCATTTAATAAACCTACATTCCCTTGCTGAAACAGATGCTACAGGATGATGCACATCACTTCTGTATGAAGGACACCAAAGATCTTTACAGGTCATTTCCATTCACTTCTTATCTACAGAGGATTTCATGGGAGAGTAAGAATAACAATAAACTCCTTCCAAGTTTTCAGCCTGCTTCTGCACGTCATTAGAGATAGAGCCTACTTTCGGCTCTCCCTCCAGCATTTTAAGGTAAAATGTCAAGAACATCTGAAAATTCAAAGGTCTATCAACATGTCTTAACGGTTCACTAGTCACTGAACTAAGTCCTAAAAAAAATCCCTGATCATTAAGATGTTAGGGAGACATTTCTCATTAAGCTTGCAGAACTCCAGGAATGTTTAAACTAGGTCCCATGACACTGTCTGTTCCTCTCAAAGTAAGATTCTGGCACAGGTGAAGGAAAACAGCTTTCTGAGTTCTGGGGACAACAAGGAGCCAATGACACAAGTAGCTTCAGTTCTCATCTACTGCCATTTCAGATGTTCAAAAGCCTTCACAAACAAGAGGTTATTTTTCACCTCAAAAGGACCTTCTCCCTAGTATCTATCATTAAAATTCATAGCTAACAGTGAAGTCTATTATCAAGACTGAAAAGACTCTAAGGGATATATAAAATCTACCTTCTTAGCAGCAGGTTTGCTGGGAGCATATCCAAACAAGATTTTAATCCTTGAGTTCCCTCTCTATGCCAATCAAAATCCTCATCTTACACAACCCAGCATCAACATCATCTTGTTGAAATCCTGAAATGCTTGGTACATTTAGCAATTCAGAAACACTGGAATTTTCAAATGGGAGTTTTCTGTTCCTTGGTTTAGCTTAAGAAGCAATAACCACAAGTAAATACAAGGCAAGTGTTTTACCTGATTTTTTTCCATTGTGACTAATTCCCTTGTTTATAAAAGCAACAAGAAAAACACAGATACAAATCCAAGATTCTCACAGCTGCATCAATTTCATCTAGCTCCTGTCTCTCTACTAAGTTCATACTGAAAGAAGTCTACTTATGAAGAAAACTCCTAATTATGATTATGAAGCATGTTATAGTTGCTTAAATACAAAAAAGTTCTTGCTCAAAAAATTTCCAGACATTAAAGCTGAGCATCTGATTTTTTTTTTGAAATTACTGCTACTAGCTGTAGAAATGGCTCAGCATCCTGAAAATTAGGCCTCACATTTCAATATTTAAGCTTTGCATCCATAAGTGAAAATTATTCTTAATAACCACATTAGTTTTCTTACCCTGAATATTTTCAAGCCATATCTATGCTAATATACTAACGTTTATTCCAATAAAATGAACATGACTGGATATATCAATGCTTTCACTACCTACCAAATGTGCAACATAAAGAAAGTTCTAAAATGAAAGAGACAACCATATATCTTTTATTTGTATTCTGAAGTCTCCAAGAAAAAGACATTTCTTTTAAATGACCACTTTTTTCAGACATAACCACTTACAATTAAATTTTATCCTCCAACATCTTAGAACAAAAACATTAAGCACCAAGCAAGAGGAATGCTGACGTGATTTAAGAGATGTGGGTTCAGTTTCACACCCTGCTATAGACCTCCTGTGCACTTTCTAGCACGTGCCTTGAACTCTGTACCTCTGCTCTCCATCAGAGAAAAAAGTTGTCAGCTTTAACCTCTATTGCCTATGATACATTAACACTTCTGAGGTATTCCATCCTTAGTGATGGAGGCAATCTGAATATCTGGAAGGATGCAGAAGCAGTTTTGTTTGCTTTTCAAGCGAAAAAGCACCCTGCATCCCAGCTAATCTCAGCAGTAAGTTATGTAACACCACAAAATTTTGAGATTTCTTTACAAGTATTTAGAACATTAGGGCAGATTCCAAGCCAACATCAAACCTGCCAGCAGAAAGAATAAAGCTGGTGGATTAGGTGTTCCTTGAAGCAAGAACACCAGCTTTGGGACAAAGTCAAGGTTGTTACCTCACTTCAACACCACCAGCTTGAGCAGAAATTGCAAAGGCTCACAATATCTTAAAACATATGCTGACATTGAGAGATTTCTCCTCTTCCTTGCTCCTCTATACAAAACTCTACAAGGTCATAAAACTTGCCTTTTCTAGTGAGGTAGGACTGAATAGGTCCCTTTACAAAGGCAATGAAAAACGTGGTTATCTATTAAAAGCAATGTGAGCCTCTTGCACATAATACAAATCTGTGGATTCAAATAGTTCAAAGTTACATTACATTGCTGTGTTCAAATAACAGTGACTTTAAAATGCATTACTATTAATCTATCAACACATGCTTTGTCACAAGAAATTTCTCTCAGAAGCATATCTTGATGTGCAAATGTTTAGACAAACTACTGTAATATTTTAAAACAGACTGTAAACTTCCTGTACAAGCAAGCACTGACAAAGGTGAGGGAGGAGAAAGAAAGTGACCAAAGAGATTTGTACTAATTCAGATATATTAAAGTTCATGCCTGTAACTTGGCTAAAAAAAAAAAATCCTTGCAATAAAATACTGTTAATAATCCTTTTGGAAAAGCTGAAACAGCATCCAGACTTTGTATAAAGCACAGAGTCTTTAAAGCAATTTATGAGTACAATGGTAGGTCTAGTTTCTTACAGAGTCTATCAATGCTGCTATCTAAAGCTCTAGTTTTTCCTTCTGCCTACGACTTTTCCCCTCACCATTCTCCAGTCCATAATTAGGATGAAGCATGTGCCAGTTTCTTCCACAACTACAGCAGTGACAGTGTATCTTTCCCACCAACAATTCTGACAGAACTTAATCATTATTTAGACTTCTAATTTGTTCCAGATGTTGATCTGGGCAGGAAGGGACCTTGGGAAGTCTCCAACCCCCTGCTCAGAACAAGGTCAGCCAGGAAATCTCAACCAGCTTCACCAAGGCCACGCACAGTTCAGTCTTGAAAACTTCCAAGGACAGGCCTTCCACAATCTCTTTGGGAATTTGTCCTAATGTTTAATTTTGTTCAAGTGCACTGCAGAATTTAAAACTTACTAGCAGGTAATGGAGGAAGATGAGACAAGCAGGCAGCTGAGTTGCATAATGCTTGTTTACATAGAAAATGGGCTGAGAAACAAATGACAAAGTTATATAAATATTTATAGCTATTCATTTATGTAGAGGAAGTGATAATCATACTTACAGGCCTCAAGACAGACATATATCTTAGAATTTTTGAAAGCAAAATGAACTAACCAGATTTTGCAGAATTAACTAAAGCTCAAGTATAAGTTAATGACAACTTCAAACTCTTTATCCTTGTTTATTTAAACTATAAAAAGTGAAACTTTTTAGCGGATACATAAAGTAAAAATAGCAAAAAAACAGTGAAATGCATATGCATTTTAAAAGGGCCAGAAGACTATAGTCCTCTAAAATATTCGTTCACTCTTCAAGGCCAACACACTCATATTACTTTAATCAATTTATAATCACTGATAAAAATTCCACTGCAAAACTTTTAAACTATTTTAATAGGATTTTCTCTAGCTCATTAAAATTACACGTTTACAGTCTTCAAGAATAGGCCTAACAATTAATTCAAAACCTTCTTAGTAGCATCACCCACTTCCAAAGGATTAGCATTCAGGATCGACAGTGTTGTTCTGTCCAGTTGGAATCACAGCAAAAGAAACAGTTTCTCTTCCATCTTGAGGTAAGAACCTTTTACTCCAAAAAGTCTGTGCTCCTGACTTTTGGCACTACCCAAGATCTGGCCCCTGAAATGCAAGCCTAGGTCACAAAATTCACTGGTGATAATTTGGCTGCCATGATCTAGTCTGCAGAATCGAGCATTACATACTGATACAAACTGCAGTTCCACAGAGGCTTGTACTTATTTTCTTTTTAAAGAATTTGACTGATTACAATGAACCTAGCTGCAGGTCACTAAAACATACGAAAAAGTAGAACAAAAATAACAGGGCTAATTGGCAAACAACCTGGCCTGAACTTCTGTTCTCTCATCAGCCCCTATGTAGAAGCTAAGGCAGGTAGACACCAGAGTTTTTATGATACTGCATAGCCTGAAAAGATTTTGTGTGTCTAGTTCAAAGCAGAGACTTCTGTTGCCCTAGAAACTAAAGAAGAATATAGCTTATGTCCTTTAAGTTAATAAAAACATTCTACAATGCACATAAAAAAACTTTGCAAAAAATGCTTTTTTTTTTGATCTTCCTCACAATGGTACAATTAGGGTACAACTCTGGATATTTTTCAGAAGATGGACTATTCTACAGAAACTCTAAGTGACCACACTGATACAGTGAACGAATTCAAGACAAAACAGCATAATTGCTATAATATTCTCTTTTACTGCAGAAATAGTATTCTGATTTCATGTCCTTTCAACCATAGTCAACCCTCTTCTACCAACAAAGAAAAAATCCAAGGCCTTGATTTGAGCAGATGCTCTGAAAGCCTCTTCACTCCTGCCAAGTTTCTACCAGAACATTTTATTTTCAATTTGGTAAGCAAAAGCATTCTGCCATGACTTCAGAAAATTGGTGGCCCTTATCTTATAAAAGAATTTATCTAATTACCATATGCCTGCTATAAATAATTGGAATGTTAGAATAAACAGAGCACCAAGAAGGTTTTATTCTCCACGGGTTTAAGAAGTCACCTCCATCTTCAAGACCTCAGCTTTCTAACTCCAGAAATTTTATTCCAAAAAGTGCTTATCATCTTATTAAGTGAAACTGTTTCCATATCTAAAGATGAACAGATCAAAATAAGAGCTTCAGAACTGTCAGAATTTTTCGATTGTTTGTTATTTGTTTGTTCTTATTAAAATAAATTTTGGTTCATCTTCAAATACAAAATACAGCCTCCCAACATACTACCTCTAAGTGGAATAAAGATAAATATAGAGAACATTTTCCTGATAACCTCCCTTCTATCTTGAGCACAAAACTCAGAAATAATTTTCTTAGGAGATTCCTTCATTCTTTCTACAATAAGACCGGTACCAGTTAAAGAAAAACAACAGACTACTTCATTCCAAATCAGTGTTGTGACTATAATCCACTCAGATTATATCCAGAAATTCCTTAATAAGAACTTGTTTATAAGATGACATTAAATACAGGGTATCTAATAAAACAGTGAAATCTAAACATTTTTCTTTTCCTCACATACATAGATGTGTGTATGTATCTCTCAAATCTAATATTTGATTAACTATCAAAAGGAAGCCAGCTAGAATGAGGAACTCAGATATACTCATCATCTCAAATGTCGAGCTATTTATATTTTAACTACTGTATAAATGTTAATCTCCTTGGGTCTAGTCTAGGTTATAAAAAGCTCCTTTTTCCCAGAAGAGTTTTACTAACCTGTCTAACAGCCATTTCATTGTCCATGAAGACGCTCTGTGGCAGCCAGTCACCGCTGCAGACCGTTCTATCTGTCCCTGTTAACCCCACCAGCAAGGCTGGCCCCTGGGACTGCAGCAGCAGGCCCTGCCTCTCTGGGGATGCGGGCACCTGGCTGTGCTGGCCGTGCCAAAGCTGTGTCAGCAGCACCGGGCTCACAGCCCAGGGCTCCGGCTGCTGGCATCCCTTGGGCACCGGAGCGGCTCCGCGCTGGCGCTCTGCCGGTGTCACCCAGCCAGACGGCGAGGATGGGCCTCGCTCGCTGGCAGAGACAGCAACCCCTGCACCAGTGGGGGACAGAGGCAAACAGAACTAAACCAGTGCCCACGTCTCTTACTGACTTAACTTCTTTTCAGAGGGAGAAACCACAAACAAGCCAGGCCAACCCAAGAAATTTCTTTAAAATGCTGCGCATTCCCGCATGGATGCCAATTTTAATATTGCTCAAATTAGGTACGAGACAAAACAATGTCGCTTTACACTGGTTTAAACAAAGTTGCTCAGAAGTAATTTGGTGAAAGAATTTTCACATGTAGACAAAGGCTATTTTAAATGATTTTAAACAGAAGATACTGCAGAACCTGATGGAATTAATATTTTTTTTCCTTTTATCCTGAGTCCTGACCCCAGATGGCTAAAAGACTGAAAACCTCTTGTGTACATATATGCATGTATTTGTGTCTATGCTTTACATAGACATACATTCTCTCTCTCTCTTTCTGAGAAAACTTAATTAAAAAAAGTACTTCATTTTATTCTAAGAAATGAAATATTACCCCCATATTTACATGTTTATTTGTCACATTTTAGGTACAGAAAGGATGTTAATTTGTATACTTAACCCTCAAAATTAACAGTAAGAAAATATCTGAAAAATATTGAGATATTTAAAAAGGAAGGTTTTCTTTTAAGAAAGAGATTATGTTTAAAGGTACTGTACACACACCCTAGTGTCCATTACACCCTCTTCATTGAATAACTAATTGGTAACTAGAATTTCCTGAAAATAGTCCACTAATTATTTTTTCCACATTAAGTTGTCCTATTCAGAAAGGCCATTCCAATTAATCTGAAGGTGTGTGTGGAGGTGTGAAGCCCAGACTGTTCCCAGTCCTTTTAATCTAACCACATTTCTTGCTGACAGACAGAAAGTCTTTCAATGCAAGCGTTTTGATCATCTCTTGGAAAAGAATGCAAACTTCAATTACTAGTCTAATTATCCCAGCTAGGAAGGCAATACAATTGCTTAATTTTAGAGTAATGATAGACTTTCAAGGTGTGCCTTCTCAGCTTTCATCCAAGGCTGAGCTTACCATTGTCCCTCTCTGGCACATGAATCTACCACAGTGGCAATCACAATTTCTGTCTAAAAACCATGTGGAGGAGAATTCAACGTCCACCAAGTTAGGTGATTTTACACCTTTAGGTTATTTGTTTCCTTTCACGAATATACTCATCTCATTTAAAAAGGGATGCTTTTATCTTTTTTGTGTGTATTTTTACCAAATGTACTTTGTGAGAAAAAAATAGGAAAGGCAATATCCTGCAATAAATTGCAGCAACTATATTGAACAACCAAGTTCTTGAGAACCCATGTAAAGAAAATATTTCATTTTTTTCAAAAATCATACTTCTTTCCTCTGTAAAGTCTACAATCCAGTAATTCTTTCCAGAGGGGAAAACTTCATAAACACAGGGTTGTTTCTTTTTTCCCAATGTGTCCCTATCAAGCCTAGGGACACATTAGCAAGCTCTGCAATTCATAGCACCTTCCTTCCCTCTTCCTTATGTTCCAGAGCCATTTGGACATTTTACATTTAAGAACTCTGATGGTAGCTTTCTGTATATTTTGCTTTCCTTTTCATTACAGAGTTACATTGTAAACTTTGGTTATTTGGTAAAACCTGAATTGCATGGATTTGTTCAAAGAGCTACTAAAGTACCTAAGACGAAGCAGTCTGGACAAACCACCTTTCCACCATCAAGGTACCCTGATGTTTATTTTCAGCTTATCGTGATATAATTTTTAGAGGTAAGGGCCCTTTGAATGAACCTGCTAGCATTTAGTCTTGTGATGGAGGGTTCCCAGCGTCTTCAAGAGCCCTTCACTTCCTTCCCTTCAGAAAGGGCCCTGCCTCCTGTCAAATGTTCACATCTTGTCTCCAAACCACCACTACAACCCTGCAGCGAGCTCTTGGCAATTACAGGTGTAACCAACAGTGTAAATCAAAAAGATGGAAGGAACAGTAGCTCCAGTCCATCAGGAGGCTGTCCAAGGACTGCTTTTGCACATCATGGTTCCTGAATCCTGAAAACCACCTTCACACAGATGAGGAGCAAGTCTTCCAATTACATGGTCAGGACAGAACCTGGGGCAAAAGGCCTGTGGCAGGAGAACCATTCCCACAATGTAAAAACTGGAACTAGAGTGGTAATAGGAACAGCATTCCTTGCCAACAGTTGTTAACAGACTCATCTGATAAGTAGTAAGTATCTGATCTGGTTTAAAGAGAATATTAGAAATAAAAGAGTTACAAGAAGTTTGATTAAAAACTGCTAGACAGTAAAACAGACTCAGAAATTTGCAGCAACTACATAGTAAGACAGTGACACTTTGTTAAGTAACAGAGGTTACAAAAATCCCAGATGGAACAACTACATCCTCTATGGTGCCAGACTAAAGGTGAGACTATTAGATATCCATTCATGCAGTCCAGGCAAAATTATCAGCTGAGCCATTATGTTTTCTTTAAAGGCAGCAGAGGACTCTTCAGTCCCAGTCCCATCAAAACACAGCCACACATGCATCACACTAACAGGCAGCCTGGCTTCTCTCCAGTTTTAAGGAATTTTGGGAATATTTGGATTGAGTGAAATTCTAGAATGTGCCATCATGCCTAAATTTTCTAGAACATAACAACCAAGGAGCACAAGGCTAGTGATTCTCTCACATGGCCAACCTATACTGACTACTGGAGAAACAGATGGCATGAAAAGAGACTGCTGAGCATCTGCAACTTCTAATGTTAAGGCAGGCTGCAGACAGACAGAAGAGATACCTAATGAAGGCAAACTAATCAAGTTTCTTCCTGTTTTAACATTAAAACTCTACAGACTCCTAAATGGCTATCCTGATATCATCTTCTTCTCCAGTTTCTTCCTAGGAAAGAGTCTATCATCTCTCAGACAACTATTTGTGTAAGGATAGACATCTAAGCAGATTCTACTCCAAATAAAATGTTCTAAACAGCAATATAACATAAGCTGTGCATAGAATTCCTTCTAGAGAAGAAAGCATCTGAAGTACAAGACTTGTTAGGCCTATGCTGTGGATGATTTGATCAAGTCTGTGGCCTACTCCATATTCTATACTAAAAAAGTCGTAGAAAGGCATTCAGAAACTCACTGCCCAAAACATACAGAATGGAACTGATGTGAAAAAGGAGGCAGAGAGGTTAACTCGTTCTGATGGCAAATATTTCTGGGTCTGAAGGTAAAACTGAGGTAGATAAATACACTGAGACTACAGAAGCATTTAAAGGCCCATGACCAAGAGACTGCTCCACAAAATTTCTCCTTCTCCACTAAATATCTTGAAAAGCTGCACCCAGCCAAAGTTTTTGTTTAAACAAGGTGTCTGTCTGAAGGCCTAGAGCTGTGTGAGCCCAGCTGAGCCACATACTGGAACCAAATCAGGGTCACACACCCAAGGTCTCTGCAGACTTGCAAGGACAAGTCCCTCAATTGGCCTAATTCACTAAACATTGTTTATTGAGTCTACTAATACAGCAATAGTAAGATAGTCAACAAATCTACAACAGATATCACTTCCACAGAAAGCCCTGGGAATAAAAAGCAAGAGGTGTCAATGCCATTTCTCACATTTAACATAGTACAGCAATTACAACCCTGATCAATGAGGTGACAGACCTGCACCACACACCTTGAGTCATAGGAGTTTCACATCTGCTTTTCCCAGAAGACTGTTCTAATCACTAAACTGCAAGAGAGGTTTAGAAAATACTCTTTAATCTTTTTGTTGAAGATGTACCACTATGAAGGTAAGTACAAAAACACAAAGGCAAATTCACAAGTCCCAAGGGAACAACAGAAAAAGATTGGATGTACAAGATAAAGAAACATACCAGGACTAGTACTCAGAGATTTCTCAGGACTGCTTATTCTCTTTAGATTAGGAAATCACTCCAAAAAATGCAAAATTTATATCCCATATCGTTAATGATCACCAGAAGACTGCCCTAGTCCAGGTGACCATAATATTTCAGGAAAGGTCAGCTGTTGCTTCATGATGACATACTGACTTCCATTTCTCTCCCACTCTTTTTAAGTGTTTTGACCCATGGCCAATCCTGTTTCTCAAGAGAAAACATTCTGCATATATGACTTGGTAGTTTGAGTGGTTTGCTGCAACAGTATTATACTTAATACTTAGAGCAAAGCAGATTCCTAAGGAAATGACCCAAAATAGCTTAGTCTTTTTTTTCTGTAAGGCCTGGGTCTCATTTATTTCTAAATGAAAAGCATAAAAAGAGAAGGTTGGCACTGGGGGAAAAGATATTAAAAAAGGCATCTGTTCCAGAGCACTGCATGTTCAGGAGATCGATGCCAGAAGTGCGTGCTTACATCCTGCACATTTGGTACAATAACGAAACCAACCTCTCCTACCTCCAAAGCCTCCATGCATCCTGAGGAGCTCATCTGTTAAAGAATCCAAGCAGATCAAACAGATTTAAGTGGTGCCACACTGACAACCCCCACTCCCCTCCCTCCAAACCTAACACCACACCCAAAAGGAAGAAAGCAATGGGAGAATTCACTCGACATTATCACTTGGACTTTGTCAGTGGACTGCAGCAGCCTTAACCCAGCAGAAGGTGACTCATTCTTCTCTCTTCCAGGCATTGTAGGGAGTGACCTGCATGTCAGCTACCAAGAATTCAACTGCATCTCAGACTAACAGAGCAGATGCCATCTTTAAGCACCGAGATGGAGAGCCTGGATTTAACTGGAGACTGAAAAACACTCAGACCAGTTAGATTTTTTGCTTTGTGGGGTCAGAAGGGTATGAAAGGCATCTGACAAAATCCTCCAGAGGAAATAGTTCAACCTGATCATCTTCTGCCCTCCAAATTATCAAAAAAACCCCAACCTGAATTCCTGAAGCTAAAAAAACCCCAGAGTTAAACCACAAAACACCACTGTGTGACAGATCTTCAGCAGCATAATTTCAGCAGAAGGGGGGCAATTTCTGAACCTGGAGATAGAAGACTACTACTAGGAAAACCTATTAATACATCAAGTTCTTCTGGCAGTAGAAAGTAATCCACAGACTGAAAACATACCTTCCCAAATACATGTATTTACAAGTAGCAGTACACAAATTAGGACTGATGTCACAGTTAACAAAAAATACATTTGTTCAGCATTCTGCATCATAAAATACATTAAACACAGAGGTGGGTGAAAAAAGCCTCACCAGATTTTTTTTCCCCTCTCATTTATAAATTTTGGGGAAAATGGTATAAACCCCAAATATTTTATATTCATTGTTTAGTTCAAACAAAACCAAGGAGTTTTTAAAACTTATAAATTAAATTAAAAACATAGTATGGACATTTCAAAAGAAAAGGAATTCTTGAGATAATTTATGCGTTTCTATATTGGTCTTATAAAGTTCACAGCTTTTTCAAAGGATAGAAGCTTTCCAATTATTTTATAAAACGTTTCAAGTAGGACTTTGTGCAGCAGTTTAAAAGATGTTACAGCAATGCTGGTCTCTGCAACCAGATCTAATCAGATAAAGTAGGTTGATCAGTCCTGGCTCATACACTTTACTGTAAAATGTATTAGGAGTAAGAGGGCAAACAATTCAAATATTCTCCTATGGAATCTTGCTCATAATTCAGCAGATATGCGTGTAGGCTAGCGGTGACCTATCTGGCTATTTCTTGAAAGCATCCTTTCTTGCAGTTAATCAGAAACCCAGGATCAGAGCTCTTCTTCACAACATTCAGAGCACTTAAGTTCAATGCCTTATCCAATTCATTTCCAGCTCAAATTAAATTGTAGTTGAGTTGAAACTCACATGGGAATCTCAAACACTATTAATCTTTTAGTTAAGGTGGCTACCTGTTAACCAGAACAATAATGGAAGTCCCCAAACCATTCTATAAAGTAAGAACTGTATTTTCTTTTACCACGGACCACTACCCTAAACACTATTACATCCTAATATTTTAAAAATGCTTTAATGTCTTCCTCATTACCATGACTTTCGCAGAAGATAATATTTTTTAAATTGTTTAAGCTCTATCTGCAAGACACAAGTGATATTTCAAAATAAACTAATTAACTTAAAAACACTTCCATTTTTTTTGTCCTTTATCTGGTCTTTCACCTAGTCTAGGGCTAACAAAGCCAAGAATTAACATATTGTCACTATTGCAATTTTGAAGAGTACAGCACCCAATTAATTGAGCAAGCCCCATGACATTAATGTTGAGAAAGGATAACGTGCTCATAACACACCTTTAATTCTCTTGTCTAGACTAGGATTTAAGACAACACAGCTGCCAAAATGCATCCAACCCATTGACAAAGAAAGTGTTCAAATTGCACTCATCATTGTAAACTGTACCTAGACTATAGTGTTGTCCTTAGTGCAGCAAAAACTGAATACTAGTCCTGTATTGGAAACCTCTGGAAAACAAACCCAGAACAGAACAAAACAAACCCAAAACAGAGCAGAAGCGATCTAATGAATAAGAGAGCCCATAGAAGCAGATAGCTACAGTTCATGTTACCTTAAAAATCTTTATACATAAATCTTTATACAAGTCCCTACGTGCCAGGATAATTTAGCACTGCAGTCCCAATTGCTTCCCTATTCTCTCTCAAAACGTTATCATCACATACCACCTACACAATTTACAAGGAGGAAAAAAAAAAATGTTTGAGCAACACTTGCAATGCTCCAGAAATTAAATAACCAATAACCCCAGGTTTTATCTTAGGTACCAGAAATAAAAATCTGACATTCAATTATTAATAAGACAACTAGAAAAGAAATTTAATGGAAGGATTTGATGATTTTTTTTGGGGAGATCTACCTACTCAGACATTTCACATTTTCATTTACAAACTTCCAACAGCCAGAGAATGTCTGTTTTTAAAATTTTGGTCTAAAAAGTATGCCTGATAACATAAGAGCTTTAACTAAACATAATGTTACCCAGAATACTTCATGTTTGACCAAAAAATGAAACTTATTTCTATCCACACACTATCCAAGTGAAGAATTATTTTGAAAGAAAATATTTAACTTACTGTCAACTGTGTTAGCTATAAAAAACAGTATTTAAATAATTACTGTCCTCTCAACAAAACAGAAATTCAAAGGCAAAACTAGGAATTCTAAAGAGCAATCATCTTTTAAAATAAAATTTTCAAAAATCTGTGTCAAATATTCAAATATTCAAAAATCTGTGTCAAAACAGCCTAACAAAGAGCAAGGTAGAAAACATTCAACCCCAAGCATTAATGCTATATTACTGAAATAAGTTATGAAAGCAATTAAAGTCATGGTTACATTTGGTCTTTAACTCATTAAACAGCATTTTTACAACACAGACACAATCAAGCAATATTGCACAACCAAAAACAAATTTAAGAAGTCTTGCCACATACTGTTCTACTATTTGATAATTGTAGCTATCCAAAAATTATCCACACATTTCTACAACAACATAAGCTACAGCAGCAATTAAAACCCAAATCCAGAAGATGATGCTAAGGAATATAGGCATCATTTAAAAAAACAAACAAAAAAAAGCACTATACTCTAAACTAGCACAATCTAAACTAAACACACATACAAAATGAGCTTGCCTACCTGGCTTTTTCAATAAAAGTCCAAAGAACACCTAAAAGCAGGAGGGGATAAAAATATTTATATTCAGTGTTCGTATATGAAAACTGTCATGTCACTTTACCTTAGAGAGAAAAATAAGTAAAACTTGGGAAGGAATACCTATAAAATTATCTGGACTATGCTGTGGGAGTGGTAGGGAGCAGGGAAACAGCCAAAAACACCCCAACACATTAGAACACTCTGGTTATAAGCATTGTCTTCTATTTTCACATTTTCCACTGAAAGAAATCCAAAGTAATACGAATATTTCAGATTATCAAGAATGTGAGAGTGGGAGAGTGTGGGGGGGAAGAGTCAAGAGAACTCTGAAAATACGTAATTAAATTCAAAAGTTACTACAGGAAAACATTAAAGGTTATACGTTCTGAAGATGCATGAGCACCTTGAAATATTTAAGACTAAGCCAAAAAACTTTAAAATAATCTTCTATAGCTTAAAATCACACATTGTCAGAGACATTTCTTAGAGGGTTGTCTGTATGTGACTTGTAGGAACCTATAATTTTATCTGACAGAATCAATTCATTAATTTCAAATTAAAACAAAGGTAGATTCACACGCACAAAAAAATCTAATCTAAACTCTATACAATGCCTCTTTTGGTCTCTAAAGTTACTTTAAAAACACGAGAGCACAAATCTCAGTTGTAGCCTTTCTATTACAGACACTTTCTCCAGGACAGATTACATATCAGTTTCCCAATAAAACACAAGGGATGGCCAGACAGCTGAAGGTTCTGACATTATACAGAGTCAATTGGGTATGACTGACTACTTCTGTCTACCACTCCTTTATATCTCTACAGATGCTTACAGTATTTACATTGTTCTTACAAATCGGTGAGGTTCCCACCAGGCAAGCAGCTACCCATAGGTGTCCCTTAAGTAAGAAAAAAAAAAAAAAAA
>VXBR01008901.1:853007-976228 GCA_013400215.1 Cisticola juncidis
CGGGCCCGCGGTTCCGCTTCCCGGGCGGCGGGAGGCGGCTCCGGCGCGGTAAGTGCGGGCCGCTCCGGGCCTGGCGGCTTCCCGGCCCCGGGGATCCGCTCCTCGTGTAGGATCCGTGCGATTCACCACATCCGAGGCAGTGATCCGGCACGCGTTGGATGCCTTCGGGCGCACTGCGGTCTAGGCTGTCCCTGCAAAGGGGCGACTGGAGGTGTTTGTTGCCAGGGGGTGTTTGCCTTCTCGTCCCCTTCTGATAGAGAGAGGGCCAGAAAAGGTGGTGGTACAGTTTTGGTAAAGTGCTCCATCAAAACCGTATGGAAAATGAAGATGATTGATGGGATGGAATTCACAGTTCCTCCCAGCAACTGGTATCACTCTGGAAAGATGCTCACACTTGTATGCTTGTCTTTCTGCTATGAGAACGACTCCTTAACACTTTTTTTTTGTTGTTTTTTTCCCCTCAAACATAAATGGTTGGTATTATTTGATAGAGGTAGTAAAGACTTTGTTTCCATTAGAGAGATAAAGGTCAGCTGGAGCCCTTAGTCTGCTGTTCAAATGCTTTCAGAAAGCTGTTGGAAATGAGCCCAGTCCTGGTGCTGCGTTTCTTGTGCTGTTCTTCCCACTGCATTGTCATGTCTTCGTCTGAACTTAGGCCCAAGGTGTTGGCCTGCTTTCCAGGCAAGTCCGGTTCTGCTTCCTTTTTGGCTTGTTTTGATGTTTCCAAACCTAACAGTGGCAGATGTGTTAAGGGCTTTTAGGAGCACATTTGTCACTGTCTGAGTCTTTCAGTTAAATGCTTGCCAAGTGCAGTATTTTAAGCTTTCCAGTGTTTTGCTTGGGCATACTGTTTGGCTTTTCTTCTGTGTGTTTTTGATTTTTTTTTTTAATTACAAAGCTTCAAAACAAATTTTTCTTAGTAGAATGGCGATAGCTTTGGTGTGTCGAGGAGAAATAAGATTTTTTGCAGTCTTCTTGCAGTTCCTGTGTCCAAAGCTGCCAAAGCAAACTGGAAACCACATGTATTGAGTGATTTAAATATATCAGTATCAAAGAGGTGGACAGTTTTTTACAGGACTGTCAGAATTCATTTGTAAATATTGCAGAGCCTAATCAGAACTGAGTAATAGTTTCAATCAATGATGTCGTTTCTGTTGTTGACTGGAGTCCTTTAAGTCCTCTAGAAATGAGCCTAGAAGTATGTGTAATATCACAAAATACAAGATACTGCATGTACAGATGAATAACTATTTGTAGTGTGAATCTAGGAACCCTCCTTGAGTAATGGGAAAATACCTGGATTTGTTAGTCAACGATGACAGGAAGCTGCCAGTTTAATGTGGCTGTGAAAAAACTGAATGTGACTGTGTGCACACAGCCAAGTTTCTGGGTGACTGGTGAGACATTACTGTATCCAGTTCTGATGAACCATATCCAGGAAAGAGGAGTTTGTACAGAAGTACTTCTGGGAGGGTTACTGGGGATGAACAAAGCTTATCTACAAGAGTGCAGTGGGAATATTTGTTTGATTAACCTAGGAAAAACAAATGTAGGGGAGGGTTATGAGTAACCAGTAAGGCAGGGTGGAGTCAAACTCAAGTGAGTAGGCATTTAACCTAATGAGCAACACTGATGGAAGAGCATAGATCTAAACTGATTATAACCTAGATAGAAAACTAGGCCCTGTCTCAGTGCAGTGGGGAGCAGTGAAAACAGACTTACCTAACAGGCTTTAAAATGTGTTGTGCATCAGAACTGGAAGATTATGTGTAATTACACAGAACAGGTTTAAGTGATCAATGTAGGAGGGAGGGGTTTTAGGCCTCCCTGACTCATCCTGAGACCAGAGCAACCTTCTGATGTTCAGCAGAATAAAAGCTGTTCTCAGAAAAAAAGCTGTCAGCTGCTGGTTCATGATGAGGAGGGTGGGAAGGCAACAATTCTGAAAGAGGTAACAGGAATGCTCCCAGTAAGATTTACACCAGATGTTCAGTCTCTTAGATTTGATGGGCAGCAAAATGTTATTTTACTTAATCAAAATGTCCCTGTGTATGCAGGGGCCTAAGAAATGTAGACACTGGAAATAAAGAGGAATGGTGTATGTAGACTATGGAGGATGTAAAAAAATATTTGGGATGGTCAACTGGAGGAAGTGCTGGATGCAGTGAATAGCAAATGACTGTTCCCAAGGATCTCGCCATTGCTGTTGTGAGGCTGAACATCTTGTCATTGCCCTGTTTTTCTGAACTTCATTTCAGATTGTAATTCATGTGACAAGAACAACAACAACATGGAAAATTCACCTAATAAGTGCCGGAGGCTCAGAACTAAAAACAAATACAGTATCAGTTATGTGGAGTTATTTATAGTGAGGTGGAGAACATGGGGTCATTTAGGTGCTGCCAGTCTTTTTTTATTGCATGTTGCTTATGTTTCTGTTATTCTTTACTGAAGAATGGGAGAAAAAAAATAAGGTAGTAAATTGCAGGGAAAGAGAAACCTCCTGCCATGAAAGATTGAATTGGGCAAGGCTTGCCAGGCGAATATCTCAGCCCACAGCGTGCTTTCCCAGCGTGACTCCCTTTGTGGCTTCTCACAGGGGACTTTAGAGTCATCTAGTCCCCCTGTGCTGTACAGCTGGGCTTTTGCTGGCTTCCTAGGATTTAGAAACTTCAGTTTTATTGCTCACTTCTCAAGTCTTTTTATGTTTTGTATCGAGCTGTCTTATTTCAAGCTTCAGCGGCCTGTGGCTTACCGCACTGTTTTATAGTAGCCTGGAGTTTCTCAATAAATATTGAATTTTTATCTTGCTCAGCAACCAACACACTGGTTTGTAATTTTTTTGCTAGCTGTTGTAGCCTCTGACTATGCATTAGGGTATGTGTTTTAAAGAGGAAAATGCCCACTAATATCTATTTCCATTCCAAAGCTAGGGTTTGCCAATTCTTCACTAGTAACAGTATCAGTCACAAGATATAAAGTGTAGCAGTATGAAAGATGGGGGAATCTGTAGTTCCCTCCCTCTGAGAGCTGATGATGAGAGCTGACCCTGAAGCTTAAGAAAATGTGTGAGATAAAGCTGTCTGTGTTACAGATTGTTCTGGTGTACATTTGTTTTCCATGGTCAAGTGTTCTTTTAAGTGCATATTAGTAGAAGAACGTGATTTCCTGTCCTTGCTTACCATCATGTCTTTACATTCAGGCTGTCAATGCAGTTCCATCATCACATGGATTTCTTCTAACTGTGTGTCATTACACTATTTCAAAAGTGTTAAGGATTAAAATTTTGCTTAGTCTTTAATATTTCTTGCTAGATTATATTATTAGTGCTGTCCATAAATTTGTTATTAAATTAAGGATGCAACTGGGACTTGGCTTACCTTATCCTTAGCATTTTCTGGTGATCACACCGGTCATTTCCCTTTCATACCGGCAGTAAAGTTGTCCCATTCTTTTACCAATTGCAAAATTATAAACGATTGACACCTTTTTTCATGCTTTCTAGGTGAGAGCAGGAACTGAGTGTACCTGTAAAGGCAGAGGAGGCTGGGCCTCCTCTGTCATGTCTGGCAGCAGTCGGATGGTGCCTCAGATTGCCCAAGAGTCCATCAGTGAGAGCCAGCACCGTCTCCAGCCTGCTGGAGGGACTAGGATTTGGGATTTAATTTACCACACTGGAAGAGCAGGTTACAGAAACAAGGTTTCATTAACTTCTCTGCTTGCAGGCCAGTTTGGGTTTGCTGGGGGTTTTGTTTTGTTCTTAAGCAAATCTAAGCCCTCGTTTTGGCAGGTAGGGTGAGCGTGCTTTAGTTTTGTAGGGGTGAAGCCTTGTGTGAGCTCTGAGTGAGATGACTTTTGTGTCTGTGTCTAGCCCCACTGAAGTCAGGGGTGCTCTGTGCCAAGATGAGATAGCAGCTCTCCACAGACCTCACTGTAAGGCACAGTCAAAATCTGCAGTGATTAATTACAGTCATCATTACATGACTGTATCGGCTGGGGCTAACAGTTCCCTATGTGCAGGGATTCATTCCCGTGTGCCATCCTGGGCTCAGCACCCTAAGCTAAGCTGGTAAAGTAAGCTGATCTCTCCAGTGTAGCAAGTGTGATGGTCATCAGTATTCCTATGCTTTAGTTCTGGTACCTGGTTTTGGGAATACAATTCACGAAGCTGAGGTAAGCTCTAAGAAATTCTTGACAAAATTGAGACTTTAGCACTTGGGTTCCGAGCAGCCAAGCATACTAAGTGGGGAGATTTTAAACCAGATGATTGGAAATGTTCTTTGGGCAACTCTTTTCTGATCAGTTTTAATTGCTTATAACCTTCACTGAAGCATATTTAGAGTCAGAGAGCCAAAATCTGAAGTGGTCTCTTGTACTTCCTGTGATCCATAGGGCTGAAAGCAGACTCTGGAAGCTGGTTCTGTTAGCTCCCCAACTCTGCCCAACTCCACACTGTCTTTCTCCCTCTGACATCTGTGCTGGGCCATTTCAGCTCTATGAATTCATAGAAAGTGAACCCAAAATATAAATGCAAATTGTTTTATAATTCCTAGCTGCCAAGGGCTCAGCCATGAAAGAGGAACAGAATAAACACCATCCTCAACTTAAAACAGTTTAAACCCCCCGCATTGATTCCCAAGAGACTGTTTTGTGTTGCGAGGGAAAACAAATGAGATTACATTCCAGCAGAATGAGATTCAATTAATGTGTTTTATCTTACAACTAGAGAGGACAACCAGTGTGAACACAATTACTGTGGCTCCACCAATAGATACTCATTAAATTGCTGTACCTGCCACTTTCAATTGTGTGATCCAGTCTCCAGGGTTTGGGTTCTTCTGGTTTTTTACAGTTTGAAAGAGATGGAAACAATAGGAGTAGACATAGCAAAGTCTTCTCTCAGTCATAATTTAATTTTCTAACCAGAAAGGAGGATTAAGGTGGCTTCAATCTCATGGACTTACTTTAAAATTCGATAGGTCTGCAGATCTCCACAGCTTTCTCATTATTGATCTTTCCTAACATTGCAGGTTAACTGTTAAAAGAAGAGATCACTTGTTGAGGGGTAGGAATGATGATTTTTTAACTATTTTATGCAGTCAGATGGCCATCTCTGTCACATATTAAGGTAGTTGTGTTTAATTGAAGACAGTGGTTAAATTAAAAACCTGGCCCCTCTTTTTATTAATAGTGAAAATTTGATCACACCATTCCCCACAGTGCCAGAAAATCAAAGTGGGAGTAGTATGAATTAGCTTATGACCTGATTTTTACTGTTTTCAATGGTTTTGGTGGACTTTTGCTGATGTATTATGGCATTTCACAACAAAGTTTCCCTTGCTTCCCATAAATCAAATGAGAAACCTTGATGGTGCTATTGATTTTAATTAAAACTTCCACTGCATATTTAAGTTTTGTAAGAAATACTCATCACTAATAAAGTCAAGTTAAATAGCTGTTGTTCAGACATAGGTTCAGAACAGGGGAATTGAAGCAGTTTCAAAATATAAAAAACACAGCAAAATAAACTAAAACCTGGTAATTTATTATTCTATTTGACTTTCATTCTTTCTCCTTATGATGTTTAAAAATAAATCAATTCAATCACCACAATTAAGAGAAAGCTAAGACAATGATAGTCTTTTTTTTTATTAAGATACAAAAGTTTTGCAGTATCTGTCACATATCAAAGGCTGTCACAGCCATTTTTTTCTGAGTCAGACTTAAGTTCTTCTTTATGATAATCAGTGTATAAGCATCAGGGACTTGTATTTCATAAGCATTAGATTTGTAGGTGTCAATAAATATTACAGTTAGTATTTTCTTTTATGTGGTTATTTTTAGCAAAATGCTCAGAACTGAAATAGTAAGATGCCTTAATTGCTCTGAGTTACACTGTAAATTAAAATAAGATTTCCAATATGCTTTTCACAGCAAAAGGGGAAGCATTTAGTTTTGATTTCACATAATCCAATACTAATTTAGATAAATACAATTTAGTACATGAACTAAAACTGAGTAGGTAATGTTGGTGCATATCCGAAGGGATGGGTTTGTTCGGAATGTTTGGATTTACATCGTTTGTTCTGGTGCAGTTGGTTGCTCTGCTGAGCATCCCATTCCCAGTGGGAAAGGCCTCGGAAGGGTCCCTGAGGAGGGACAGGTTTTAAGGGCACATGTGGAGAGGTGTAAGGGGGGCTGGTCAGTGCCTGGGGGATGTGACAGCCTCTGGAAAAGACCCTGCTGCCTGTTTTGCCAGCAAGTGCTGACCCTGTCTCTGTACGCAAGGAGGTGGACAAGTCTGCCCAGCTCGGGGCCCTTCCCTCCCTTCCTCCCTCCCTCCATTCCTCAGTGAATGCACAGATAGGAGCTAATTCAGTGATCTGGGGATGGGGAGGCAGCTCTCACCTGTACAGTAACTTGTCTCTTTCTACATGAAGGTCTGGAGTTTTTACCTGTAGGAGCTTGTGGAGCCCAACCTCTAATTAGTGGCACATGAAGTTTTAACTGAATGCTTCAGAATCATGTGGTTTATGTAAGATCTTTGTCAACACAGGAGTTACTAACTGCTGGCCTTCAGATTTAAACATTAAAGGCCTGAAAATAATTGCCTCCCAACATAGACTATTTGGTTTGCCTTTTGGTCTTTAGTTATTGTTACTTCTTTTTTGCTGCTTTGTGATAGATTGTTGGGATTTTTTTAACAGAAATCAGGAATCTCATGGTTTTGATCCCAGTAACTGATGCTTTAAGACAACCCAATATCATAAATTTATGCTACAGTCATTCTGAGGCTGAAGAAAAGATTCATGCAAGGAAAAACTAAAAGGAGTTCAGTTTGTGAGGCGTACAAATCTCTCATACGTTTCTTCAGTTCTTCAGTGCTGTATGTGAATGCAACACTGACTACTTATTTCAAGCAGCCTTTCAGAGGTGTGTTATAGTGGGAGGCGTATGCAAGCAGGGGATCTGCATATCTGACTTTAAGAACCACAGCTCACTTTGCTTGAGGAGAATAATACAAAGAGTTAGCTCCAGCCCCTCTTGGCATTTCCACGTGGGTCTTCAGTGAGAGCTGATGCAGCTCCAGGTAGATGGTTGCAAAATAATTTGGAAACAACCCACAACTCACCAAACAAATCCATAATATTAGATTTTTCCAGAATTATTTTGGGACTTTCATATAGGTCTGGTCCCACTGCACAGAGATGAACTTCATCAGGATAGCTTTTCTGGGACAGATTCCAACAAGATTTCCTTGTGGGATGAACATACCGGGCATATTAAATGACTGATAAAAATGCTAGAACTACTCCATGACAATCTTCTCAAGGTAGTTAGTGTCTGGTCATGGCTCCACTGGAAAAAAATAATATAGGTGAAAATATGTGTGTTGGCATGTATCATACAGGTTTTAGAGAAGGTATGTTTTTATCAGGTAACATGATGGTTTTCTTTACACAGAGGGAGATGTGAACAGCAAAATCAGTGGTTGCTCTGGCCCTGTAATGTTCTCTTAAACCATACAAATCAGCCACCACCTGTCTAGTTAAGGACTAACTTTTCATGAACTACTCTTATAAGCAAAGTTTTAAAATTATTAAGAGGGTGCTGGAAAAATTGGGGTAGTATTTTAAAAAATGACAATTCAATTTGCATATGTTGTCTAAGTACCTGTGTGTATTTGTGTCGTTAAGAAGACATAAAGGAGATTAAATAACAAGAAGTCTTTGCTGCAGTGTTTTTCCATGGACTTGAAAACCTCCAGCCAGTGTCTCAGCTACTATAAATTGGCATAAACTCCAGTGTCTTAAGCTGTGTTAGTGTATGTGACCCAAGGAGATGGCCTCTGCGATTTGTGGGACCACTGAGTACACACTAGAGCCTTCAACCTGCCACGGTCAAAATAAATAATGCCTTTGGTATAGTCCTGGCTCCATGCTTACATTTTACTCTTTGATTAAAGCAACATCATGTGAAGCAGAGCAGGGATAAGGGAGCCTGCAGCAGCTCTGCACCTTTCCTCAGCAAAGCCCCTACCAGGCTGTTGCCATTTTCATCCTGCAAATGGAAACTGATGAAGAGAGAAGCTGTCTCCTTACCGCAGCACTAAAAACTGCACTTTCTTTTTGGTGGGCAAAAGAGGCAGTGGCAGAGCTTTCCAGTCCTAAGTAAGGGGCAAACCCTTCTGAGGAACATCTGACATGACAAGAAAACTTTGTTCCTCCAAGCCTCTCACTTGCCTGTGGAGTGACACAGAAGGAGGTGGAAAAAGGCTCTTGCAGTGCTGCAGCTCTGCCCTTGTGCCCCCACAGACGCTTCCTTTGTGTCAGGACAAAACAAGATTAAATGGTCCCCACCTACCTGTGCAAGGTGCCCCTCTGCAGGGGTGGGTGGATGGGCACTCAGGGATGGAGCTGGGCAGGCTGAATTGTTAAGAATGTAAATGCCTGAAGAACAGGCTTTTTAAATTGTTTTCTTTTTCCCCTGAGATAGAAAAGGCAGTGATGAAAAACCTTGGGAGCTGAGGGTTGGCAAAAGGTGCCAATCCAAGCTTTATCCAGAGGAAAAATGCAGCAGTGTGGGAGGTGCCAGGGATGCTCCTGGCAGGAGTAGCAGAGCGCAGAGCCGTTCTTCCCTCAGCAGGTTTGCTGTACAAGCAGGCATAGCTGCAGGCTGCTATCATCATAAACCTCCAGCTATTTTCATTTCATCAAAACAAATGCAAGCTTTGCCTCTAAACAGATATAAATTGCTCTAAAAGAGTGATGGGCTTTTTCTAACATGGGAAAGATGCAGCGAGCCAAACCCTGTGTCCTGTGCCCGTGCGGGTAAATGTGTGTGGAGAGACACACCAGGAAAGGCTGAGGAGCAGTTGCTGGGAGACTGGGCTGAAGCTGAGAGAACAGCTGGATGTGAGCCTGTGGCACCAGCATTAAACTAATGGGATGGCTGCAGTGTCGAGAGCCCAGGGCACACAAATCCAGGCAGGTCTCTCTTCTGAAGGAGAAGGAGTTTTGGCAGCCCCTTGGCAGAACAGGGCAATGGCCACGGGACGCTCAAGGGCAGAAACAGGCAGGTGTATTGCAGACAAGATTTGTCTCACCTCAGCTGCCTCTGAGATCTGTAGGTGCCCTGGGGAGCTAATCAGCCTCCCAAACCCCCAGAGTTCTTAATTTTACTGATTTAAAAATAGCCTCAGGCTCTTTAAGGGGCTGCAGCTGAGGAGACTCCCTTCTAACCCAGCTGGCTGAACGGGCCCTGTTTTGACAGAAGGAAACAGCACAAGGAGATGGCTACCAGAGATGCCAGTGCTGGCATACAGCAGGGATTTGGCAGAAGAAATCCCAGCAAGGAGAAGCCAACAGGACTTACTGCAGAGGCCACAGATTTTCCTTCTTCATACTTACTAACTTCTCAGAGAGGTCCTACTGCTTCTGATGCCATAGGTTAGGGGACTTCAGGTTTTATGTATTTACAGTGATACCATTTTTCATGTGCAGGAACAGGACAGCTGGTGAGGCTGTTAGGATTGTGCCACAGGAAGTGTTGAAGGAATGAAGACACATTCCCCAGGCCATGCCTCTGAATCCTCTCCTTTGGGCCTTCCTATTACCTTCAGCTCTACCACCAGGCTGTAGGATGCTCCTGTGGTAAATCTAGTAATCTGCTGGACAAAGCACCGGGCACCTGAGAAGACTTTCTATGGCTTGTTGACAGCCAGTCTAATTACCCTGTGGTGATTGCCAAAAACAGACACACACTTTGGGATCCTGAAAGAAAAACATTGTTTAAAAAGATGAGGTACTTCCACTTCTGTGAGACAAGGTACTTTTCACTGCTGAGCAGCTACCCAGAGCTCCTGCAGAGCACAGGCTGTGTCCATAAATCCACACACTACCTTCTCCTAATACACTGTTCAAGTAACCCAGCCTGAGTCTGTTCCTTACAGCTGTGCATCCAACTCCAGTAATAACTGTTTAATCCCAGTGAAGCCCAACTGCTGCAGGCCTTGCTTCTGAGGGACCCCAACCACAAACTCTGGATGTTTCAACAGGTATCAGCCCCTGGGAACGGGAGCTTCTGATACCATGATGCTGCAGGATGCATTTCTAGATAAAACTCATCTTGACACATATTGACATTGCTGAGCAAACTAAATCCAGGTTCTACAAATGCTATGTCTTATCAAGGCCATTTTCTTTATTAGTTTTATTGCAAATTGGCTTGAGGCTATAGACTCCTAGAGCATGAAGCCACATCCAGCTAAGTCTTAGAAGCTGAAAATTAAAGGAGATGCAGCTGTTTCTCTCTGGAGCATTCATGAGGTAATAATAGTAACAATAAGGGGAAGAAAAATAGAGCAGTTTCATTGTGATATTTTTTAGAAAGTAAGGATTCCACTGAATATAAAATTATCATTGATTTTAGGCACTTTGATGGACTACTATTTGGTTTTAATTGAGTCATTTTCTGAGAAAAGCAGAAAAAGCTGTGTCAAGAGAGAACAACCCTCACTTTGCATAGAGAGGTGCTGCTGAGTAGAAGTGCTGGAGTCCTTTCTTTAAAGACGAACAATAAAATTGCAAGTTCTTCTGATATTCCTCTTCAGGAGTAATTATCTGCTGCATTCACCAAAGCTCAAAGGCTGACTTCATATTGCATCGGATCATCTGCATTATGGCTAAAATTAAAACAAAGGGAGAGGAAACAAATAGTAAAGGATGTAAAACTCCCAAATGCCAGATGTAAAAAGTAGTCCTTTCCACCAAGATGGAAGCTGCAGTGCCTTTTAGAGTGAACATCTGATGTAGATGGAAGTGAAATGCAAATAACAGAATAATTATGCTGCACTTGGTTTCCACCAACTGGCTTCTCACCACATGATGTCCCCTCACTGCTTTGCACCTTCTGCTTTCTAGGGGGTTTCCATCATACCCAAGGAGCTCTCATCGAAACCTTTCCTGTGGACAGCATTCACTGGGAAGGACTGGAAAACTTCTCTGGCCAAATCATAGTAAGCAGAGATTGCTTCTGCTACTGAGGCAGATATTTGTTTGCAGTCAGCCTGCTCCATTTGCCTTCTTCCTGACCATAAAATGGACAGAGCAGATGAGACATTGCCTGCATGCAAGTCAGATCCTCTCTAGGAAGGCTTACACAACTTTACCTTCCATGCAAAACTAATCTGTAATTGAATGATACTTTAAATGCTCAGACTGTTGTGGTTTTCTGCCTTAGTTATGAAGTTCATTTGGTCAGTTCCACGAGAACTGACTCACAAAAGCTTCCATAACCTTGCAAGGAACTTCTTGGTATGGTCAAGAACAACAGGGCCCTTAATTTGGATCCAAAGGTCTCCTAAGGTAGGCCAGCAGAATTAAGGGGTGAAGATAAAGGCCTCTGGGCACTAATTATGACAGGATTGCCTAGTGCTTCTCCTTAAGTAGCAAAAGGACATCTCCCCTGAAGTTTCTGTAAAAAGTACAGGATTCACATTAATGTGCATATGCAGTGATGGGGAAAGGTGTTTGATTACTGTAGAACAGATCACTTGAATCATCTCATCTTTCAGGCATCATCCTCAACCTGTGGTCCAAGATAAATCATTGTACCCATTACAGTCCTGCAGTGGTGCAAGGACCACAGCATGCTCCCTGACCACATGATGCTGTAAAAGCCTACATCATCTCTAGAGTCAAAGGAAGAAAAGGGCAACAAGAGGCTTTGAAGAAACAACCACCCTCAGACAGAAATAAAGGCACGGAAGCCAGCAGGTGGCATGGGGTTCCCATTGTGCATACATGCTTAGAAGAGAAGCTCGGGTGAAAGCCAGAGCAAGGAGCTGGAGACAGGATTGAGAATGCACAGCACCTTGCTGTGTGTCCCAGCTTAATGGAGGAGGGGTCACACTAGGCACCTCTGTAGGCAGCAGGGCTGGAAAGGCTTCACAAGCAACAATTCTGCCTAGAAGTTCAATGTTGTTACCCTCTGGCAAAGCCTCATTCCCTCTCCTTTTGCTTATACAAGAAACCTGGGGCTGAATGCAAAAGGCCTGAATTTTGTGTGGTAAAAGCACCTTTCTGTTCTGCCTGCACACAGAAGAGGATGCTCAGGAGGGAACTATTGCCACTGCTCAGGCAATCTGTACTGTGCTACATCTGGCAAATAGAGGGGCTGCAAGTAAGAAAGTGCCAAGCTGGCCGACAGTTGGATTTAATTTGGTTTTATTTGCTTTATAGGCTCTCTGTATAGAGTCATAGAATGGTTTGGGCTGGGAGGGACTTTTCAATGTCATCTAGTCCAATCCCCTCCCATGGCCACAGACATCTTCAACTCAACCAGGTTGCTCAGAGCGCTGTCCAACCTGGCCTTGAATGTTTCCAGGGATAGGGCATCCACAACTTCTCTGGGCAACCTCTTAAGAGTTTTTCATTACCCTCATTGTAAAAACCAGAATTCTGTCTTGTATCTAACCTAAATCTACCTTCTTTTAGTTTAAAACCATTATCGCTTGTCCTATCACGATAGGCACTGTTAAAAAGTCTGTCCCCATCTTTCTTATCAGTCTCCTTTAGGTAGTGGAAAGTGCTCTAAAGTCTCACTGGAGCCTTCTCTTCTCCAATTAATCACCCCAACTTGTTGAGCCTACCTTCACAGGAGAGGTGCCCCAGACCTTTGATCATCTTTATGGCCCTCCCCTGGACTCATTCCAACCGGTCCACATCCTCCTTATGTTGGGCACCCCAGAGCAATCTACCGAACAAATAAGTTGGTGAGAAAAACACCAAACAAAAGTTACCATACATACCTGCAACTCCAGCCTCTCTCATGATCTTATGGAAAGGAAATAAAATGAGAAGTCCCAGCAGGAGTTGGCAGTGTGCTTCTACTGTTACCCAGAAGCACTTACCATGGATTCCAAGATTAACAGCTGAGGAATGGGCAGTACCATCAGCCCAGGGACTTTCTCCAGTGATTGCTCCCGCAATGCACTCATGGAGGAGTGCACTGATTTTCTATAAGAAGAGTTCAACGTCATTTATTTCCTCTGGAATGGGTATAAAATAGCCACCTTTAATGTCAGTAGAAAGGAAAACACTTTCTATCCCATTCTGTAAATAGAAAGCCCACTGAAATCTGTTTAAGTCTGACCACTTTTTTCCACGTGAATTCTCTTTCACTTGTACTTGCTTATGTAGCTTTTCTTTTGAGCCCATCTGGCTTGAGGAAGGACACAAAATGGGACTCTTGCCTTTCATTGTTATTTATCTTAAACCTAGAAATGAGCATGTAGGCTCTACCAATGCCTGTCCAAGGACAGCTTGTTATCAAGACTTGGAGACAGAAATTAAAGCAGCATAACTAATTTGGATAGAGTGGGGCACAGTCATTTCACATTAAACAGAACAATTTATTTGCATACAGGGACATTGCATCCCACTGCAACTGCACTCAGCCTATGTTGTACTGACAACCTTCATTGGCATAATTAAAAGAAGTCCATGTGGAAGTTAAGCCTGAAGAAATCATATCACATCCTAAAGGGTTACCCGTATTTTGTCACTCCTCCCTACATGGTAAGACATAAGAACTGCTTGAATTTCTTTTGTCTATTTTCATGAGTTCCTCAAGAATTTTATGAACTGTTGTTTAGCTTTACATCTGTGAGCTCAGGAATACACTAGGTGGTATGAAAAAAAAATACTAGGTACCATAGTAGGAGAGAAAAAGCTTAAATATGTAAGCTGAACATCCTCCAAATGCCTACAGAGAAGATCAGGATTTTAACTACCAGACCATTTCAGTCAATCTCGATTTTGTGATTTCTTGTGCATGATGGGTGCTTTAAAGGTCATCAAAACCACTGTCCTTTTTGAAAACAGGTGGGATTCATTGACTAAACCAATCTAAGATGTTGTAGAGTATCTGAGACACCTGCATGGGTCTGGCAGACTTAAGTTAACATACTCACACAGACCTGTGTTCCTTCATAGCAGCAGCTTTAGGCCAAGTGGGTACTCTGCAGTGTCTCATTTGAGACCCCACAGCTGCAGAGAGGAAGCTGGATCCCACTGTAGCAGTTTTTCAAGTGTGAAAAACTTGCTCACTCTCAGTCCTGAGCTGTGCTGTCAGCTACCAACTTCAGCAGATCTGGATGTGCTCCACTGGCATTCAGTGCAGTGGCTACAACCATAAAACAAGGAAGTAAAAGCACTTCCTCCTCTTAGCCCTGCATGAAAAGGAGAGGCAGTCATGGCAGACGCAAACAGCTCAGGTTGAGCATAGGCAGCACCTGCATGACCATCCCTGAGGGCTGTTCCTCACACCACTGTGGTCACCCTCACCACCTCCACATCCTGGCATCTCTTTGGTCTGGTGGCCCTCAGGGAGCCACACAGGCCACACCTTGACTGTTTTGTGACAAGACTAAGGAAGGCACTCACCAGAACTTGTTTTCCTTAAAAGTAATATCCAAATCCAGCCCTTTGAAGATGAGGAGCAGGGCGTCTTTCCTGTTGTGATTTTCCTAAATCATAAAGCCAAGTGCCTTCCTCACAGTGCAAGAAGCCTTGATGGAAATAATGTAACTGCAGCCCAGCACTGAATAAGCAGCTCACACCAATACCTTCCTTTCACATTTCTTAGTGTTGCATTTTTCCCCCTGTTACAGCAGAAGGTATTTTCATGTAATTAACCATGTAACTTATTTTCTACAATTTCTATGGTTTCTATAATTACAGAATTAGAAGAATAACAATTTAGAACACATTTCCATAATTCATCCATTCACAGATAATCAAACTCTTTATTCCATACCTATATGCTTGAATACATTACATATTAGCAATAATGCAACAGCTGAAGTGATTTTGCTCTCACACACACCCACTCCAGCAATAAAAATCATCTTGACCCAAGTAAAAAAGCCTCCAGAACTGTCAATTATATGACATTAAAAGGCAGGCTACTGGACAAAAGACTTGGCTAGAGAACTGATTGCAGGCATAAAGAGCATGGTATGCTCAGATGACCGTATGATCAGATGCCAAGAAGGTGTTCAGCAATTCCAGGCGATTTTTTGGTCCTATGAATTCATGCAATAAATGTCAGTAGCAGGAGATTCAACGCCTGCACTGTTGAGCAGCCTTGCTCACAAGTCCTTTTTATCTATTGTCATCCACAGTACAGAAATGTTGGGTTGTTCCTGGGCTCTCTTCTGGAGTGAAACAACTCTTTCTGAAAGAAAACCCAGTTGCTGTTTAGTAACTTGCTCAAGAGTCACTCCCAAAGTGCAGCATGAACAAGGTTCAACCAGTTTTGGCTTCCTTTGCTGTATACAAACATGCAAAACTATCCCAGCAGGCTCTGATCCCTCAAATGTCACATCCCCTTTAGTTTCATGCTTTTAATTCCAGTGCACTGTGAAAACACCCCAGTGCTCAGATTACTTCAGACTTTTGAACTGACAACCAAGAAAAACATAGAGAATAAGTCTTATGGCCATGTCTACTGCACGCGGGGCCAGGGGAGGTGCATGGCCGAGCACGGTGCATGTGCACTG
The DNA here is from genome assembly GCA_013400215.1 of Cisticola juncidis. Lineage (NCBI taxonomy): Eukaryota > Metazoa > Chordata > Aves > Passeriformes > Cisticolidae > Cisticola > Cisticola juncidis. The sequence goes on from VXBR01008901.1 coordinate 868,573, forward strand.
GGCAGTGTCCTGGTGGATGATGCTGAGCACCAGCACACTGCTGCAGCCTTTGGCCTGACATGAGGGCCACAGCAGTGGCCACAGACCATCCACGAGGATGTGCATGGCATGGGGGAAAACCAAAGGTTTCTAAAGCTCTTGTCTAGAAGTAACTTGCTTCATTTTGGAAACTCGGATGTTATCTGAAGGGTGTATGCTCTGCATGTGGACATGTACAGACACTGGGGGTTTGCTGTGGCCCCTGAAAGCGCACAGCTTCCATGAGCACTTCTCCAATGCCAAGAAAGTGTCAAAGCTGACAAGAAACAAAGCAGCTTTTTAGACAAGAAAAGTGGCATATTGTAACCCTTCTTGGCAGCTGAAAACTGTCCAGGGTGGGGTTTAACATAAGAAAGGGTCAACAGACAGGCTTCCTGCTCCTGAGTCATTAGGAGCTGAATTTTAATCATTTGCTGCTTCTGCTCTACAATGCCCTAGCAGCCCTCTAATGCTCCAGTTCTTCCCTGTCCCTGCAAGTCATCCTGTTTCTCTTCTCCATCCCACATACTCGTTCTCAGCAGGCTTCTGTCTCAGTACATCTGTGATACATCCAAGACTGGTTGACCTGGTGGTTTTCCATATCACTTGTGACTTCGGGCTCCTTTCAAACCAGCCCTGTGCTGATGAAGCGTAGACAACTTTATGACACAAACTCGTCTTGATTATGCAGGAATTGTATTTCCTTTCTTTTAAAGCATTTTTAAAAATAAATCAGAGAAGGCAGTGTGAAGAAACCATGGAGCTGCCACACAGAGGTTTTAATCTCTCCCCTTTCACTATCTTGCCGTGCAATCTCTGCCCATAGGCACACAACTCCTCTGTGATACTGCTCTATCCGGAGGAACTAGCAGATAACAGGGATTATTTGTTGGTATAATACTATTCAAGATGTAGGAAGGAAAAGAAGATGCAAAGGATGTGCCACCCAAAATTCCCACAATGGTCAGGCAATTGCAAACCACACCCCTGGGTTAACCAGTGCCTGCCTGCACCCCGGATGCGCGGGTGGGCGGGAAGGGCTCGGGATGGCTGTTGGAGGCTGGAGCCGTATGGTGCGGCATCCTCAGCAGGAGAAGGGAAGGGCACGGGCTTCCTCACACAGCATCTGCATGTCCTGCACCTGGGGAGTGCACTTAAGGATTTGTTACCTGAAGAAGCAATTAAGGAAAAAAAAATTAAAAATAAATACTTTTTAAAAGATTCCTCCACTTTCTTTAGGCAATTTTTTCTTACCCAAAGCCCCTCTTCCCAGAGCACGCCACAAGAAAGGATCGCCGACTCCGCTGTCATTTTAAAATGCTTCTTTTTATTTCAGTGGTTGTACATTGGGTGAATGAATTTAACGTCACAACAGAAATAGAATGGCTATTTAACAGACCACTAGTAATTATATATGCTGGAAAATAGTGAATGGAGGGGTTTCTTGTAACTGTTACCGAAATATTCATTGTACGTGTCGTCAATTATGCTGGATGAGAGAGGCAAACAAAAAGGTATTTTGGTGAAGTGCTGTATCCTTTGAAGAAAATAAGCACTGAGACATCTCAAGTTGCTTGAAACCATGTCCCAGCTACAGTATTCCCTGTCTCCGTGTTGGCCCATCTCATGGTTCTTTTAGGGGGTTATATTTCTTGTTATATTTTTTTTAATTAAACAAAGCATTTAAAATTGAATCATTTTCATTAGACTTTTTTTAAAATATAAACAAAGTTTTGGCAAATAATATTTATACAGAAAAATAGTTTTAGATCTTCCCAAATTTTGAAATAGTCTATAAAATTACTTTATAAATAAATAAAATGCAGAATCTGTTGTACACGTATTTGCACATCTCTGTAATTGCCTCCTTACTGTTAGCATAGGTTTGTACTTGTACAGTTTTCAGGAATATTACAAAGTCATAAAGTCGGAAAGTGGATCTCCTATTAAAAATACATTTTCTCTTTTTGTCTGTCAGTTTATCTGGATGAAAGACCTGATGTATCTGAAGCTTTGTCATCCATGGGCAAAAAATAGTAATATTGGATTAATTGTAAAAAACATAGAATAACAGTAATTTTGAAACATAAAAAGTTCACACAAAATGATGTCTTGAAGAGTTATCTACATAAAATATTCAAACATGGATAATTTACCATTTAGTATTATACAATAAGCTACCCAAATGCCTAAATTAACTATTATAAAAAAATAAAAACAACTTTGACAGATATAGGCAAGTTGCAGTGTCAACTACCTAGTTATAATGACTGAGAAAGTCTACAAATATTAGTATTTTAATAGCATATAATGGTGATACCTTAACTGCTAAAGTAACAAGTTAAGATATGTTATTTTCCCACAAAATAAACTAATGCAACGTTACAAGCACTATGTTAATTTTACAACCAAATTGTGATTATTTTTTTTCTTTCGGATGATCAAATCTCCAGCTTTATATATAAATAGATAGTAATTAGACATTGGACAAACAAGATTTAGCCTGGAAAATAATTTCCTAGACAAATAATAATACGGTTAGTGCCTTCAGTCGTTCAGAACAGGCAGTACTGCCAAAGTTTAAAATAGTTTACAATCAATCTGAAGAGGTTAAGTTAAAATACTGCAATCACTAGTAATGTCCACATAGAAAACTTATGCTGCAAACAATTATACATAATATCCACTTATAACAGCTGTCTTGTTTTTTAAACAATAATTTAAAAACTATGTCATTTATGTGATACATGTGCAACATATAAAATGTGAAATATGAAATATTTGGTACAATAGTGCTTGAAACAAATCTCAAATCAAACAAATGAATTTTTTAATTATACATATATAATTACCTTGTAAATCAACAAAGTATTTAAAAAAGTAAACAACATTAAAATCTGCTTCATCCATATATATGTATGTATGTATATATAACATGTATATAATTGTATTAAAGATATCTTCATATTTTTGTGACATAAAATATGTTTTTAAAGGAAAACAATTAAAAGAACTATTTTTTTCTCCACTCTAATCTGGTTACAATCTTATAATCCAATTTAAAAAAATGCAAATACAGTAATGATTTATTAAACTGAATCTCATTCTACATTCTTAGTGTTCAGTTAATAGCCTAGATTAAAGTCACCTACGAAGTTTCAGTGACTCAACTGAATTTTAATTAAATTAGAGTATCATACAATCTCTTCATCTACAGCCTTCTTTTTTGCCTTTTCTTTTGTTAGTTTGGTCTTGTTTTGTTTCATTTTGTTTGATTTTACACTTCTAGAAATTACTTCTTAACAGCTTGGATCTTTTTGGTAACCTGACTATGAGTTTCAAAGATTATTTGCGTCCGGTGAGATTTGACTGTTGGCATCAGGCTGACTTTCATCAAGTCTGATGTGACAAAATTTAGGCACTTCTGCAAAGTCTATTTTAAAAACATTATAAATATACTCGTAAAATAATATTCTCAAGACTTTGTTCTTTTGGGGATTGAAAGGGGTATGAAGTTCATACTGTGCAAATTTTTTTAAATTTTCTTCTGCTATTCTGCTATGATTCAAATGCAATTTCTCCATACAAGTCAAACACCAACCATGTGCATCTAAAGACTTTGTGCTTTACTTTGGACTTCTGGCTAAAAATATCAGATTGGCAGGATGATGTGCAGGACACCGGGCTGCGTTTCACTTCCTCTTTCTTGGAATCAACTCACCAAGGGAGCAAAACCAAGATTCTTTTTTTAACTGAGAAGAAAACTCCGAATCATAGTTTGGGTGAAAATCAAACCTGCAACTGGGGGAAGTTTTTAGCCAATGCAACTCAATTATTGCTGAGCTCGAAAGATTCATAAACATGGAATCTCACGAGACTAACTGATCTGGACCATTTTCGTTAGGTGTAGTTATGGAGAAACGACAGTATTTGCAATAATTAAACTATGCTTAGAAAATCTTTAAAACTAAATGTTATCCTTTATGTCTTGAAACATCACAGCTGGTATCAGGTAGTTAACTATTTTAGGTTGGAGTATAGTAAGCATACCATATTTAATATTCATATATGACATAGCAGCACTAGCTTTTTTGAGTTTTTGATTTGTCCATAAGAACAAATTCTTGACTTAGCATGCAGTTTGTGGCAACTCTAGAGAGGAGGAGACGGGGTAGTATGTACAGTAGCCGTGCTTGGCCGTCCGCAGGGAGGCTTCGTGACACTCCGTTCCGCTCCTGCCAGCTATTTCAGGATTATCTGTGGAGAGAAAGGGAAAGCGTGACTGCGCCTTTAGGTGACAGGGGGAGAGCAGTGCGCCCGGACAGCCGGCACTGGCCTCAGTGAGCTCAGGCACAGCTCACACAGGACAGCTTCCCGTGTGGGACAGCTTCCCATGTGGGACAGCATTCCATGTGGGACAGCATTCCATGTGGGACACCATTCCATGTAGGAGAGCTTCCTGTGTGGGACAGCAACCTGTGCGGGAGAGCTTCCCGTGTGGGACAGTGTCCCGTCTGGGAAATTCCCGTGTGGGACAGTGTCCCAAGTGGGACAGCAACCTGTGTGGGACAGCGTCCCGTGTGGAACAGTGTACTGTGTGGGACAGTTTCCCATCTAGGACAGTGTCCTGTGTGGGACAGCAATCTGTGTGGGACAGTCTCCCATGTCCTCAGGCTGCCCAGGAGGCGTTTGTGTCTCACACACCTGGTTGTCCTCCCCTGCACACAGGTCCTCATGTGCATGAGAACACACAAAAGGGGTACTTTATGTGTTAAAATCCTGGAGGGCAGTGCTGAATCCAGGGCCTGGCCACAGGCGGGGTGTGCACCCTCAGCGCCCTGCCTAGCAGTGGAATTGGAAGCCCTGCACCTCCCTGATGAGTTCAAAGTGCCTGGGGAGATTCTCCAGCTCCCACTGTCTCCCAGAAACGGTCAGGGGAAACAATGGAGGCAGGGCTCCTTCCCACTAACAAGCAAAAAGATGTACTGGGCTGGGGGTTTTACAAAGCAAAAGTGTCTTTTCAATGCACTTTTAGCAGCTGCTTATTCCCTAAAAAATTAGTTGGAGATCAGTGAACTTGAGAGGTTTTCTCATGCTTCCTTATGGCAAGGATTCTAGGGAGATTACTATACTGGTACCTCTGTGCACCTAACTAGTCACTAACCTTGCTGCTTTACCTTCACGGTGTCTCAAATGGAGGGTGAAGCAATAATTATTTTACAGGTGCAAACTCTCATGCTTCCAATATTGCATAGGTTAAATGCACAATGTGCTCAGCAAGCAACTCCACCTGCTCATAATATTGGAAAATGGTTCAGATTTCCATCACCTGCCTGAAATTGCTGTCAGTGAAAGTGATATCAAAAGGCAGGGGTGTGATGTTTTATCATGCCATTGCTATCCTGTGCTCCAATCTCAAGCACGAGTCAAGGAATTAAGAGTGTATTGCCTGCTCTTCCTGTCTCATTTGGTACTTGTCATATTTTTAAGCTGTATTTGCAGGTGGTATGCAAGGCAGTCATGACAGCACTTGGACCTACTTGTGTATTATGAACCTAGACCAGTGCTTAATGCAATATTCATATTAGAAGGGGGGAAGAAAGGTGTTTGGAAAGTAAATTCAGCAGCATACTACCTCTGACATACACACCACCAAAAAGAAACACGCTTGGCTCTGCATGGCAGCCTTGTCCCAGTCCCCTGGCCATCACCCCCCTGCCCCTCACAGCTGCACTGCCTCGCTCTCTATGCACAAGCACCATCTCGCTGACCCCAATGACCTTGCCAGCAAGCCAAAAAGTCATCTTTGATTGCCATCAGCTCTGAAACCTGGTGACACGTGAGGCCCCATTGTAATGACTGTGTACAAACACCTGCTGTTCCAAAGGACTGAACATCTAAATACACCATGAACACAACAAGGCCATATATTTTTAATGAACTTCCACCCATTGTGAGTTTGTTAGCTTATCGCCTATCTTCTGTTTCCTTTTGAAATAACAAAGAAATACCTTTGCTCAAATAATAAAGCCCTGTCTGTGATAACCCTGGTCCAGCTCCAGCACAGTGATTTGACAATATGTATAAAGAACACAGCTGTGCTGAAAATAAGAAATGATCAAGATTTCCAACACTGGTATTTTTAGCATGTTACAACCCAACATATCAATGTAATTAATAAAGCAGCTTTAGCTATACTGGGTTAGCCATAATCACAGAAGTGTATTTAAAGGATCCTAAGGTCTCGCTTAATGGGACATGACCTGAAACTCTCTCAGTAAGTTTTTCACTCGGTAAAATCCCAGAATTTCAGATGCTCCAGCTGACTACATTGTCTGCCAACTTTTGAGGGGATAAACTTGCATTTTCCTATAGCTTTTTTTCCTCACAGTACAGGGAGACAGGTAAATGTCCCTTGTGCCAAGATTACTTTTGGTCAAACAGTCTCACAAGACCAGTGTTCACAATTCCCCCAAAATGTGTGACAGAGAAGGCAGAGGGCCTAATCTCAGGCTGTTTCTTGGGAAAATTGTTAGGACTATTCCTAGCATTGTGATTAACCCAAGTGGCACTCATCCTGCTGTGTGCCAGGCAGGACAGATGGGTGAAAGAGCAGGGACCCCTTCTCTTCCCTGCCCTGGTGAGTGGCAAAGCCCAAGGTAAGGACTTCACTGCCATGTCCGTATTCCTGCCTTTTCTCTCCTCCTGTCAAAACTCGGGAAAGCAGCAAAGACAATACAAACACTTTCCTTTTCTGTGCAAGCATGCCCTGTTTATGGGTTGCAGGTGCCAGAGGAGCAGCTGGAGCTCTTGCTGCCATGCCTCTCCTGCTGTCAGTGGCTGTGGAGCTGCCTTGTTCCACCCCATTGTCCTCGATGTGCCACCCCTTGAACAAGGGCCGTAACTAGGGCATGTTGCGCCCGGCTATTTCTAGTACACGTAGGAGTCCTCCTAGGAAAAAACCCTCAAGTCTCTCCTTCAGAACAAGCTTCTCCAGTGCAGAGTCACAGAACTGAGGAGCTACATTTCTTTTTTAACCTTAGCCACAAAGTGTAAAACGTCTCCTGTAGTCTTTAATTACATGTTCACACCCTATTTCTCAAAAGATATCACAACTCTGCCACAGCTACATACACAGGCATCAGCTTCTGCCACTGTTTTTTTTCACTGTGTCTGACAGAGAAACATAAAATGCTAAACTACTTTACATGGAAAACACACTGTGAAACTCTCCTGTTTAATCTACAAATGAAGTAATAAACTGTGATGGAAGGCAGAGGTTATCTAAGTCTGCATCACTGCTAATTACTCCATCACTTGCATGTTGAAAAAGAAGCTGAACTGGAGAATGAACTTCTCTGCAAACACTTTCTACAGAGTCTGCACTCCCTCGTTACTTGTAAATAGGTCCAGTCACCTTCATGTTCACTACTCTTTGAAGAACTGTATCTCAAATGCAAATATATATGACTTGTCACATTTGCTCTAACACTGTTATAACATTATAGTTCACAACAACAGGATGTAATCTCATGACACTTCTACCATAGTATATATAAGAAAAAGCCCTGAAAAACAAGACTATACAGTGAGTGTTCATAGTCCCATGTACAAAGATCTACAGGTCAAACATGGGAAAGCATTTTCTCAGGCTCTGAATGGGTAAGATCCACAGGTGTGGATAGACATGCCAGAAAATACTTGCTGCTTCTGCACTAAAAGATCTAATAAGATTATTTCTAGAATAAGCAGAATGGCCTAGCACACAGAGCCTTGAGTAGTACCTCACAGAAGATTCAATAACAGAAAAGGGCATTTTTTAGAGGTAATCACAGATAAAGGTACCCTCTCCATCATTTTCTTACTTGGTACCTGTTTGAAGTGGCAGAAAGCTGTCTACCCTTTAAATTAAAATCATTCACACTGTGCCAATGGTAGTTCAGACCTCACTGAAACTAGTAACACAAAGAGTGAACCTAAATTTCTGCAAAGTGCTTTCTAAATTCACTCCTTGAAATTTTCTAGCTCTTTAGAGGTGACACTTTCAGCTCCTAAATGTCAAGACTTTCTTTCCTACCAGAGTATGGCTCTTTTCGACCTTTACCTTCAGGGCTTCTGAGTAATCTTAGTAGTCATTAAGCCCCTTGTACAACACAGAACATCCCAAAATTAAGACAGGGTAGCTCATAAGGGTGGTACAGTTCTGCAGTGTCATCCAGGGGAATGACAACCACGAGAGATATTACTGCCATTGGTTTCAGCTTCTCACTGACTGCCAATGTCGATAAAACGATTTGGGAGTTCCTCAGACCCGGCCAAGGTAGCTGTAATTACTCATTGTCTCAAGACTTAAAAAGTAAAACTGAAAGTCTTTTCAAATAAAGAAGCAATTCCATTTTTGTGAACTCTTTTCTGACACCCAGGTTACTGTTTTACTTGATACAGTTCATGGAATGGACCAAATTACAGAGAATCATGTCTAGGTTCTAGGAATTACAAGAACACTGTTTAGCTTGAGATTTTCTGTTTTGAAGCCACAATTCACAAAGTTTCTTTATAGTCTCTGACTTAAATTCATTTCCAGTTCCAGATTTATTATACAATGATGAATACAGAAAATTTACCATTCTGCATGAATTCAGTGTACATGAACTCTTGTTCAACTAAAGACCTGTCACAGTGGATCAGCTGGAAAACATGACTTTGCATCTACCACTGACATGTTTCTTTTGCAGAAGTTTTGAAATTACTACTCCAAAACAGAGTGTGCTTTATAAACCCTAATTTATTTTAAGAAGATGTTAAGATTGTATCTGATCTCTACATTGCAAAGCACTTACCCCTCCAAAAAGTAACTCATACATAGCAAACATTCTGGTCTGCTCAGCCTTCCATTTTGAAAGCAATGTAGTAATAGGAGTTTCTTGTAAACAAGATTTATCTCAGAGCATTTCAGACATGAATGCCTCAGCCAGTCACCCATTTAACATCTTCCTAGGCTACCTCAGGCAGCTTATTTTAGCATGAGACAGATTATCAACTCATGATGCTTTTTTGCCCTCCACCAAATCAAAGAGTCTGTGGTGAACAGTTTGCACCAAGGTATTTAACTTTCGGACACCTGTGTCAGAATAGATGAACCCTTCCACAGTGACATTTTCTGTTTTCATGTTTTTCACACGACTAGCAGACTGGTCAGAAATATCTGGGGTATACATTAAAAATGACAGATATTTTCAGACAGCCGGCTCATATCAGGCTGTCTCATAACTTCTCCCTCTTTCTAAAAATAAAAGTAACACCAAGTATTTCTTCCTTATGACAAGGAACCCAAGACTATTTATATTTCACCATGCCTTTGGGAAATGCCTCCATGTCTTTATTTTCATTTTCTCTTTGAATGTTCTCTTGTGGTATGTGCCTTGTTCCTTTTCTTCAAAATAAACAACTATTTTTTTTTAATTAGTAGTGGAAGAAGATGAGTAAATGTTCAGACACTTACTGAAAGTAATCTCTATTGTATCAGTTATGCCTGGTCCTATTTAATATTTACATAGCCTTACACATTGACTTTTTCACCTCCTTTTCCCCACAGATTCTGCAGCAGCACCTCCACAGAGCACCATCCCAAACATTCCACTTGCCCACAACAGGGCTCCCACCAACACTGTCCCATGGGACAGGTTTTGCCCCTGTCTTGACCACTGACACCTGAGCCGGCTCCAACTCTTGCTTGCATTTAATGCAGCCTGGACTTTTTCCTTTGCTACTCCCTTCTCCCCTGAAACTTCCTTCTCATTTCCAGGATATTATCATTTAATGGATATGGGTTTTGTTTTATTTACTAACCATGGTCATCTCCTCAATCCCAGGCTGAAGGAGGATATTCTCTTATTACTTTGCCATTAATCCAGTGCAACCTCAATATAATTATCTACTTTGCTCACCAATAAGGTGACCTCTGATTTGGACATAGTGAGTGAGATGTCTGGGCCACTGATGGCTGCCTGCCCATACAGGGCCTAACATGGGGCCATCAGGTGTTTCCTGAGGATTGGAGTCCTATTTCTTTGGCTTTCTCATAGTTCATTCCCTCACATAGTAATTCTGGTGCCCTGCTCCATCCTCTTTTCTTCCCTAAATCTGAGTGTACCCAGTTTTGCCTGTCCCATATGTTGAGAATATGCTTCTGAAAATGGCTGAGGGTCGGATGTCCACACTGGACACATCTGCTCGCACATTTTCATTCCATCAGGCACAAGCTGTTGGCCATCAGGGTGTCATAAAGCTGACAAAGACCTTGTCTGAATCATCTCTTCACAATGATCTAAATTAAAAAAAAAAAAGTTCCAGGCAATTAGGGGATTCCAAAGGGTTTGGCAGCATCATTTTTCTCATTTAATTGTCAAAGAAAGAAGAGACCAAAGCCACTTGTGCTCCCAACTCCTTAGCTTGTTTATGAGCTTCAATAGGTGTTTACTCTTCAATAGGTGTTTACTCAAAAAATAATGTACAATATTTAAGTTCAACTTAATAAGTATTTACTCACTCTGGAGAAACAGAGCATTAGTTGGTTTAGAAATGAAAGAAATCTGGTTTTATTTATTCTTCTTTAAAGTAATAAATAATGCAGTGCTGAAAATTGATCATAACATACTCTAATATATTCTACCAAAATCTATTTTTAACTCGTTGCAGAGGCAGCAGACAGACTATATAGGAGTGAGAAAACCACTGCTGTAGTTCTTTAGGAGCACACATACAGTGACTGTTTTGGATAGTCACTCCATTTTACCTTCCAGCAGGCCTGAGCTACTGCAATAATCTGTGTTTTTCACTTCCTACTTTTAGGACATTTTCCTCCTCTTCTTGAATTTTAGAAACTGACAGAATAGGCTTGCACAGAGAAACTGAGAGCACAAATGAGTGAAAGGCAAGCACAAGTTGTGCACTATGCATGGAACTGCCCATACTCCTCTTACAGAGGTGTTACTTCTCCAGCCCTGACATCCTCACTTAGCCTTTTTTTTTTTAACAAAACCTGCTTTGCATTTTCCTTTTAGATGCCAAACATGCCTGCATCATGCAAGATGAGGCTGCCACTACGCATACAACATCCTTTTTAGGCAAAGGCACCACTGCACACAGAGTACAGCTGGCACTTCTGCAGGCTCCTCAGCAGTTAGCAGCATTCTGAAACCCCTCCTCTCCCAAAACCTGGCACTCCAGTTCAGACTCCCTTCAAAGCAAGAGACAACATCCAGAACTAAACTCGGACACAGAAAGTACCAGATTTATGTTCATCAAGGTTACTTATAAGACCTTGGGTCAGTTTTATAAAATTCACTATACTTATAACTCCTTTGAGGAAATCTTAACCTTCCTGACTTTTGATTACTTACCACTTCCTTAATTTTCTTCTTATCTGATTATTCTCACATAAACAGACACACATACTAGTGTGTGCCAAGGCAGGTAATACTGCACTAAAAATGAAGTCAGGCAAGTTAGCAAAAGTCTGCGTCCAGCTGAAAGTCACAACAGATACAATCAACAAAAATAAATATATAGATGTTTCCAGTGCAGCCTCCTGCACACTCAAAACCAAAGACTGGCATTTCTTGTAGGCAATAAATCATACACCAAGATAAAAATATGATCTTTGTTTAATTCAAGGGAAAGTACTTGGAGCATCTAGAGATGGACGGATGCAATTATTTTAAAGGACAGAATCCCAGACAAGTACATCTGGAGCTCCACACTGCTCTGTGTTGTTAAAGTTTTATGATGGAAAAATCCAGGCTCACATGGAGTGTGTGTATAAACCATGAAACAAACTCATTTTTCCCAAAATGCGTACAAAATTAGCAGACCTCAGAAATAATTTCCTATGTTTAAATAATAAATATATGCCCCAGAAGACTTTTACTCCACTTGTCAAAGTATCAGTTGTTGAATAATTGAAAGCAGGAACACAAAAAAAAGTTATCATATGAAACATCAACATTTTTTTCTTGAAATTGCTATAACAGGGAAGGGAAATCTGTTTTGATTTTTGTTATATAAAAGAATGAAGCCTTTTCTTACTGCTAATGTTGTGTGATACTGCCATCTAGCAGGATACCAGAGGAAGTCAGGTTTTAGTCCTGTATGGGGGCGAGGGGTATGATGGGAGAATTTCTAAAAAAACACCCCAAAACAGAACAAAGATTTTTCCATTTCTTCCCTACTGGCTTCTTGTATATGAACATGCAATCTGAAGTTTTGTATACAAGCCTACTGGAACTTTTCATCATCTACAAATCAAAAACATGCTATGTTAGGAGGCCAAAATTATTATTAAAACAAAGACTTGGTTAAAGTTTGCGTGAGACTAAAATACAGTTTCATGATATTTTCCAGGGTGATTTTTTTTTTCGCTTATTGAAGCCTTAGAAAATTGTTTTGCCACTTATTTTGTAACATCAGTTGTTTCAAGGCAATCCAAAGGATGTTTGCTTGACGCTGTTCAAGATTTGCTGCGGGCTTTAGTATTAGAAACTCTCACTTCTTGAGTCTGCAAGTCACAGCTACTTACCTGTAACTCAGTGTCAGAAAAGATAAGTTGAGTGTGATGAGGCTTGTGATTCTTGTGTGTTGAGCATGAAAGAAGCAGCAAGCAGTTTAAGGTTTTCTTTCCTAATGTGACAAACTATTGCTATTTAAATACCTTCTCTAGAGAAATCATTCTTCATGATCAAGGGCCACTTAGGTTTGTTTTTCCAGCCTGGTGCAGGTACAAAGCAAGATGGTTGGTCCTAGGGCTTGCTAGGTGTCCAACACTGTTCTGCTTCGAGATGGCTTCCTGAAAGTATTCCCTCTGATAATGTGTCTGAGGATGGCATCTGCTCCCATCTCCTTTTCTGGACTTTTCCAAGTCAAATTCAAATAACTCTGTTGTTAGAACAGAATTTTCTATAGGAACATTTAACTTGGAACTTTATGGAATTTTTAGACCAAAACTTTCAGTAAGAAAAAAAAAACCCCAAAACTAAAATTGTTTAGATACTCATTATTCCCAGAATAAATTATTTCTTCCCTGTTTCCTCATTCCCTCAGAAACTGCAATTAAGGGTTTTCAAACCATACATGAATTTTGCATAGGCTCTTATTTGTAATGTTCTTGTATGCTGGCAGTAAGGATGTTAATAACACTTGTTCCCACTTCCCACCTTCCTTCCCAAAAGCTTGCTTTTAAGCAACAAGAACAAAAAAGTCCATTTTCTACTATTTAGCAGATTTTCCAATTAGTTTTCTCAGTACATTGCTATTGCTCCGCCTATCCAGAGGAATGGAGAGGAAGCCCTGTTGGGGACCCCAAGGAATATTTGCACAAGGGAGCAACTAGCACTTCTGCTTTGTGCAGAAGGGGAGATCACCTCGAGGCAGTGCCTATGACATTCTGGTCTGAGAAGAATCTGCCTCCCTTGGCAGTGGCACTGCCTTTGCAGGCTCCTTGGCAAGCAGAGGTGCTCTGTTGCTGCATGTCCTGACTCTGCTCCCTCCTGATGAAGCCACCACACATGGTGTCCCAAATCCTAAAAGTTTGGCATGTTTGTATTTTACACTATGTTAACTAGTTTTTGAATTCTGGGGAAAATATTTTAATTGTCCTTTTGTTTGTGGCACTCGAACATAACTATTTTTATTTTTGCTTCATTGTATTCTAACAGATTTTGATAGAACTGAAGGCTACTGAGTGATTTCATAATTAATATCTGCATAATTGCCACCTAATTCAGCGCAAACGCTGATGCATAATTTAAAGCAGCTGTGCCAGATAATCACAAGCCTTAGCATGAGACAGCCTGTTGATCTTATATTTCTTTTTAGACACAGGCTCTAAGTATTTCATTTTTCTTTTGGATATGTTCTTCACTATTCCCTTCTTGATAAAAGGTCATATAACCAGTAGAATAATGTCACTAAAAACATCTTTAAGCAGCATTCTCTATTATGCTGTTTTTATACTATCTCTGCCCATTTTCACTGGGACAAAAAAATAAAGCCATGTACTGTTCTGAACTGATGTGATGAAGACTCACATTGCTTGGAATTGTTTGGAATTTGGTAAATGTCCTCTAATAACCAGGAACTATGGAAACACCGAACCTGAGGACACAGATTAGGACATGGAAATGCTGGTGTCTTAACCCCTCACCACACTCACTGAGGTGACACAACCTAGTCAGTAAGCCAACAAAGCCTGGAGATCCCTTCATGTGATCAGCAGCTGCAGGCTTGGGCCATGTGCTCACCAGGGTTTTAGTACCACTTGGGCTAAGGGCTAAGGACTCTTGCCTGTCATCCAGCTGCCAGTCCAGAAGCAGGTGTGCAAGTTTGTCTGTAGGTCCTGTATTGCATCTGCCAAGCTTGTGAAAATGTTGGGTAACCTAGACATCCAAGGTTATCTTAGGACAATCTCAAACGTCACCAGACACATGTTTAGGCAATTGAACCATGCCCTGTGAGACTTTTGAAGGACAAGCCAGGCTGCTCTCCAGATTTCATCTGACTGGACTGATAAACTTCATAGTATACAGTGGGTATTTAAACTTGTATCTTGCATGTAGACACCCATACTGAGACACCAACATTTAAGTGTCCTAATTTTGGGCTGAGTTCTAACCTTCTAAATCCTTGTAGGACTCACCAAGACATATACATAGAGAGAAATGGAACAGTAGTGAGGCTTTCTAATTTAGCAATTTAAAGCCCCTACAAGGAGTTGCTTGCCATTATTTAAATTGAACTTTAGCTCCAAAAGTCAGAATAACATCTCTCTCAAATGTCACAATAAACCATCCTCTGTTAAATTATCTTTGGTATGCAGGGTGGAGGAAGACACATGTTTCTGCATTTCCATTAACATGTACATCCTCACCAAGTAGGCTCTATCTAATCTTTCCCCAAGTTTCTAATCCTGTAGTTTCTCACAAAGCAAACAGCAAAATAAGAAGAGAAACAAACTTCCAAAATAATTTTCCTTAAGATCTATGACTTTTATATAATCCTGAAATTACAGCACTATACATTCTTAGCCTTAGAAAAATAATCAGTAAATATTCATCTTTCCCTCTACAGGAAAGGAGGTGAAAGGAGGTGGTACCAAGGTGGGGATTGGTCTCTTCTCCCAAGTAACAAGTGATAGGATGAGAGAAAAAGGCCTCAGGTTGCACCAGGGGGGGTTTAGATTGAATATTAGGAAACATTTCTTCGCAGAAAGGGTTATCAAGCACTGGAACAGTGCCCAAAGCAGTCACAATCCCTGGAGGTATTTAAAAGATGTGTAGTTGCTGCACTTAGGGGCATAGTTTAGTGGTGAACTTGGCAATGCAAAGTTAAGAGTTGACTCGATGATCTTAAAGGTTTTTTCCACCCTAAATGATTCTGTGATTCTACCCGTGAGTGAAGCTCAGGTAACAGTTCCTTGCTTGCTTGAGTATTGCTAGTCCACTAGCTGAGGGAATAACAAAAGCTTTGTTAAAGATCACTGAAGTATATATTTACACACTAAGACTGTACTAGTATTTTAAGCAGTACCTCTGTGCACATGCATGCACTAGAGGGAGCTAGGACCAAACCCTCTGTATTCATGTCCTAACGCTGCTTCTCACCATCATTTCACACAATTTCAAACTTAGCTCCAAGAAAACACTGTCAGCATCCCCACACAACTGAACAGAAAGTTCATCAAGCATCGACTGCTGAAGTGAGGTTAAGCAGCTGAGGCTTCAAGCCCCACCCTGGCAGGAATGGATGGGGAATTGTGAAGGGCAGAAGAAGGAAAAAGGGAAGGGTCTTTTACATCTGACCAGTCATGCTCCTGGACATGTATCTTTCCACCTGCCTTTCACTGGAAAGCTGAAGTCCCCTCCCTTCTATTTCCTCTCACCACAGCCTGGCAGCTACAGGAATTGGGGCGCTGCCTTGAGTGAACAGCAACATCACCAGCTCTTATATCATCACAGTAAGATTTTAATCAGTTTGTAAAACAGGGTTTGCTAAAGCACTTTTGTTGCATCCTGTTTACATTGCATTAAGCCAAAGCACTTCTCTTCCCCTCTGAAGTACACTGCAAGAAAATTATTTTTAAAACCTAACCTCTGTAAGTCAGGAAAAGCAAGAGCAGCCCAATTTTCCATATATTCTTAACTAGTGTCATCCTGCACAGATGTACATTGCACAGCCTTGAATTTTACACAATCTTCTGGAGTGCCTTGTGCCATGCATTAACACAATTCCCAGAGCTGGTGGTCAAACATGACTGACAGTGTGTGCCAATTTGGGTGTAGTCTGAGCTCTTACTTGTGCTATTTTCTAAAGAAAGGATATACAGATGACATGAGACACGATTTTTTTTTTCAAAATACAAGCTGACAGCACATACAAAATTATTTGCTGGACTCAATGGAGTTATTATGTTTTATTAGCCATCAGCTGAGATGCCATAATTTTTGAGATGTTGACTTTTCCCTTCTACTTGTGCTTCAAAGGCACTGGGATCATCACATGCAATCCCAGGAAGACCAGCAATTTTTCCCTAGATCAGAATACTAAACCAAATGATATTAAGATAAATTATTAAGCCCTGCTACAACTTTCTTTTCATGCCTGGAATTGTAAGGAGAACCTGTGGGAGCTGAAATGGGACAAGCTGAAGACTGCAGGTTGTAAAAAAAAAGTATGGTAGAGACACTGGAAAGAGGAAACTGTACCTCACAGATATGTAAAACAGGGTGGCACAGACTAGAAAAGGAAATTTTATCTAGTTGGGAATAAAAAAGTCCTTTTCTGAAATACTCAGGAGAGTTTAAACTAATACAAGGGGACATAAAGGATGCTATGACCATGAAAAAAGTAATGTTAATTACCAAGTTAATAACCTGCTCCTGCTGTGTTTCTTGAGCTAAAGAAATATTGAGAATTTGTGCCACAGTGTTACTGTGGGGCTTTCCTAGCATTGTAGCTTCGTCTCCAATCTTAGGATGTTGTAAATAAACAGAAATCTTGGAATTTTGTCTCTTGTAAAGAAGGAACTACTACTACTTTCCCTACTTTGAAATTATTGGGTTTTTTACAGTAGCTTTTAAAGATTTAAAATGACTAAAACAAAGACAGGAGTGAGGAAGAAACAAGACTGTGATGGCACATGCTACAGAAGCCAACGAGCTCCTGAGGTGGGACTCATCTCCTCCACATGCAGTGGTGCAGAGCTCTGGTAGCACACCTACATTCATTCCACAGACAAGGGACAGAGGCAGGACCCTCCAGGGCAATTTACCTGCCCTAACATGAACTTCCAGGAAAGCAGATGCCAAACTTACAAATGGCTGAAGTTAAACAAGTGAGAACTCATCCTCCTGTTGAACCATCCATTAATTTCAGCATGGAATTGTATGTATACACACAAATATATGCAACTAGATAAATACAGACACTTTCTACAACTCCTGTTAAATTTGAAATGCTATAATCCTTCAGTGCAAACAAAATGTGCACTAGGAAAGCAGAGGTTTTACCTGCCATGTTGCTAGGTGAGAAAGAGCATTAAGGCACACCTCTGTTTTCTCAGTGGTGCTATTCTGTAGTTTTTTTCATGCTGTCTGTTAAACAAGAGCTACACTATTTAATTGTGTGAAAGTGTTCCCTTTAACTAAAAACAAACAAACAAACAAAGACCCCCCCCCCCCCCCCCAAAAAAAAACCCAACAAAAAACCAAAACAAAACCCCACCTGCTTACTGTTCCTTTTGTAGGCATCCATGTATTTATTCTACCTTCAGCCACAGTCAGTCCCTGTGTCACTCAGGAGTGCAGGTGGTGGAGCTGCCCCAGCTGCATTCCTGTGCTGGAGAAGGTCACTGGCTGAACCCCTCCCTAAGCCATCCCGTTTTCTCTTAGTCCCTTAGCACCTTCAAGTCCCTCTGTCGTCACTTTGAGACCATGAAACTACACTGGATACCACCAAACCATTTTCTGTTCTACACATTTCTGGGAGGGACTGTGTAAAGCACCATGTGCCTGCTGCACTTTCATCCTTATCCCAAGCACTTTTTACAAGCTAGCTCTCAGAAAAGTAAAGCACAAAACAACAACCCTCTTTTGGTGAAAATGCTAGAAGCAAAAACATCTCAATGTTGGCAAACAAACTTTAAAAAAAAAAGAAACTGGACTGGTTTGTGTTTCTCTAAGAAAGTAGGATGTATTTCAGAGGTAGTATATTTTTCCTAAATTAGTAAAAATAAGCTCCTGCAGCAACTTCTGTTTTTCCATGGGATACTTAAATAGTTTGGGGAATGTCAGTAAAAAGAAAATAAACCTGTTTGTGTAACATTATGAAGCAAAACACTTTCACTGATTTCTCTGTAAGTCCTTGGCAAGTGGAGGGGAAGGAACCAACGGGACAGCATTTCTACTGGGTCTGTCAGCAGCTTGTCAGTCTGTCCAGGAGCAACATAAGGAAAGATGATGGGGACACAGCCCTTTGCTCTCTTCTGGTGAGGAAATCTGCTTGTTTCCTTTTCCATCTGACTTCTCAGAACCTGAAGGGAAACACATCTCAGGGGGAAGTGCCTGAGCATGGTCCCAGAGCAACAGAAGAGCCAGAGTGACCCAGCTGCTGTGAAAACTCCTCTCCTGCCACATCAAGGGAACTGCCCCAACAGAGGAATCAAAGCTACACACTCCAGGCTGCAATAGGTATGTTTTCCCTGGGAATTAGCTACTACAGGAGGAAGGGAAACCCAACCAAAATGAAAACTGCCATTAACATAAACTGCAGAAGAAAAGGAGAAAGTATCATCTTTCCTAGCCTGCCTCAGACAATAACCCTTGGGATTCTTTCTATCAACTTTGTTCCTTAGGGAAATATAATTCCCAGGTTAAAAAAATACACTTTAAAATAAAAAGCGGGCATAGTTAAAAATATCTTGATTGCTGTTTTGGTCACTAGTATTTACAGAAAACATTCAATTCTTTTTTCCAGTTGCCTTGTCCTGCTTGTGATTGTTGACAGCTTCCACGCTTACAAATTAGTCATTTCCACACCTGATGGAGAAGGCTATGTTAACACACTTGAATGTTTGAAACCTGTGATGATCTTCTTCTTCTTGAACTTAGGAGTTAATAATAGATCTTTGTAAGTAGTCCAGTACTACGGTGATTCTAACTCCAGCTGGGTTAATTACACAATAATTAGGTACAAACATCGCAACACAAAACACAGCTACATCATTATTTGCAACAAATGTTAACTCTAAATAAGTGCAACCTGTCCCACAAACACTTGCTATAAACGACTTAAAAACAAAAGTAAAATTTGATGGGGTAAACACAGAAATTAAAAAAAAAAATTCTCCGTGAGAATTTTTTTTGTTAAAAAAAATTAAAATAAAAATCTCAGCACTCATTTAGAGTTCAGGATCTTGTGAAAGAAAGCTTTAAAAGGAGCAAACCTGATTTGCTGTGGCTGTTGCGGCGAAGGGAACACTTGTTGCAGGAGTTGTTGCTGCAGAGACAGTGGCGGCCGTAGCGTTGTGCATCATGGGTACTTTCAGGAGGGGAACCATGGAAGCAATGAACAGGAGGGTGCAGCATTATGGTAAGAGAAGTGGTATTTTTGGCATGGTGAATATCAAGAGCGGCAAGCCATCGTCATGGGTTAAACCGGCAGATGGCATGCAATCACAGTGCAAAGCGAGAAAGCGTGGCGGAGAAATAAAAAAAAAGGGAAAATAGCTTATTACAAGTACAATTAAAGGAAGGTTGTCAACACAATCGGCGATTCCCAGAAAAAAAGAGTAAGGATCACTGAAAATGCAAGTGTTGTCGCTAAGAAGAGGATTACTTGTGCAAATGAGGCCTTTACCAAAATAGCCTGTTACCTGCGGATTGTTACATGTGTAATTTGTTTTCCCCCAGTAAGCTATAAAGCACTTGAAATTAAAATCCTACTTTAAAAACCCCAGTGCTTTATACTGGGAAGAAAACTGTTAAATGTTCATCTTAATTTTTAAGCGCAATTAAAAATGAATTATTTTCATGTATCTTCATTTTGAAGTAAGCTAGATACTTGATGTCTTCCTTCATAATCCAATTTATGCATTTTTTCCTACTAGCACTGCATAACTATTCGACTTTATCAGAGTTAAATTACCATCTGCTTGAGGCAAAAATCAGGAGGGGGATGATAATAATTATCCTGATATATATATGCTACTTTGTTTGATCTAAAAAGGCAAGATCGATTTTGTGAAAGACACTGCTTTTGCTCATTTTAAGAGTGAATTTTAATCAGCATCTTCGTGGGGTAATTATTAATTTGATGTTTTAAAGGCTTGATATTTTAACTGTTTATAGGCCCAAACTCAAAACTGAAATCACTGGGATAGGGCAATAGGAAAATAACTTTTTTGTCTCAGAGGCTGTTGCATTGAACTTCCACTTTGCATGCCCAAAATGTTAATTTCAAGCTGCAAATATATTTAAAGAAGGAATGAGATTCAGATCACAAATTTCAACAGAACCTCTGTGGATCAAAGTAGGCATGTCTGGGAAACGCTGATAAAACTTTCTAACACACAGCAAAGGAGAAATAGGCACACCACTATGAAACTTTAAAACACTGATGAAATTTGCTGGCTTTTTCCAGTATTTTATGATTTTATAGTACTAGACAATATAAAATATAAAGAGAAATAAAACTTTGAAAACTGAAAAGCAGACTGGAATTCATGGTATTATGCTTTTGCAGTGTAGTTGTTATAGCAGGTGATATCATGTCTAAACTGCAGCTTTCATCTACAAATCTAAACACTCTGCAAAGTCAACCAGAAGGACCTTTCATTCTAGTCAGTGGCTAAATCTCACCTAGGATTTTCGATACAAGTGAATATACATCATATACAGTATAAAAAAAGAGATCAATAAAGAAATTTGGAACCTACCAATACTGGTAGCGGGTGTCATGCACAAAACTGACCCTGCGTGTCATGCAATGATAGGTGAAAAAAGTGGATAAAGGGAAGAAACAGGTTAGCTGTTTAGAGTTAACATTCAAAGTGAGATTCAAGCATAACCACAGAGAAGTAAGTTAGTTAAATGAAACTGTAAGGTCATTCACAGTTTTGCTTAAACACAAAAAGATGACTGTGTTCTTACTAAACTCCTGTGTATACTGTGTGGGTTTTGGCACATTTCTGTACATATTCAAGATACTTTATAAACTTTTTTACTTGCTACTGTTATCCTTTCACTTAGTGTTTTTGCAGCAACAGGTTTTTGTTTATAAAAACATCTCTGGTTAAAGTATTTGGGAGTTTTAGAACTCACTGCATAATTCAGACAGTTCAACGTTGTGTAAATCAACATTCACCAGCTTTTTGACATGTGGCAGGAAAAAGAAGTGGAATTAAGACATATTCTACTGCAGGGGCTTTGCCAAGTTTTTGATGTTAATGTATCCATTCTTAGCACAAAGAAAACGGTACTTTGACAAGTCCCAAGCTAAACACCTCAAAGTGTGTAACACTCCGGCAGAAGGCTCCCAGCGCACCTCAGAGATGCCGTGAGATGACTGCTCACCTGCCATGCAGTTTAGCTTTGGTGCCTAGCCCAAATTTAACCTTTCTGGAGAGGCCAAATCAAATAAAGAGGTCAGCCTATTTCCAGTAGCAAGCTGGTGAAGGCAAGCAGGTAAGGAGACCAGTGTGAGGTACGTGCATATTTGACACAGAGTCAAATAAGCCTCCTGTATTCCTGCTGAATTACTACTGCAGCCCCGTATCGGACCGTCGCAGGACTTGCGTGACTATGAATGACCTTACGCAAGAACAATCCCCAGAGAACACACAAAGTTCCTCCTCTAGAGGCTGTAGAAACACTAACAAACAGCAATGGGAAGAGAGAAAAGTTCTGCTGTTTTTAAGATCATTCACCAAACAATAAGGAGAAGGTGACAAAGCAATCAAACTGATGTAAAACGAACAAAGTGCAGAACTTCAGAGGTAAGCCATGCTAAGTCAAGCCCCACACTTTTTATTAGGGGAGCCAGTGGTTAAGAAAGCAGAGAAGTTATATAAAACAATTAAGTTTTATATATATCCCAGCAGCAAAACTTGTCTTAAAATTTAACACACACGCGCACACACACAAGGAACACATTTGAAAATTATACCAGTTTAGAAAATATCACATAATCATTTAAAATCCAACAGATAACGTCATGCATTGCTCCTCAGACATGGGTTGCATGACAGTCCTTACACCCACCAAATCCAACCTTCCCAGTAAATGTGGGAATTTCAGATGTATTGTCTTTATTGGAAAGCTCATGACACTCATTCTTATAGAGGGCGTTCCCCTTTCCTGAACTCCTCCCATACCTCACTTCTCTCTTTAATATCCTTCCTTGGAGCTGATGGTGTTTAAGAAGAGCAGGAGGTTCATCACTTTAAGCAAGCTTTTCTACTCTGGGGCTTTGGCTCCATCTGCTGTTTTATACCTCTGTTTCCTCTTTTTTCATGCGCTTGTTTTGAGCCGTGACAACAATCTGGCCCTTAAGGTCTGGTTCAAAGATCCACCCTTCCTACCACCAGAAATTTGTCAGCTAAGACTAGAATTACAACAATTAGTTGGAAAGAGAGATGGACAATAAAAAGTACAAAAAGTGAGCTACTTAAGGAAGCATGAACATTCCAAAAGTCTGGAAAACATCCAAATGCTTTTTCTTTGAAAACGGTTTAAACTACTGTATTTTCCATAGTTAATTTGAAGTTCTTGTCAATTGGAAATAAGAGCAATAAGCCCTGAAAGGGAGTGCTTAAGAAGGAAAAATACCTGTCATGCAAAAAATTCTCACAGTTTCAATGCAAAATAAATTCATGGAAATTTCAGTATGTTCTGTAAGCACAGGGCAATCTTCCATTCCTGTCCAAATAGGTGGTGTCACCATTTATTTCTTTTTTTTCAAACACTCCCATAAATGTCAGTGTGTTTTCTGCCACGGATATTCTGGTGCACCAATGTGCTAAAAATAAGGCTATGCTATTACTTACTATTACAAATACGGGGGCAGGCTCCAAGGTTGTTACTGAGGCCTTATAGAAAAATTCCATGAAGTCAAAGCCATCTGTGTTTGCTTTTTTATCTTTAAAAACATATGGAAATGCTGATAGATTGGGAAATCATCATGTGTTGCCTTTCATTCCTTGTTTAACCGACATTATTTCTATAAACTGAAATAACATTGTTGAAATGTCAAGCACATTTGCAAACACGTAGTTTTAAACTATTCTGAAGTCTACACTCGAGAACACCCTGACACTAAAATACGTAATTTGTTAATTACGAATGAAATCACAGAACTCCTTAGGAGGGATATTCTCCTTTGGGAAGTTGGAGTGGGGGTGACTAACACAATTTAGAGGGTTGTGTTGTTACTGCTTACACGAGCACCCAGCACATCCCTTCTCTCACAGTGTTAAAGAGAAGCCCTGCTACCAGCCAGGGTGAGGGTCAAGCCATCTCTGAACGCTCTGATTTTCACAGAGCTCCCAGCGCTGAAATGTAAATTACATTCACTCATCTTCAGATCATCCCTATGAAGAATTATAACCCCAGCTATGAGCCACAGATGCTAGGAAAAGTCCTGGTGGTGCTCCAAAACCACAAAAATACATCTGATACCTGAAAGCCCTTTAGTGCAGCTGCTGGGAGTGACGTGTTTTGCCAGTGCTTCCATGCAGATATTGACTGGAAGTTTATGGCTGGTGTCCCTTTTCTCAGGGTGCTCGTGTGGGACTGGGGAAATCCCACTGCTGCAAGAAGCAGCTGAGGGAGCAGGAAGATGCTGTGGCATCTCTGAAATGCAGTGCTTTTCCCCGCATTTTTGTTAGTGGAAACAGATACAAATCAAAATCCAGCCAAGTTATGGTAGGCACAAAGGGGCAAAGTCTGGAGAACGATGAGCAAGGCTATGAATGTGCAAAAAAGCAGCTTAATGGCATGTTGAAATTTCTGCTTGAATTCTTGTTCTTTGCAAGAGGTATTAAAATTATGTGCAACCATGTGTGCAGACTTCTCCTCAAGTGGGGCAGGGAGCATAATAAAACCTTCTGTCAAGTGCAACTGCCTGACACAGAGGCTACCTCAGGGACACAAGACCAGTTCAATGCGGATACAACATACCTGTTGGAATAAACGCTGCATGTTGCTGCAACTGAGCATTGGCAAGAGCCTGTTGATAGTGCAAGACACTGGGATTGAAAACGGCACTGGCACCATTGCTTTTTTCAAGTGCTTGTCTCTTTGGTAAAGGGTGAAGAACACCAGGAGGAAAGGCCTGTAAATAAGAAAATTAGTTAAAATGGCGCCATTTTTAAAACCTTGTTTGTAACACATACATAAATACAAAAAACTTAGTATTTTTTAAAGCGGCTAAAGATGCCTTGCCATGCATATTAACTCAAAGCAGAGCAATGTAAAATGAGTGAAATTTTGTTATTGGTAGCAAAAGCATGGTACTATTAACCTAGAACTGTAGCAGCACAACTACTGAAAAGAAACGTTTGCTTTAAAGCAACGAAAATGGCATTGCCTTTAAGTAGGTTTTCAAATATTATAGGGAGAAAAAACCACTTGTGTTTCATTGCCAAGTATTTTCTTTTATTTTTAAATTTAAATATTGTTTCCTATTATTATACAGATTAATGGATTACGTTACGCGTTTTCAATTACAAAAGCAGTTTTATCTCAATTCAACTTTTCATGAGAGATTTTAAAAAGATGAAACTGTGTTAGGAACCAAACTAAATCGTCTGCAGTCTATTACGTATGAGAATGAGATGGATAAATAGAGCTTCTGGTAAATTAACGAGTATGTGAAATCATTTCCGGTTGATGTTTGAAAAGTAAAGCGATACAAATTTCATTAGTTGCTTCTCTGAAGGAAAAAAATTATAATAAAATAAAAAAAAAAACCAAAAAAAGCTACATGCAAAGCAAAAGGTGAAAGGTCAAAGTACCAGGTCTACAGTTGCTTCGAGAGGTCGCTTCATTGCTTTGGCAGTCGACTGAGTCTTTTAATAACAGGCAGCGAGCACATGATGGCAGTGGGCCAATGGGAGTCAAGCGAATTAACATACAGGTAAACAGCAAGCAGAGGTGCGTCATGGGAACGGCATTGCATTTGTGGATAGGTGAGAAGGAAAAAAATATTCTGAATGCAATATACAACATACAAAACACTAGGCATGCACAACAACAAAAATGTCTTCTAAAGAAATGAATATTACATTTTGAATTAGTACCGAAGCAAAAATGCATCTACTATACCTTAGTTAAAAGCATATAAGAGAGTAAAATATAGATGTTTGAAATTCAGGAAAGTTGAGTAAAACAGCAGCTTGCAGACACTATTAAGCATCATATAAACACTTCACAGAGATGCAGAAAGTTTTAAGGATACACCTACTGGAATTCCTGATAAGTTAGTTCGGTCACATTTTGAAGTGGGAAAATTCATTTTGGAGGCTACATTTTCAAATACAAAACACTAGTGAAAGTTGTAACGCATTACAAATGCTATTAACATCAGTGCTTACAAGGTGAGTGTCTTTTAATTTAGGGAAGTGAATCATTCAATGGTCAAAATGAGAGAGGTTCTCCTTCGCCAATATAAAACACGGTACAAAGTATGTCCAGTTACACTAACTTATCATTAATTCCTTTTCTTTTCTCCTACAGCTGGGTCATTTTTGTAGATTTTTTTAATCTTGTAACTTACCACATTACATTGAGAGGGAAAAAGATTTTTCAGAATTGAAAACACACTTTCTAAATTTTGCTGTAACCTTCAGTCCTAGCTTCAGGAGCAGGGAGTAAAATTTGGCTCCCAGTTCATAAGCCAACATTAACATATGAGTTAAGAGATACTATTCCAGCATTATTAATTTTTCAAAAGAAAGTATTTAGGCATAGTACATAGGCATATACATTTATGTATTCTTTCACAGTAAATTCAAACTTATGGCTGATATGACAGCATTCTGTAAAAAACTTTCTCATATAAAATACTACTTTCAAGTTTTATAGTGTAAATAATTCTTACAAACTTTTAGAAAGGAAAGAAAAGCTTACTTAGAAATCAAAGGTTTTATTTTTGTTTTTTAAACACGGGCTGATATTTAGCTCTTTTTAGAATATGCAGATTATGTCTACCTTGAACTCAGTATGTGGAAATAGGGAACAAAAGTTGAAGTGGGGGAAGACGACAAGGCACAAAATGCTTGCAAATACCTTGTGGTCATAAGTTTATCAGGTGTAAACAGGGTACTCTGCAGGACAGTCCTCATTTTACTTACTCCTTGTTCCTGTCTCTTTGCATGAGTCTTCTCAACACCCTCCTCATCTCTTCTTTATCACTTTTCTGAATTATATATCCTCATCTACAGGACCTGCTCATCTCTCCGGGCCCAAGACCCAGATCCAACAAGAAACACCTAGTCTGAAGTGGGGATCTGGACAGACTTCTTTCTAAGCAGGGCATTGTGCAGGTACCACTGCAGAGAACATCACTCCATTGCCTAGGACACAGCCTCAGAGCCACTCTGCCTCCACCATAGAGAGAACTCTACGCAGAGGTGATGCAGTACAACTGAATTCAGCATTATGTGATGATGAAATCCACAAGTTCAAATCAATGTCGCTAAAGTGTTTCAGTTAATTATCTTTATTATCCAAATACAGATCTTGTCTAATCTCACTTGTTAACTTATTATCTCTCTGTTTATTATTGCTTTTCTCCAATTTTTCTCCACGCTCTTCTAAACATCACCTCCCTACTCTGAAGCTTTCGTCTGGCTTTCCATTCATATTCCCCAGCAAGTTCAGTCTCAGTCTTCCCAACTCGAAGGCTTGATCTGTTCTAAACATACTCATCAACCTCGCTTCCACATAGCCTCCCATTCTTTTCAGGCTTTAAAACTGCTCATTTTGCTCTCCTACATTAATATTTTATTTTATCTCATCCTGACAGTAAAACCTCCTTTGCGTCTTTCTTTCCCATCAAATTATCTCAACATTTGATCTACATAACTAACAACCAATGAATCAATAGCTACAGGATGAAGAGGTTATGAAAAGAAAATAAAGATAATATTAAAAATGATCAAACATCCAAGGCACACTATTTGCCTACCATACAGCACATTGGTATGCTATAACGTTTCCTGGAATACAGACATGATCCACACAGCAGTGGCCTCCATGAACATGCAAGGAGCTCCTGACCAAACTCAAATGAAAGAAGGGAAGTCCACAAGGGGTGGGAGCAGGGACAGATGACTCAGAATGAACAGGGACACAGCCTAAACATGCAGGGATATGTCAGGAGAGTCAAAGATCACCTGGAGTTGAATCTGGCAAGGGATGTCAAAGAAGGGTTTCTCAGCAACAAAAGGAAGACTAGAGAAAATGGGTTTCCACTGCTGAATGGGGCAGGCAACCTGGTGACACAGAACATGGAGAAGGCTGGGATTCTGAAAGTCCTTTCCATCTCAGTCTCTATTAGCAAGACTGGCCTTCAGGCCAATGGGAGACCAGTGGCAAAGTATGAAATGAAAAAGGTTTTCCCTTGGAGGAGGATGATTAGGCTAGGTAATGCTTAAACTAGCTGTATATACACAAACCTATAGGAACTAACAGAAGGCACCCTGGGTGCTGAGAGAGCTGGCCACTGTCACTGCAAGGTTACTCTTAATTATCTTTGAAAGATCCCTGTGACTGGGGAAAATTCCCAAAGACTGAAAGAAAGTAAATGACACTTGTATCTTCAAAAAGGGCAGGCAGGGAGGTCTGAGGACTGACACATTGCTCAGCCTCACCTCAGTCCCTGGGAAAGCAATTGAGCAAATCCTCCTGAAAACCATCTGCAAACACATGAAAGTCAAGACAATGATGGGAAGTAGTCAGCAGAGATTTGTGACACGGAAATTGTGATTAACCAGCCTGACATCCTTCTATGATAAGACTGGCAGACTGGTGAAGGGAGAGCAATTAATGTAGTTTCTCTTAATTTCAGAAAGGATTTCAACACCATTTCATCCTCACAGACAAATTTATTCATCACGGGCTAAATGGGAAACAGGGAAGTGGACTGACAATTGTCTGACGTGCCAGGCTCAAAGGGATGTGACCAGCAACACAGAGCCCAGCTGGAGGCCAGTCACCAGTGGTGTGAAACTTGGATGAGTGGCTGATACAAAAGATAGACGTGCTACTGCTCAGAGGGCCTAGAGAGTCTGGAGAAATGGGCACAGAGGAACTTCACAAAGTCCAACAAAGAGCAATATCAAGACCTGCACCTGGGGAGGAACATCACAAGGCACCAGAACATGCTGGGGGCCACAAAGGCTTGGCAGAAAAGATCCTGGTGGACACCAAGCCAGCAATGCGCCCTCATAAGCAAAGGCAGCTGAAGGCATGCTGGCTGCATTGGGAAGAGTATCACCAACAGGAGGGGGAGGTGATCTTCCCCTCTACTCAGCCCTGGTGAGACCACATATGGAGCACTCTGTCCAGGTCTGGACACCTCAGTACAAGAAAGACACAGGTGTACTAGAAAACACTCCCATAAAGGACCTGAATGACAGTCAAGGGACTGAATTGAGCCTGGAGAAGATACAGGGGAATCTCATCAGTGTATATAAATTTACCCTGATTTCAGGGTAAAGATAGAGCCAGTGGTGCTCAGGGATAGGATAAGAGGCAATGGAAAGAAATTTATATAAAAGAAATTTCATTTAAATGTAAAATTAAAAAAAAAAAGCATTTATTTTTACTGGAAGTATGCAGCAGGTTTTCAAGTTATGGAGTTTCCACCCTTAGAGACTTTAGTAAACCAAACAGGCACATCCTGGGCAATCTCCTCCTGCTTAAGCAGGGGAAACGGGCTGGAATATTTTGTACATATTTCTCTGCAAAATGTTACCCTGAATTACAGGTCCCTGTTGCCTTCTCCTGAGACATTAGACTGCTAACATTTCAATTCTGTGTTTCCAAAGATGCTTCATCTTGCTTTGAGGCTAATGCAATTCTAATTAAGCCTGATTTAAAACCACAGGATATATATCTGCAACCATTACCAAAGTGCAAAAAAATTTAATCCCCTCATCTCTCTCCTTTCTTATTTAGTATAGTGCCTAGAAATATTACATTCTCTAA
This sequence comes from Cisticola juncidis, assembly GCA_013400215.1. Classification (NCBI taxonomy): domain Eukaryota; kingdom Metazoa; phylum Chordata; class Aves; order Passeriformes; family Cisticolidae; genus Cisticola; species Cisticola juncidis. The sequence continues at coordinate 897,852 of VXBR01008901.1, forward strand.
ATGAGCAATAAATATTGCACAACAGAAGCTAATCAGAATAAAAACCCAATCTTCTCTGCTCTAATTTCCAGATGGTATTCAATTTATGCAAGCACAGGAAACTTTAACTAAAAATCATCCAATTTGAAAGAAAGGCTGCGGATACTATTAGAGAAAGAATGTTAAAACTTAAGAAATATTCTTCTGTTTGATGGTTTACATTCTTGCATAACTCACCCTTTGTCCCTCAAAAAAGTATGGTCTTTTCTAATTCGTTACATACAAATAGCTTAGGGTAGTTATGTACTGTACTGTATTGTGTTTCTGGTAGGCTTTTTAACCAGAGAATAACTGTATTGTCTATAACTATTGTATGCACTGCCCACAAGTCCACAAACCACATCTGCTTAATTATTTGTCCACTGTCAGCAATGGGGACAATGATTCTTTGATTTGCTGCCAGCAGTTTTGTCTCTCAAGTCATATCCTGCATGTTCAATTTATTTAACTTTATCAATACCACCGTAAATTCATCAACTTTCCTGATAGCAACTGTAAGAGTAATATAAATATCTGAAAATAAAAGCCCTCACTCTCTTTTCTTCTGACTGTAGCCACAATGTTTCTTTCCTAATGATTCCCATTATAGTTTACTACTTTAAAACCTCATGATTCAAGTAACTGGCCCATAACAGCAGGAGAGGCAAGAAGTCTCTAGGCATGAAACTCATCTAACCAAAGTTCAAAAAGATGCAGGCAACACTTTTTAGTCATTGGGGATGGTTGTAGATCTACAGAGGGCAGTTCTTTCTTATCCTCAGGCAGGCACTAATGGTAGATCAGAGGAGTGTCCTGTTTTTTCTACAGTACAGTGAGACCAAGGTGGCTGGCTGGTTGTCTCATTTCTAAGGTGGACTGAGCTGAATCTCAATGGAGGTTTCTGTTCTACTACTGATCTCTGAAGCAAACGCTCTCTCTTTGCTTTTCTTCCAAATTTCCACATGTATATCTGCCATCAAAGAGCTAAAACAGCATATGGGTCCCTGTTTTCCTGGGAACACTGAAGCTTATCAGTTTTGTTTCTGTTTGGAAATACTAGGAGCAAATTTATGTATAATTAAGGCAGAGAACAGAAGTGGTATAGAGTGTCATTTGCTTCACTGTCTTGAATAGAAATATAGCATTAAAATAAGGGCATAAAGAAAAGAAAGTGCTTCCTCCCATCAAGCAATAGTAATAATTTTATAAATTCTTATCTTTCACCAAAATAAAGAAAAATAATTAAAAAAAGAGGCAAAAGAGAAAAGAAAGTATAAGCAAACAGCATTGAATTGAAGCAAATAGGCATTAAAAAAAAGGCAGCCATACATGCCAGCACTTACCATCACAGTCGCAGCTGCCGCAGCTGCCTGGGCCGCCACTGCAGCCTGGTTGGCTTGGTGTTGCGCCGCTTTGATTTTGGCCTGCAAATGTGCAGGAGGGTGAAAATACTTGCATTTCTCCCTCATGCAACGACCTTTTATGTAATCCATACACACGGTTACAGTGTTGTCGTTTGTGTCAATCATGGTGCTGTCTGCTGGATGCGCAAAGCGGCAATCAGTCTCTCCACGCGCACAGTTGCCCCGCTGGAACTCCCTGCACACCTATGTGCAAAACAACACACGTTGCAGGGGCACAGCTCGGTGCAATGTGAAAGGGCAAGGAGTGTCCCAGGCCCCCAAAAGACAGACATGCCCCCTTCCCCTGTTAGTTCAAGTTTTACAGCAACTTCAATTTAATAAAGCCTTCATCTTTTGGTGGGTGAGGGGAGTGCACCTATTTTACCCTTACGTTCTTGGTTCCTCAGACAGCTCTGTGGTACTGTGGCTAAATAAACTTAACATGCAACAGAAGCATTCCCAAATGCCTTTCCTCTTTCCTGTTTAGAAAGCAGCTGGGAAGGATACTTACTCATGTAATTGCTCCTGCAAAACTAGCTGGGAATCACAAAATATTTTGTCTCTTTCTGACTACACTTTGTATTCTTGCAGGTTGACTGGTAGGGAAGGAGTTCCTCTTGCTGAAACCCAGGGAAAGTACACATCAGATGCACTGCATTTTTTACAGAGTCTACAAACAAAATTGAGAGCCTACTTAAAAAAATTTTCAAAAATGGGCAGAATGAACACACTGGTTTTCCTAAGAAGAAATGTGCTCCAGACACTGGTGCTTAGTCGTTTTGGAAAGGACATTCATTTCTGCAAGAGCCACTTGGCCTCCTTGTGTACTCGGGTCACAGATTCCACTGAGTCCAGCCATGTAGTGATCCAGCAACAGCTGGGAGGCTCTGCACGTAGCTGGGGGCTCGTCCCTTCAGCCTGCTGCAGGGTTGGTAATATTCCACGTTCCACTGGCAGCTCAGGGCTAAAGGGCTACACCATTCCCCTAATATCAATCCATAAAGCTATAAAATTCCCTTATTATCAATGCAGAAAAAACAAGACAATTATTACTGAAATAAAAAATGTGCTTGTTAGATATTTCATGAAGATATTAATGAAATAGATATTCATGCCTTTACAGGCACGTATACCTGAGGTTTCTTGAGATGATGAGCTTCACAAAAAATGAAAACACATGTTGATGTCTGTGTATTAAATATAACCAAAAACACTACCTTAAAAATAACATTATTTAATTACCACTGGCTGCAAGTGCAAAAATCCTTCCTGGTTACAAGTTTTTTATCTGTAGCAACTAAATTTAAGCTTCACTTCTAAAACAACCATTACACCCTCCAGGATCTCTCACACAGCCTAACACAGAATGTATTTCTAGTCACAGTGGTGTCCACAGTACCTCCAGTTTATCAGTCCTGAGAAGTTTCTGGGTAGTAGTTGAACTGGGGACTGAAACCGGTGGACTTCCAGGAACAATGACAGGCGGCGTGGGTAGGATCTCGGTGGGGACTAAGCCAACTCCTGGTGTTACTGGCGTTAGGTAAGGAGCAAAGCTAATAGCCGTGTTCGTTCCTATTGTGGGACCCACCGGAAATGTGGGCTGAAAAAGGAAAACACACACCGAGATGAAAAAAAAGCCCCTTAACCAATAGCTTACTAGTTGTCTTTTGCTTGTTGTTCTTGCTGGCACTGATTCATTTTTTTTAATGAAAAAGCTTTAAACAGCTGGCAAAACACACGGCATCCTCTCTTCTTTTAACCACTCAACACATTCCAGCAGCACACGAAGAACCACCTGCGTAACTCTATTATTGGAAAAGAGTCTGCTGATGCAAAGGAACTCCTACTTTGAACCTGAATCTGTGTGGAGGTCCAGCTTACATAGCAGGCTTATTTACAATCTAAAAGTAGAAATAACATAGACTTTATTGCTTTTTCTCAAAACCTGTTTTCCTTGGGAAAACAGGCTGTTTTTCAAGGTATTCAGATTTCATAGTTGAAGCATTATTAACTATATTAAAGCCATATTTCTAACAAGAGTACATAATGAGCTCTTTGGCATGCAACTTCCAGTATGTTTGCATACTGTATTTTGCCACCTCCTGCAATTATATGTTACTGTGTCTCACACACTGAAAAAACTCACCTTCACAAACGTTTGTGTGCTCAGCTGTCACCAGTGGCAAGCAGAATAAATATTATAATCTCAGCTGGACACAATATTTAGAAAAGGATTATTCAGGCTTAGCCTAGTTAATCATATGAAAAACTTTGATTTGGAGGGGAATGATATGGGTCTGAAAATCTTGTTTTATTCCTTCTTACAATGAGTCAGTGAAGTCATGACCAGAAGAAAGAGCATTTGTGTGATGCTAAAACAGCCATGATGAGGCAGAATAGCGTGTTTGTTACAATCAGCTCCTCAGGGGGTGGAGGCAGAACATCACCATGGTCAGCCCATCTCAGACCTGGAAAGTGCCTTAGTTCTGCACGGCTGAGTACCCCAGAGAGTGAAGCTATAATTATAAATGACGAAAAACTGTGAAAAACAGGACACATCTCTGATCAGCTTTATCAGAAATTAGGTTCTCAAATAAGCCAGCAGCTAGAAATACAACAGCACAACACTAAGACTTCAAAACACTGAGGACAAGTGTCTTTCTCGTTAAGGTGGCCTGCATGACATAAAGTACCTAGAAAATACACAAGAGAAAACACAGGAGCTAGGAGGCAGTTTTCTTCTTTTTTGGTTTGCTTTTGGTTTCTTTGGAATTTTTTTGTCTTTGGAACCAATTACTATATTATAAATGGATGTGACTTATTACCAATAAGATGCTCTGAGCATACAGATTAACCAGGACAACCAACTATACAGAAATGGCATCTAACTGCCCTTATGAGTTAGGAGAGTATTATGCTGTGTTTTAATCAGTGATCAAATCTGCTTGATATCAAGCAACCCAGTTTATATGTCAAACATGAGCTAAATTCTGAAGAGCATAATAATGAACATTTATATGAAACAATGGTTCAACTGTATTGAAGACAATGTGTTAAATGAAATATAAATAACAGCTTTGTGTCAGATATAATTTTAAGAATAAAATCCATTTGTCAAATGACTTCTATGAAATTTTCTTTCACTTTTTATACATTTGGTCAAGGCTGAGTCATCCTAATCTGGCAATTTATGTGAGACAGACCTGGCATTTTTATCACAGCAATCAGTACAGAAGACATTACGTCAATGAAATTGTAAAGTTCAAATGATGAAATGGATGAGAAGAAAAAAGTAAATTTTGCCACTTCAATTTTTCTCATAATACTAAGTGGTGGGATCTATTACTTTATCAAAACTTTTTTTGGTGAAAACTCAGGCAGTAAATCCCCAGGAAATATCAAGACACATTAGGAGGCCAACATCACCAGATACAATGTGATGAATATATACCAGAAATTCAGGGAGTCCTGACACTCAATTCCCAATCCCACCTGACAGATGAGTGAGGGCACCAAGTATATATGTTTCAAGTATAACAAAGCATTATTGAAAAAGGCCTCTGGAGTGAGCTTGCTGTGACCAAATGCAGATGTCTTCTTCTGAGATACCTACACCTGACTTCTGTGGTACCCCATGGAAAGATAAGGGCACTTTGAAAACCAAATCATCTAATCTGAATGCTGATGTCTGGAACTAGCCAAGCAAATAGTAATTAGGAGTGCCTATGTCTTTTGATGAACTATAAATGGGCCTTGGAAACTCACTGCAGAAGTTGATGCCAACACTCCAGATGCCTGAAGTTAGAGAAAAAAATCCCACTCCAGTGGGATGCCTCATACTACGAATTTAGATTGAAAAACATCATTAGCAGCCATGTGTGAAGAGTTTAATTCAGATTACTTGCCAAACCATGCTTTGGAAGTCTGCTGCACTGAGAAGCACAACTGCAAGGGCTGCCCAGAGCAACTGACCACTTTAGTGCATATCCAAAGATGCTGCTCATGCATGTCAGTCTCTAGTTCTGTATTGCCTCCTGGATATGAAGTGTCTTGGGCACCGTATGAATCACCTTGAGACAAAACACTGAGTTTGTGAAGTGCAAGCACCACCAATTCTCTGTCTTATCCTCGGACACTTCAGACTTCAACAGAGTAGGAAAATACTGCCCCTTAATTTTTATTCTCGGTACTGGGATTAATTCATATTTAAAGACATTCAAACCCATAGACTCCAGAAAAACTTTGTGAGTCCTACTCAAATTACTTACTAGTAAATTATTGTTATTATACAAATTTTTTACCTCCAGAAGAATTATACAAAAATATCTTGTAAACATGACATGAAATGCATTAAGGGAGGGAAAAAGAGAGGGAAAAATGCAAATTATTATGGGATAAAAGAAAAATAAATTAAGTCTACAGCAACACTCCATTACATCTTGAAATGCAAATATAAGTGAGCATATCTTTAGTATCTTGACCATTCCTGAAGTAAACAGACAGGAACTATTTTTATTGATACTATTTAGAGAACTTTTGCAGGTCAATAGAGTCTTCAACTTTACTCACCATTAAGACCATCAGAGAAATATACTTACCACTGGCTGTAGTGGTGTCCCTGGAAACATGAACTGCATTTGCTGGGCGAGCATTGCTGCTGCAGTTTTTTGTTGGATTAAGTTGTTCCTGCCATTGATTTCCAGTTGAGTTTTTAAATGTGTTGGTGGATGAAGGTACTTGCAGTTCTCCCTTGTACAACGACCCTGGAAAAAGAAGTCACACTAATCAGTCGGCTGCTTTTGATGATAGTTTAATGCCTTCGAGCAAAATATTACAACATAAACTAAGCAAGAACTAATGAAACACAGGGTGTTTCCTGGGAACTGTGTAGAAGTCTGGGAGGAGCTGATGGCCTTGAGCTCTGCCTCAGCCCACCACCTCTGATTAATCATTAAGGCTATTAGCCACAGGAAAAAAAAAGAGAAAGGCTGTGAATCAGCATTTTCATTGTTAAGTACAGATCACTGCTATTCAATTAACAGTATCAGAACCGCCAGACTGTCCAGACTGACTGAACTGCTTCGCATGACATCCTGGCTAGAGCATCTGGTGTTACCATAACATCTAAGTTTTTATTAAATGACATCTCATGATGAACAACAAATTGAAGCCTTCTTTAAGAGAAATGCAGCTTTTAAGTTGTGTGATCATGGCAGTGAGGATCTTAAGTTGCCGCTCTCTGCTTGTGCTCTCTCATACATTCACCCTTATTTCAGTTCACCGCCTTCCAGCCTTCTGTTTTTATTACATCAGCACAATTTTGTACTATTTCCATACAAGTATAAAAGAACAGAAGTAAAGGTGGTACTTTTACAGCCCAAGTTTAGAAGCAGTCCATGGATCTAAATCTGAAGGTACACAGCAAAAGGACAGCTCAAATCAATATGAAAGGAAGAGTTTTAGACAGTTATGAGATAATAAGAGACAATAAAAATATAGCTGGGCTGTCATCTTGAGGTGGCTTAGGTTAGAGGAGATGGATGTACAAGCTGACCCCAAACATAGGCAGAGTGGCCTAAGATGCACGGATATGTTTTCCCCCAGAAAGGGAAATTGTAGGGTGCACCAGGAGGTTGTGCAGCTGCAGGGCAGGACCTGCTGAGATCAGAAGCTCCTTGATGACACGGTTCACAAGCAAACACAGAATTTTAAGAGCTGTGACTAGAAGGCCTAAAGCATTTGTCAAACAGCACTGGATGCACTCAACTTGTATAAGTTGTTTCCAAATTGAGATGTTTTTAAAAAGTGTTTTTTGAACTTCCATTCACCAGTATTAAGGCTTTACTATTTGTATACAAGCAAGAATATCCTTCTATAGTCTAAAAAGCATCCAGATCCCTATACAGGAATATCACACGGTACAGACATACACTAACTCCATGTATGCACAACACACACTGCTACAAAACTTTCAAGAGGCTTCAAGTGTCCCAAAAGGAGTGTTAGTTTTATACTTTTGACTTAGACACCAAAACAGTGCAGATTCTGCCTCTAGTTTGCTACAACGATGTCATAACTAGCTCTTCAGGGGTGAGCTAGACATGTTCAGGAAACTTCTCCTGTGTTGAGGCTGATGGGAATGCAAACAGCTATTTCCACTCTATTAAACTATTAAGAACAGTCCTTTCCTGAACTGCCCGTGGCTGCTGCTGGGAGTATTCTAAACAGAAGCCAAAAAATGCAAGAAAGCTAAAAATTTAAGAAAAAGTAATGGTCACAGCACTCAGGAACAATGGTGTCAGTGCTGTTTTAACCTCCTAGTACAGATGCAGCCGTTTTCAGGACATCATGCCTTCCTTCTGTTGAGAGAATCACTAATACTGCCTGATTTAATGAATTACACAAAAGGAACATTACTTTGTCAGCTGGCATGAGCAGAACCAGAAATAGTCATGATTTGATGGACACAAAAGAAAGCTGGCTCTTTCATTTGGGGGCAATGTGGCCTTTACCATCATAATGCTGAACTGGAGCAGATTCAGCTCAGAAAATGAGCATATGCTTTTTTGTTGGCTGATGAGGCCAAGTGATTTAGACATTTTCAGCTGAGATCTATTTTAGCCTATTTTGTATATGAGCGGCTCCTACAGCAAATCTAAAAATTAAAACTGCAAAATCATATCAAACTACTGAATCTGATGGAAATATCAACCTATGGAATAAAAAACGTTTCTTAAACAAGGACTGAGAGAAACTCTCATGCACAGTGGTTTCTGAAGTACCTTAAACCTGAAGAGTGCCTTCAGGCAGACTCCCAGTCTTACTCCTGAAAGCACACAGTTACTGTATACCATCACTTCAAACTCTGCAAAGCAGCCCACAGTGCACAAAAGATTGGCTATTTCTGAAAACTTTCAAAACAGTCCAACCATACAAAAATGTACTGTCCTCTCTGAAGTTATTCGTGTCTGTGCATCGTTTACCAGTTTTCTGAGCTCCCGGTTAGCAATCAGCGTACGTACTATAAAAGAGCTGTGTGGTCCTGCCACGCTGCTATAGAAAGCCCTCTAAACAGATCAAGCCTTGTTGAAATTAAATGACCCAAAATAAACTGCAGTGGAATGAGCACTGAAAATAGTGAGTAAATTAATCCGCCCTCACTACCAAAATCAAATAAATTCTCAGACTGGCTTTTTTACTCTTTGGACCTACAATGGTAGGAGGAAAACACCTATAAGGAATTTTTCATTCCTTTTTTCCCCAGTGCTCAATTTCCCAATGACTAATCACTGTACAAACAAAAATTCAAACTTGTAGTATTATTTCAGTCAAATAAAATTATATCGACCCTGAAATTTTTTTGTTTATTAAAAAGTCAAATATGAAGTCCAATTGACATGACAGCACATATCAACCAAAAAGCAGAACAGGTAACTGCACACAACACGCAGGCATATTTGACATATTGGTTGGGTCACCATCAATGACCCCACTTTGTAAAAAGCTGCTATGCTAGAAGGCCACATCATCACAAATGCAGAGACAAAATCAGGTACTTTAACTTTGAGACGCATCAATATCAAGCCTCTGGAGCGAGGCTTGCTTCATCTTAAAACCACAGCAGTTTAGGAGCTGTTCCATAGACATTCAGTCCTCTGGCACAGGACCACACAGATGCAGCAGGATAAGGCAGGCGGCAGGGAAAAATAATTGCTTCTTAGAACTTTTAACCTGTTCCCAGATATGAGTCAGAGTCCTGAAACTGAGGGCACAGACAGATTGGTTTGAATCTGGATCCCTAGAAAATCCCGTCACCCATGAAGTGAAGGTTATCAACAAGCACATCATAAGTGGTTGTGCAGTTCCCATGGGAGTTCATGCAAAAAAATCACTTTCAATGAGCTGTCTCCTTATATGCAATGGATAGGAACAATGAACAGACATCAGATTATTTTCCCAGCAGTCTGTTACTCCCCTCATCCTGGAAGGATGGTACCTAACTCTGACCTTTTATTTCTTCGCCTTTGTCCTCTACAGCTGTCTAGCCTACTGCCCAGCACCAGATTTCTGGCAAGTAATGGAAAGTTTTAACAGAAAAACTACTTTTCTACTGCTAATTATCTGGACTAGAACATGTTGTGGCTTGTGTCACACTGTCCCACAGGTTTCATTCTAGTAAAACAGTAGGAGAAGAAAAGGGTGCATCGAAGAGCTGGGAACTCAAAGGACTTCAGTGCCCAACACCAGGGCACAGCAAACAGAGGTTCCACTTCAGCTGGGGCAATGATCTTGGAGGCTGCTACCTGACTGGCTTAATTTCAAAAACACATCCCTTAACTAGCCATGTCACACCGTTGTGGCTTTTTTTTATATCAACAGATTTTCCCATTAAGAACAATAGGTAGTTTGTCTAAGATCAATGCCACAAGACAGCCCACAGACCAGAGCATATTAAAATCCTAGATTGGAATTTTAAATTGGAATTTTAAATTTAAAATAATCAAAATGAGGTGAATGTAGAAGTAACACCCCATAACTTTGCATGTTAACACACTAAGGATCCATTTCCTGTCTTTGAATACTTCATAAATTCACAACTTCTTTCTGTATTTTACTCTTACTCTAATAGTAACAATAACAATAATTAATTCAAGCTTGGGAATCGCTTATCTATAATACAAGTTAGCTTTTACTTATTAAAATTATCTTTCATGAGAGTAAGATGTTTGAACAGAAAAAGAAAAGGCAAAACAATGTTTCTTCTATCTCTTAAGGCAAGAATCAACTAAAACTTCCAGAATTATTTTGTTCAGGTACGGAATTTCAGGCAATTTACTGATGCTACTAGTGGGAAATAACAGAGCATGACTCCCCCAACTCACAGCACATGACACACCTTTAAAAAATGGATTATCCAATGAGAAGCAGATAGTCAGAGGCCTGCTGCCTTGCAGGTGTCTGTCCCTTGTTCCAAACCTTGCTCCCAGGGTGCCCCCAGCTCCCCCTACTCAACTCTGTTCTCCGTAAACTCTCAGCTTCCTACTGTACCCCCCCTCCCTCCTTGCCTCTCCCCCAAGCACCCTCCCTAACTACCTCTCCTAACTATAGCCCAGGAAACAACTCACACGATAATTATAACTCCCTGGAGCCGTGCGTGTCCCCAGGAGCCGGCCAAGACGCGCACGCTGCTGCCAGACCACACTCGGGAGCGGCTCAGCGCCCGCTCCTGCCTTTTCCTTAATAGGGTAAAACTTGGGATCTCTCTTCTACCCAGACACTGGGTTTTGCATAACCAGAACTTTGAGATATGTCTTTGAGATGTCTGCTTCTAGCAACTTGGCTTGAAATTGGCTACATTGTTCAGAAGTTATTAGGGTGAGAGGGTGACGCTGGCAAAAATATGGACAGTGCATTTATGCAAAACCTGTTTCCTTAAGAAAACAAGCTAAACCTAAAATGCAGATGAAATTGTATGAACTTGCAAGATTGAATATGCAGTCTAATGGGAAAAGAAGAAAAGTATATTAATTCCAAGACATATATGGTTTTAGAAGGCACCTGAGCAACTGGTTCTACAAGTGAAAAAAAGATTTTCTGGTTTCCAGATAGACACTGTGAGATCCAAACATTTTCTGGAGTTAGAAGAGACATACACAAATTTTTAAAAGTAATAATCACCTGATGCCACAACTATCCTATCCCTCCCATGCGAAAAAAAAAATTGCCATTTTCTGCATGCCTTGCACATACCTGTAAAGATCAGAACACATTTTAAAACAGTAATGCCACTGCAGCTGTGGGCATGCTACTAGCTAAACATTGCCTACTGAAGATATTACACACTGTTCAAATCCCAGCAGAGCGGGTGTTAGCACAGGCCACTGTCCAGGGTGGTGGCAGCACATGGCTAGAATAGCCACAAAGACAGCAGTGTCAGCAGCTGGGGTGGTACCTAAGGCATAAATACTTCTTTGGAAGAGTTTCTGTCAAGAGCAAAAACTGTTTTTTCTCCTTTGGGATTTCTCCTCAGCAGCCTCTCAGCAAATTTCTGGTTGGGAACATGTGTGGCCTCACCCAATCAATTAAAAAAATTCAGTATTGCATAAAGCAGGAACTTTTCAATTGTGATAATCCTGTGCTCCCTGAGGTTAAAAATAGACCCAGTCAATAGGAGATCAGGTATTTTGAGATACTTAAGCTTCTGCTCCTAAGCATAGACAACCACACTAACTCTACCAGCCCAAAACATGCAGTTCAAAAATCATTTTTCAAACCCAGAAATATCAAAAAGGAAAAAAACCCCAAAACACTAAAGAAAACACTCTGTATTCATATACAGAGAGTGATGATTCCTCGTGTTCTACAGGATTTGAATGTATGCATTTCCCTACATATTTTAGTACGTGAGAGTTCAATCATCAACAGCACTTTCAACACTCCAAAAAACCCTCAGACTTCAGTTTGGACTGAATTAAAAAGTATTTCCATCTAACATCACAATCGATTAATTCAATTTTCCTATGCAGGTCAATCTGCTTCCTAACTTCTCTCAGAAAGTAAAAAAACAGACACTACAGCTCCATTAAAGTATTCCCTTTGCACTTGCTGTGAATATGCACCACCTCACACAATCTGTAGGACTACACATGCTCACAGATTTATGCATATGTCCAAGGACTTGGGGGATTTAGTTAAGCCTTAAGAATGACTAGTCAGAGATTTTAAAAAATGTAATGTAGCATTTTATTTCTTCCTTAAGGCGTACAAAAAATTTTCAATTATTTTCATTTTGCATAATTTCACATCTAGAGTACATTGCCTTGCAAACATGTATGCTTATGAAAACACAGGGGTTTTAGCCTAAGAAGAATTTTATATAATTTTATAGAAAGAAATGGAGATCAGAATAAGATCACTCATCTTGAAAATGGGCAAACTTGAACTATTTGTGAAACTGAAAAATAATTCAAGAGGACTAATAGAAATATTAGGCTTTTGATGGCAAATTCAAATACCTCAGACTTTACTATTTGCCATACATCTTACAAACACAAAGACCTAAAGGAAAAAATGTATTTCAAAACAACACAAGCATCTCTTATATTACACTTGAAATGGTTCAGCTCTTGGATCTGTTTTCCTGGAAAAAAAAAAACAGACAAAAGCTACCAACAAAAACAACTTGAAAACAACTTTTAAACCTTGCTGAGAACTTAGTTCTGTATTTATAAAGCCACCTTGCAAATCCACCCACCAAAGTTAGTGAGTGTGCATACATATTTATACGCACCTACACACATCCGTTTCAAGAAAAAGTGGAAGGCAAATTCACTTTCCTACTTTAACAGAAAAGAAAGAAGGAAAAAATATTCTCAGGTGACTTCAGTCTGATTCAGTTTCCAACAAGCTAAGAAAACCCATTAGCTACTCTTTTAATGACTTCAATTTTTTGTAAGAAACTAAAAGCTGGTAAAATAAAAATTATCATTTTATTCATAAAAGTAGAGAACAAGAACTGCCTGTAACTGACAGAAGAAGCAGAAGAATATTGAACAAAAATGGAAACCTTACAAAAAGATGGAATGTCTAAATGATGTAAGAATCTTACCACTAAAGACTTAATAGGAGATATTTATTTAAATGGAAAAAGACAAAATGTTCTACTAAAGAGCACATTTGCAATGCACAAAGAGCTCTGAGTCTCTCAAGATGCTCTTTCAAACAAATGTTGAGCATAGGCTATAGAGAATGGTTTAATAATTTCCCTTGCAATATCAAGGAAAGTGTACTCAGTATTAAATTGCTCAGAAGACAAAGAAGTCAGGCAGATATTGCAGATGCCAAAAAGAAAAAAAACACTTATGAAATTCTAAGTTGTTTGACAAACATCCTCGAGATTATTATAACAAATAAGAAGAAAACTCAGAGAAAGAGACAACAGTTTAATATCAATTTGTTTTATTTCTGTGTTTACTGCCTTGGAAATAATTTGAAAATAATAGGGCAACAGAGATTATTTCTTCCCCAATTATGTAGCTCCTTTTGTTTTTCTTTTCCCATTTCCCCCCCTCCACTGGTACTCAAAATCAACCAGTTATTTTTATCTTAGCTTCAAGTTTGGCTACCAGTATTAATCAGTAGTACATCACAAGCAATTGTGGACAACCCTTAAAATAAATCTTCACTCTAATGCACACAGACAATTTCCATGGGATGAGAGGCAGCCAACGGGTAGTATAAGGGAAAAACCAATAGAATGAACATAAAGAACGCAGAGGGAAGCATCACCTTATTTAGATAAAATTCCTCAGGTGACTGATTTCTATTACTTGGGGTGTGAGAGTCTTCATGTGGCATGAAGCTGCCTTGTGCAGGGCTCCAACAAACACAGCTCCCCTGTGAGAGGACTAGATGCAGCCTGCCACGGGACTCAAGAAGCTTCAAAAGCAGAGCAGTGATTTAAGCCCTCCAACTGTGCCCTGCCAAAGAAGTCAACATATTCACTGATTCCTGCATTACAGAAAAAAAAAGAAGTCTAAAACTTCTATAAAGTCTCAGGGTAGAGCATTACATACAGTTAACTGATGGCTGGGCAGCTTTAACACACCTGCTTATCTCAAGGATTGAGTGTTTTTGTGAAATACAGAGGAGAGATGTGTAAATTGCGAGCTGGACCACACAGTAAGTCAAGGTGACACAGATTTTTGCTGGTAAACAACATACTCCACCATTAAATTTAACTTGACTGAACTATAAAAGAAGATAAGAGCTTGATAAGAGGCAATTTTCTTCGAATTTTCTCAATATCTCAAGAGCAGACAAAAGTAGCCATTCCAGAATTAATCCTAGCAAAGAGAGGTAAGTTGTTTGGCTGCAGGGCAGCTGGCAAGAGGAAAGGCAACAGAACACCGAACAAGAAGATGGGTACAGCACAGTAGTACACACGGTACTACTTCCTGACATACCCCTTTACCCAGCTCCTTTCCAATTCCCATAAAAACCTGCAAACAGACATATGCTGACTCTAATGCAAGCTTGCTCATATGAACAGGACTGAGATTAAATTCCCTTGCTTTGGAAACACCACTTTGCAGTGATAAGGTAGGCAAGGGTAACTGCAGAACTGACAGTCAAGCCCTGAGACACCGTATTTCTCTCTCAGTGGTCTGTAAAGGAAAGGCACTGTGGCTCAGCACAAAGACTTCACCCTCCAATGTTCACAGCACATATCCTCCACATATCCAGGTTAGAAAAGAAATAATGAGTAACAGGGAGAGGTCTTTGCCAATGGAATGCCCATAAACCCAATGGATTAACAGCCCAGCAAGGACCAGGCAATGGGCCGGTGTGCTGGCAATGGTTCCCTCACAAACACACCAGGAATCTTAATGCACCTCAGGAAAAGCCATAAAATCAGGTTTTGCATCAAAAAGGAGCAGAACATATGCCTAGGCAGTGAGGAGCCTGGTTGACTGGATCAGAAAGAAAATGGGAGTAGAGTGCTACAAAATTGACTATATCGGCTTTGTACAGCAATTCACTGGGCCAAGGGAACCTTGGGAAGGTGCTTCATTTGGGAACTGCAGGGAATGAAATGTGACTTGGAAAAGGCTCGTTATTTGGAATAATCTCACCATATGGTCATTGGTGTGACGTAGCAAGTCCCTGACATCATAAGGGATCCACTGGTGTAGTACAGAGAAGGGCAGACCTAATGTACACCAGAATCAAGTGACTGCCTTGGACACCAGCATGCCACAGCCCCCAGCTCTCACACAGGATGCCCAACAGCCCTGAACTGCTACCAGGTGACCTGACATGTCACTGGCGAGTCCCTGTGCTGCTCCTCTGGAATATGCTCTCACTCTGGCCAGGCCACCCCGCGCCCATCAATTTGCTGGGGCTCCCAGTGCAGCTGGGGTTTCCTAGGACTCTTCCCTGTTGGGGATTTCACACTTTCATGGCCAATCATTTTGTAAACAAATGGAAAAAGCAAGGGCCAAGTTAAATACACAGATGGCCAAGGACACCTTACATAACTGCAGAGGTGAAAAGTACAGAGTCTTGTCCCACTGCAGAGCAGGAGTGTTTACCCGCTCTCAGCGCTGGCACCGCAGCTGCGTTATTAATAAATCATCAGCTTTGCTCCTAGGACCAGCCAGCAAGGGCTGGAGTCTGACACCCGCTCTCAACTGATTGGAAAGTTCCTGAAAACAAACAGAAATTAAAGAAACAAACACCTAAAAATGAATATATATGCATTTTTCAAGGACGAATCACACATAAAATCCTCCTTAATTTTAATAACTGCTGAGAAGCAGCAAAAAAATATTGAGATTAAAAGATACCATATCACTGTGGGGCTGCCTACAGAGAACAATACCTGACCTGAAAAGCCAAGGGGAAATGGCAACTTTCCTCACCTTTTCTATACCCAGTTCACGCTCCTCCTCTTCTGGGAATTGGTTGCTTAACATCAGTTCCTCACCTTTTCTTGCAGTCTGAGACACCTTGAATTTCCCTCCGCAGGGAATGGGGAAAACAGCAGTGCTAGCAAGAGGTACAGTGAGACCTCTGCTCTGAAGCAGCAGGACATAAGAGTTAGCAATGAGAAATACCCAGAGAATCACCAAACTAAATCAGCTTAAAAAAAAAGAGGAGAAAGAACACTGGTAAAAGGTCCATAAATTCAAGTAAGAGGAAAGAATGAAGCCCCGGCATTCCAGTAAGCTAGAAAAAAAACCCCTTTTCTTTTTGCTGAAGGGCTATCTATCCCCTTCCACCAGGTATTAGGAAGCTTCCAGAAGATCTAGCAAAAATAGCAAGAAATATAATGCAGTTACATTTATCTCAAATGGTAGCTTATGGAATTAGGCAGCTAAATCATGGTTATGAGAAAAGATAAGACACATTAGGATGTCTTATTACTTTCCCTGAATACTGTATTCATTCCAGTACTAGAATATGGGATTGTGGTCTCGAGAGTGCTTATACCTTCTCAATACTGTGCTGAAGGAGCAGATAATTATTCTTTTCCTTAAGACAGATTCAGCACTGACTAAATAAAATTCTAGGTTAATTTCAAATTAAAATAATGCCTCTAGGTTTTCCAAGGCACATATCCGTGACTTTGGGAGGAACACACACACTAGACTCCCTACCATTTATTATATGGCAAAGACATTGTAATAACCCTGACAATCTCCGTGGTATCTGTCTTCAGCAGTAAAAGCAGTGATACCAACCTCAATTACATGACCACATCCACTATTTTGCACAACCTTTCCCACACAGCAAATAGGCAGTCAAATGGTATTTCTTTTAACCCTGACAGTCAGCTGTCAATACTCCAACACATGTTCACTTACCTCCTGGCCTGAATGCAAGCTACTTACTCCCTTTTGGGCCTATGCGTAGGGCTGGCTCTACAGGATCACATTAGGAACGGCTCCATTAAAATTACTTATAGATTTCTTGGTCTTCTTGAGATACTAGACAGAATTACTCCCCCTCTACACAGAGTAAACTGAGACCAAATGCAGTTAAAGAGTTGAGAAGTGCCTGCAGTTTTTGCCTGTAGGTGTCTGTCCTCCTTTCATTTTGCCATTGCATGCATGCAGCACATGCAAACGCCTCACTAGATCCCTACTGCCCTTGGGGTTTGGGAGTCCACCCACCTCATGCCAGCAGCTAAGATGCCCGTTTTGTGGACCCACTGACTGGTTTCCAGAGGAAGAGGAGAACACCTGACCAAGAGACCAACTCTGCCACTGCCTGCCTCTCTTGCTGCACCATTACCCTTTGGGCAGAGACCTGACCCCTCTACATGCAACCCCACACTAAGGCACAGGGAAATACAGGGCTGGAAGAGAGTACACACTAATGATGCCTGGACAGCCCATCTCCAATACATTTTCCTCAACTCTTGGCTCCTATCCAGCTCACCTGGCCCCACCTCTCTTCCTCTCCATTTCCTCCCCTTCAGCCTTACCTCTTCCCTGCTCCTGGCACCAGCACCTGACACCAGACAGAGCTGTGCCATTGGTGTGAAAAGAGCTGAGTGTATGTGGATACATACCTGCCTGCCTGCACACGGCCTCTGCTAGGCCTGCATGGATGGTGAGTTTTCACTCTTAGAAAATGACCAAATTTGAGTGAAATTTCACAAAAATAGCAGAAGGCAAATTAGTGATATCAGAGCAACCATTCTGCTACTGGATCTCGAGGTTCAGTTATAAACAGTGAGAAACCAAGTTTATTATTGAGCCAGTTTAAAAAAGGGGAAGGAAAACCAATGTATTTACATCTCAACTGTTTTTCAAAGATGGTTGAAGTGTTTCACCAAAACTTTAAATAAACACTGAGTCAGTAATTGAAATGTTTCAGCCCAGATAATTGCATTTTGAGAGACTTGGAAACCACAGAAAAAGAGGATATTATTTGGAAAGTGGTGGGGGAGATTAAATCCAAGTGATGATGATGGCACACTCTTTGTTGGTAATAAAACACTCATGTGTGCCTCATCAACATGCCCGACCAAAGGCTAATGATCACAGCAACCCCAAGCTTTTATGGAGCAATAAAAGTATTTAAACACAATGGCAGTAGGCAAAACATTCATGTTAAAAATGAAATCTGATGGACCATTCATCCAGAAATACTGTAATACAAGCAGTTGTTGCATGTTCAAAGCTGATGCACTCCACTGACAGAACAGAGTTACCAAAAAGCATCTTGGAGAATATAATGCTGTAAGCATATCAACGTCACTTCAAGACAAACACTTTGTTCTACTTCAAATTGCATTGAAAGGGATTATGTCCTAGCATACCGAGACTTTGCAGTGTAACAGCAAAGCCCCAGTGATTTATACGAAAAGAAAAAAAGTCACAACTTGAATTGACCCATTTGACTTGAACAATGACTAATTTAATTTGTTTTCTTCAGCATTTTGAAGATGATACCTTCCCACCTTTAATTCTTAGCAGGGAAAAGAAGTTCATCAAGTATTATCAGGCTATCACAATATCTAGCATGACATGTGCAAACTCACTTGGAGAAAGGAACCATTGTGTTTACTTGTTCTTCCTTCCCCCTAAAGTTTCTAAGGGAAACAAGCAGGCTCTGCTGCAACAGTGACAAACTGACAAACTTTCAGTGTTCTATCTCCTGGAAGCCTTCACAGGTTTGGCACCATGCTCATCTGTTTCTCAGGAGGAACTAACTCAGGGTCTGAAATACTGTTCTCCAACAGGAACCAAAGTACAACATAATTTATGACCTTTCTTTGTGGGTAAAATGTTTTCACTGCCTGCATCTTATCTGAGCAGGAGTCACAAGACAGAGATTCCCATCAAACCTCTTTTGTCAAATGTTTCCTTTTGTTTGGGTGCTGGGAGGGAAGAGGCAGGATGCGGTCAGGAGCCAACAGCACAGCCAACGCTTCCCTCACTGCTTTTTATGCCAAAGTGACAACAACAGCCAAGTGAGAAACTCAGAGCAAAGATTATAGCACCTTCTCCCTCTCTGCTCCCAAGCAGGAACAGAAAGACCAGAAGTGCTGAGACCTTTCCTCTCTGGGGCAGGAAGGAAAAGACCACAATCACCAAGACCTCAAAATTGCACACAGACTTTGAGGAGGTACTCAGCTCATCACCTGGCCTGACAGCTGGCTGAACCATGTTTTCATTACTCCCAGGAGACTCACTTATCACAGCTATTTTAGAGGACTTTGGTTTAAATATTCTTTATAAATGTCACAGGGCTGAAGAATACATTAAACTAAAATGCTACAAACCAAAGCAAAGTTTTATGGAAGAAAAAAAATGCAGAATGATCTCATGCTTTCCACAAGAGTGGCTCTTTCACAGCCAGAAACCATTCAGCATTTGTTTCTATTTTCTATTTGTCTGATGTGCACATCATAAAGTGATTACAATAATTGTGGCGTGTCAGATTCAACCTAAACAACATACAGGTTAGAATATAGTATGGTTAGAAATGTTAGTCATAATTGAAACCATCTTGATTCAGATTTCTCAAAAAGCCTTTGTAATTGCAGACAGTCTGGAAAAGAAGTATTTAAATGGCCAATTCAGTGTTTTTTTTCCCATCCTGTTGCTTTTCAGCAAAGAAAAATTGTGATGGATGGGCACCATTCAGGAGAAATAGTCAAAATATGAGATCACTAACCAGCAACTAGACAGGGTTTAGTCAACTCCTTTGTTTACTCACTAGAGATTCAGTGTCTGGATGGAGGAAGGGTGGGAGGGAGTTTAGAGGATTTTTCAATGGAACAGTAACACATTAAATTTTTTTTAAAACTTATAACCGTTTAAACCAGGCTGTAGTGGCCTATTTCCAGCACAGGAGAGGGAGGGACTCTCTCAATCAACAGTGACTGCATGAAAGTTGGAGTATGTAGCAATAAAAGCTATTTTGGCATGTTAGCAAGACAAAGACTAGAGTTAGGTCTTCTTTGTCAACTGCAATCTAAAATGCCCAAAAGATACAGTTCCTGATACAAGCTATCATTTATCTCCTACACCTCATTCACAGGGCAGCTTACAAAATATTACTCTTCAGGGGATTAAATACTTTTGCTATACTACTTAGTAAATAAATAAAACAGTAAAAGCTAAAGGAAGATCTACAGTCAAAGGTGTTTTCACATCTTCAGGCAAGTCTTGGGGGCACATAAGCTGTTCTGTAGGGTAAGTAACAGGGTATCAAGAAACACAGTATGGGAATGTAAACCTCCTTAGGAATCCTCTAGACGACCTGGGACACAGACGGAGCAGCTTCCTATGAGGGAAAAAAACCACTCAGACCCAAGCACTGCAGAATCTATTGCAAGCACACAGATAAAAGATGGAGGAGGCTGGAAGAACTGCACTCATTTCCCTTCATTGGTAGACAAGCCAAACACTACAGAATCAACAGATTATATATATAGGCAGACTAATCACCTACAAATAGCTTTATAAGGCTACTTCTATCTCTAAAAATACAGCTTCTGACACAGAGATTGCTTTGGAAATGAGTTAAACATGAAGGCACCCCAAGCACATTTTTATTAGCTTTACAATTACAGAGTTTCATTTGTTTTTAGATTTTTAGATACTTTTAAAGCAGACTGATTACAAGTATCTTGTCTTCCTACAAAAGATGTTGTGGAATATAATGAATAATCTCAGTCCTCCTTGACAACTTCCCTACAAAGGAATAAACTGCCAATGGGGGAAAAGTCTTTCAATTAATTTAAAATCAACACAAAGATTACAGAAGTGCTGTTAACATTTTTTAAGGAAATTGTCTCCTTCAGGTGATATCAAGAGGATTTTAATTTATTTTACTTTACCATCCCATAATGAAACCCCAATATTTCATCAGCGAGTATTTATCTGAATTCTTCTCATCAATGGTAGTTTCAGTCTTGAAGTTTTAGTGATTAGAAAATACCAAATTAGCTTTAAAAGTCAACTTCACTTAAGAAGAAGAAACACAGTGCATTTTAAAAGTGTGAAGGCCTCAGCAGAAGGTTCATCATATCTACAGCCACCCACCATACTGTAGACCATGCTTTATTCTTTTTCCCATGCTATAATCCTGAGAACAATGAAAAAGAGACAGTAAAGAATGGAGATGCATGCCTGAAGAACTCCCTTGGCTGGCTATATTTGACAAATAAAGTGTTCAGTTTTAACTCGTTAAAGAACATTTGATTAGCACATCATAGAAACCAAAGAAAAGGTAAGAGCTATGAAAAACCTTTTCAAACATCAAAGAGAAATGAAACAAGTTTATAAATAGAGTTGCCTGCAAGCAAACAATTTCTGGAATGTACTGGGGGAAGCAAGGGAGAATCCCACAACAAAGAAGATTGCAAAAGCCAGCCCAGTTTAACAAGTAGAATTACCAGTTCGGAGACTACAGGGAAACAATGCAAAACCACCAGCAAGTCTGATACAATGAACTTTTCTCAGCATTTAATAAAAACACGAACATAAAGGCCAATTGCTAGGCAATTAAACATGGCTCTTTGGAAATGCAAAGTCTTACACAGACTTGGTTAACTACTCATAGAGTACTAGAATTAATGAGGAACTGCAGCTCTCTTGGAGTAAAGCTGAACAGTTTCAGCCACATCTGATCACAGTTGGAAAATGTTAAGCTATTTGAGAACCAGACAGCAATTTATATCATCAAACAGCTGTCTGCCAATTTATCATCTACTTCTTGCAGACATACAAAGAGATGATAAACCTGTAAAGATCTCAAAACCAGTATACTAACACTTTAGATCTACCTTTTATGTGTTCTTACAAAGTCACCTATACACACTAGACCTAAGATGGATAATGAAGTATTTTTCAGATCTCTGACTGCAGCTAAGAGGATGACGACAACCCTGCTATGATGGAAACGTGGTGGTTGCTACTGCTCTCCAACACCCTTAAACCCCTCCCAAAATCCCCTAAGGCTGTAGATTTGCCAGTCTGGAAATGAGAGCCTCACTTTGCGACATTTCTCCATGCCCATGCGTGGCCTCATCAGGCACTGTTGCTCATGGATCCAAGCAGCAAGCTGGTGAATTCCCTCAGCTGTGTCTTTGACACCACACAAATACTCAGCGTAGCCCAGCTCGCTCTGCCTCTTCCCACAGACAGCAGGATTATCCAGGATGGCCTTGAGTAGCCGCACTGAGAGGTGTGGGATTGCTCAGGCTGACTACAAACCAATGCCCATCTCTGAGGAACCTGCAGAAAAGCCAGCAACCCTATCCAATCCAAAGCAACCTCCCTTACTTCAGCACTGGCAGTTCCCACAAAACACGGGGTTAGCCAGCCTGGACTTGTGTGTTCAAATAATTAGCTACATAAGCACCTATTTAATGGACTTCAGATAAACATCATCTTCCATTTGGAAAGGTAATTTATATACAAAACAAACTGCATCCAGTCTCATCTTTTTATCATGTTCATGAACAGATCAGGGACTAACATGGATATTCCTACATCTCTTTAGTTGCCTTATAGTTGGGAAAAAATAAATTCATAACCCAGAAGTTTAATTTTTTTCTTTGTTTAAAGCTCAAATAAAAACACACATAGGCGTCACTTAAAATGAAAGTGCTTCAAGGACAGTGGAGTCAGATAAAAATATATTGCCTGTTGGCTACTGCACCATCACCAGAGAAGTGAAAACTGCTATTCCAAGTACTACAGCCAGGAAGTATTTAGGACAGCTATTCAGCCAACTTTAACTAACTCCTGAGCAACAAGTCAACAAAGCCCAGTATCTGTAAATGCTCTGACAATTTATAACATAAAGAAAGGGTGAAGGTTTGCAAAATGTCTAGCTCCTTTTAAAATTATAAAAAATAACATAAAGGTAGAAGGTGAATGTATCATGCAATAAAACTTAGTTAAGTAAAAAACACTAACCTTCTTGAAAATAATTAAACCAGATGATAATCTACTTGATTACAAAGTCATGATCAAATGTGTGAAAGTAAAGTAGAAGTCTTACTTCAGTATCTAAATGTGGAAATTGGTTGAAAATTCTGGGAATGCAAATCCAAATCCTAATGAAACTTTCATAGTTACATATGGCCAAATAAGTAGGTAAAAGCAATACCCAGCAATCCTTTCAGATTTTTCTCTCAAGCTCTCATTATAAGTCCATTTTCCTTAGTCCAGGGTCATTAACAATAGTCACATTTGGGTTCACTGCAGCATACCACAAACCTGTTGATGAGTTGAGTGGGACACAAATTTGGAGTACCAAAAAAAATGGACATCATAAGACAACTGAGTCCACATGTCTGTCTGCTTTAAAAAACCCAAAAAAACAACAACAATACTAACTTCTTATTACATTTAAAGATCAAAATCAATGTTAAAACAGAAGTTCCAAAAAGAAGTGTGAAAGGTTCTAGTTGTGGGGCCTTATAAGTTTTACTAAACTGACTACTTAATAAAATAGTTACCACCTTACACTTTTGATATTTTGATATGGTATTATGGAATTCGGATACCTTCTCTCCCCCAGTCTTCTCCTGTTCCCCTTCCTGAGCAGTGGAAACAGCTACCAAGACTGGGGCAGATTTTGTTCCCCTCTGGCACCCTGTATTTCCCTCAGGAGTGCAAGCTGGGGTAACTGCCCCCTTTCTCTGCTGCCATGGTCTTCAACCCTTCTCAAAGATCCAGGCTTTTTGTGAGTCACTCACGTTGTTACAACACATGCTTGGTGCCTCTGCACTCGACAGAAGGTTACAATTAGGAACACTTCTGTAATTACTTAGATGAGCTGTTGTACACCTCTGAATTTGTCTTCATATTCTCAAGAGCAAACCACAGACTCTGCTTCTCAAGAGCCACTGCAGCTGCATACAAGTAAATAAATAGATTTTTTTTTTTTACAAATGATTCAGCATTTAAAAAAATAAAACATCTGTACTGTGTTAGACCAAGGTCCATCTAGTCCTGTATCCTGTTTCCAAAAGCAGTCAGCAGCAGATGCCTAGGGAATAGTAGAAGAACAAGGAAACTATTTAATGATATATATTGAAAATATTTTTCACATATCCTTGATGGAAAACAGAGACGGAATTTTGACAGAAGAGAGGGAAAAAGTAAAAGAAAACAGAGTCTAACACACACACCCTTTGCAAAAGCATGAAACATTCTTTTCAAAATAAAAAGAGAATTGAGAGGAAATCTTACATATTTCCTTATTTTTTCTTCTTGTTTTTTAAAGAAGCCCTCAGGAGCAAGAGAAAGCCAGCAACTTACTTGCTATTTAAAGAAACAGTGTAAGTACATACTGATGCACATCACTGGCCAGCTCATTTTGAAGAACCCTTGACTATCAGTGTCAATGGCTTTTCTCCTGTGAAAGGGCCCTCATGGAAACCTGCTGGTAGGGATTCATATCATGAAATCCCAGATGAGAGCTCCCAAACAATTAAAATTAATGGATTTATAAAAAGCTTCAAAAAGTATATACCTCAGTCAGAGGGAAAGCCTGCTCCACATAATTCCCTGGGTCAGACAAGAGCCATTGAGTCACTAAACTGGAAACATGCAAACCAGGCTGCACTTTAAAAAGTACACAAAGTGTGAGGACAGTGAATTGCTCCATGAAATCAACTGGAGGTTTACAGTTGGCTTAGTCAAATATGGCATCAGTTGCAGAAGTCATCCAGGGGACACAGGCTGGAGGGGCTATGAAGTCACAGATGCAGAAACCAACTACTTTGATTACACTCGTAAGCTTCATATCTCCAGGACACCAGATCTGTGGTTTTTAGATCTGTGTTTTTCAGAAGCTCCAGCTATGCTAATGAAATGTGGTAACGACTCTTGCGTATTTGGGAATGGGAAGACAGAAGCGTCAGGGCATGACAGAAGATGATGAACTTGAAATTCGGAGAGCAAGCACCAGCATGATAGAACAGAGCATTTCTAGGATGTGACATAAGCCCCACCCATAAGTGCAGACACAGACTGGAAGGTGTGGAGCAGTAACCTGGAGAGGAAACTGGCCATGGCAGGAGAGAACATTGTGGGTGCTTTGATCAACTGCTGACTGATGGTGGAGACACGGGTGTGACAAACCGTGGAAAAGGCAATCACAGCCCCGGGAATATATCAAACAATGACTGCTGGGGAAAGGCAGCAAGGCTTCCTCCTCTCCTGTGGTGACTCTACCTGCAGTGCCACACTTGCCTCTGGTCACCAATGTCCAAATCAGCTGGGTTAGATGTGAAGCAGGCATGGGCGAAGGCTGCCAAGGTGACTCAAGGAAAGAAAAGACTGTCTTACAGAGAAACAGAGTGTGGTGGGGTTTTTTGACTGAGTAAAACACTGGCTGAGGAGAGACATGTACTAAACACTTCATTTGTGTATCTATATGCATTCATGGTCTCCTAGATGCACAATAACTTGTGTTAGAGATGCAGTTTTTTCCAGATATTTTAAAATACTCTCATTTTTTTAACAAGTGAGTACTGACAGGCATGCTCTATGTTTCCAAGATGATCTATAAATATTACCCAAAGAAAGACTTGTAAATACAAAAGTTGGTCTGTTTTTTCCCCAGCTATGCTAGGTCTAATAGAAAATATTGTCTCTCCTTGCTAACCTTGAACGGCTTCGAATTTTCTCCTACTTCTGAAAGAAAAAGGGAGGGTAAGCAAAAAAACAATGACAAAAAAGCCCAGTTGCATCCTTTCCACAAAGAAGAAAACAAAAGGGCAGAGTTAAATAATTTGCTTCAAATAACAGAGAACATCATGTCAAAAGCCACCATTTAAAAATACATCTTCCAATATCCAAGGTTATCTATGACGCAAGTACTTACTATGACTTGTAGACTGAAGACTATTTCAGCTCAAAATAGGCAGATTCAGGTGTTTTGCAAGAGAGCTGTGTTGAAATATAGGATGGATATCTTCTGATTTACCACTCACAAATTTTAAGATTAATAAAGAGAAAGCCAGAGTCATTGCCAGTTACAACTAAGATTTACAAATACTGTAAACGTTACACAAATTTTTAAGTTTTGCACTGCATCATCAGACAAATGGAGCCTTATAGAGAAGAACAAAAAAAGTATCACTTTAGGAAATTGTAATTACATAAAATTTAAGCACATCCGCTCCATTTTCTTTAAGAAAGGGAAAGCATGCTAAAGTTGCTGTATTTATACTGATTATGGTTATCTATTTAAACTAGGATTTTAATTAGACACAGTGTGCACATAAGAAATGCAAAATCAAAAAAAAATCAAACGAAATTTTAATAATGATCCTGCAGATATCATATCGGGAAGTTTCAGCCTTCCGTTCAGATCACTTGAGGACTTTTTTTTTTCATTTTCTTTGTCTACAGTTGCACATGTCTATGGTTGTAATTTTTCTCCATATGATATCGTTGTTCTCCAAGCCAGTCTGAATGAAACAGCCAAACCTGAGAACATGCTTTACCATCTAAACATCCTCATTACAACCCTGGTATTTGCCTTTGTACCTGCTGGGTTTTTTATCATGCCAGGAAACAATGAATTTAGAGAGAAGGTTGCTTCATGTCACACACCACAGAAGCACACCCGTCTGCAGCTCTCCCCTTTATATGTGCCTGCTGTATTCTGTGGAATTTCACTGAAAAACCAACACAGTTTTCCAAACTGTACTGTCCTCTCTGTGGTCTTCTGCAAAGAGATGCAGAACACCAGAGTCTACTGCCCACCCTACTGTCTCACCAGTGTCAACCTCTCTTGCTTTGGGCTGCTCTAATCACATCTCATTTCAAGCCATAAAGCCGCTTGAGATCCCAAGGACACTGGGAACGACAGAACCTGTTAGGTATAGCAGCTAATTAACTTCTGTTGAACTGAACCAAAAATCAATTTGCTACCATTTCTTTATGGCGTCTAAAGATGCTACACATTTATTAACTTATTGCACTACTTTTTCATTTGATGCTTCCACATCTGTATCAATAAGCTGACCCACTAAATAGAATTTGGCCATGTATACAGATATATTATAAATTAATTAACCTTCACTTGCTACTTAATTAGCTAGTGATAACATTTCTCATTTCACATTAAAAACTTGCTGGCTACTTTCACACTCCTGATTCTCACGTGCATTGCTGAGATGCACAGCTGCTTTATAGCAAATCAAAGCACACTGAGATACAGCTGACATAGATCACAGTGGATTTTTTTGCATCATCCAGGACTGTAAGGAAAATAACTAATTAGAAAGAACAGCCTTATTTAATTACCTAATAATAAACTCCCTTGCTCGTTAAACACATTACATATATTGTAACAGCTGGCATACTGAAGTATCTGATAAAGGAAAACCTGCTTATAGTACTGTTGGTACTTTAGGAATGCAGAATAAATGGAATTTTTTTATAGTAGTACTCATTTAAAATACCATCTACAGGTCCAACAGTGTAGGACTTAACTATACTGCAATAACGTCAAGGTTGGGTGAAGAAAGTAAGAGTAACCATCTCTTAGGCCCGCCTTGAGTGATGGAGAAGACCAGCTTACTCCTGCAGGATACAGGAACAACTCTAGAGGGCTGCTGCCCCAAAAATGAGATGCTATGAGCTTAGGACAAAACAGCATATGGTTCTTACATAAAACACAGTCACCTTTATTTCCAGGACAGTATTCTTTTTTTTCCTTCAAGTGCCTGTTTAAAGAAAAAATGCCTCAAGAAACCTAGCAGCAGGGATGGTAACTGCAAACCTCCTCCTTCCAGATGAGCACTCACCACAGACTCTAGAGTGTTACATCTTCTTTTGGTCTCCCTTACTGCCTGCAGAATTTCTGTGGTGCTTTCTATACAACAGCCAGCTTCAGTGAGGGGTGTCACCTTCCCCACCCATCATCCAGCAGCCTTTCACTGCCTTGCACACCCATAAGAATTAAATTTGCATTCCTAGTGGAAATTTCCTTCTCCCTGAAGAAGAAGTATTCATGGTAAGTACCAATGACTCAGTAAGACAAATTTGCTATTTGAAAAGATTGCATATGGAAAATACCATGAAAACTGGCTCAAGAAGCAAGCGGAGGCTAAAGGTAAGGTGGAATGGCTGTAGGCAGTCCTTTGCCACATGTCCACCCAACACCAAGAGCATTACTATCATTAAATGGGTAGTGCTGCAAACATCGGCTCAAATGAAGGCAGGGCTTTACACACTGGATTGCAAA
Organism: Cisticola juncidis; assembly: GCA_013400215.1. Lineage (NCBI taxonomy): Eukaryota > Metazoa > Chordata > Aves > Passeriformes > Cisticolidae > Cisticola > Cisticola juncidis. The sequence continues at coordinate 926,012 of VXBR01008901.1, forward strand.
TCCCAAATTTGTGGTTAACCGAGTTTTAAGGATCTCCTCTTGCCTGTGTGCTCTAAGTATCTCTTCCATGGGGAAGGGCTTATGGGTCTCTCTCCTACTCCACTCTAATATTAGGCTACCTGTTCTTAAAAACTTGTAGGAACCTTATTATCCTTAAGAATATGATCTCCGTCAAATTTGGTTGAAACTGGCCAGTGGGTTTACAAGTTAGCAGGGGAGGAAGGAAAGAGAAGCAGACTGACTGTGTAAGCCTCATTTCCTCAAGAATCCAGGCTAAAAACAATTATAGCCAGAAGGTTCAATTAAAGAAGGAGACTCATAGACGTTTGCTGCACTTCAAACACAAACTGCTTCATGCATACTAATCAGTTAACACAGCTCTCACTGAAGGAACGAGAGTTTTGCAGCAAATTAATACTTATATTGATTTAAACCAAGAACTGTGGCAAGCTGGAATTTCAACAGCATCAACATGTTCAGCATGAAGCACACAATCACCCTCATATTCCTTCATCCTCATCCTAACACTAATTTACTCACACAATAAGGTGCTCACAGTATCTCCACAGCAATATCTACACACCTCCAACTCTGCATGTGCAAAGCCCATGCCTGCATTTTTAGTAATGCTGACATATATGGTATGACCAGTGCTTCGAAGCTCAATGTGAGGCAAAACGCATGTGAGAAATAGCCTACATTTTCATGACATCCATTATTATCCAATAGTTTAGGAAAATTACCATTAAGATACTGTTGAAAAGGTTTGTATCTGAAATCAACAAACTACATGCATGTTTGATAGCACTTGACAGATGTTCATATGTTCACATCTGCAAATGAATTGAGGGAGAACTACAGAGGAACACAGCTTCCTTGTTGTAACTTTCATGTTTTTTCAAATGCATATTCTGGTTAATTCCAAGCTTTAAAATCTTCATAAAGTGGTAGTGTTTTGATATTAAATGCTTGGTATTTTATTTAAATTTCCAAAAGGTTGTCCATCTTCTTACTTTTAAAAGGCTAAGTTCACTGCCATGACATTCCTGTGCCTAGAGAGATTTTCTCACAGATTTACCTTTCTGATAGGCAGCAAAAAATGAGCCCAGTTACATGGGTCACAAATATTTCAAATGAATGAATTTACATTAGCTATTCATATAACTAATGGTGAACTCTAAATTACCTGTAAGTTCACCCCCTTCTTGGTCTCTAGAAGGGCATTCTTCTGCTACAGTTTTTTCTGAAGACAGTTTTTTCTCAGTCTGGCCTATACCCCAGCTTTTTTCTTAGCCAGGTCATCAGTATAGCAAATGCACTGTCTACTTTTTACTCAAAGCAGTTCACACCAGAGTTTCCAGATAGTAAAAGAGCTAACTGCCTCTCAAGAAGGGCTTCACTCATTGCCACAGAGAAGTCAGCAGGACCACTTGGAACACCCTGGGATATCCTGGACCGTTGCACAGTGCCAGCAAAGGTGACATATCCAGGACATCTCAAACAGAATCAGATTCCTCTGACTGGGCAACTGAATCAACCCAAAGACTCACATCCTATCCCTAACAAATAAATACATATTAATTTTAAAGTGATGACCTAATCTAGCAAATAACCTTTGAAATAAACCCCAAAAATCATGATACATCTCCTGAGCTTCACGTGTTATATCTAGCTTAAAATGTTGGCTTTTGTTGTGTGTTTTACTCAGTTGGGGCTGAAGGCTAGGGGCCTGTTTGATAACAGCCAGTGGGGCTTGGTCAAATGTCTGACATGCTGGATTTTACTTTTTGGCTCACTGTGAACCAACAGAGAAGGTTCAAGCAGCTTAGGAACCGCTGAATCACAGCTTTGAATCACAGCTGGACAGTTCTTACGGCCACTATGTATCTATAAAGGTGCCACCAGCCTGCACTGGGTAAGCGCCTCTCCCAACAACATGTAAGATAGTAAACAAACCATGTTCAAGGCCCAAACTCAGTTTCATATTAGAGTAAATAAATTGGATTTTTACAAAGTTTAAACTGCCTGCCCTATTGGACATGCAGGTGAGGGGTCAGCAGCACACCTGATGGGCTGCTAGGCCAGGCCACCCCTGCAGCTGCCAGGACACTGCACACTGTAGGTCTCCTCTAACTGAAGCCAAGGAGTCCGGTGAGGAAGCAAGGGCTGAGAACTGTAATACCTCAGGAGAAAGGGAAGATCTACAGTGCAGTGACTGCACCAGGTCACCTGTCAGTCAGGAGCACGGCATCAGTGCTTGCTGTGGAGCAGCGTGCGAGCCTGCAGGGTGACAGCAGCCCACAGGGAGCAGGATGCTCCCTTGGGCCCCTGAGCCAGCAAGTACACACCAGCTGTTTGCACCACAGCTGTTACACCACTCACGTGTTTCTCATATGCAGTATTCCACTGATTCTCTACTTCTTTGTTTTTACTGCTTGATGATTAGATCTTTCCAAGCATTAAGGCTCTCTGACTCTTGAGGCACTGCTCACATCACCTTGTCACACAACTCATTAACAAAGCAGATGAGAAGACAGTTTATTTGCACCACTATTAATTTCTTCTTTATTGTGGTCAAGACCTTGCAGGAATTAAATACTGAGTGACACACCATGTCCAGCCACAAGACAAACATCAAGGTCAAAGAAAAGGGATACTTGTAATTGCCTTTTGGCCTTTTGCATTTCAGTTGTGGGACTTAGACTTCACAGCAGGCTTCAGTGATGTTCCAAGATGTCTGCAACCCCCACACTTTTCCTTTTATTGTAACAGGTTTCCAATGAAGTCCATCTCCTCAAGAGAAGGTGCCAGTCCTCATATGAGTAGGTAACGAGTTGGGAGAGGGCACAGTTGTCAAAGAGACTTGCAAATAATGTTGTGTTGATTTTTAGATTTAAAATATCTTTCCAGTGCTGGATATGAATTGGACCAATAGGAATACAGGCCTTGCCTCTGCTAGGCTTTTCCATCAGACAAGCACAACCTTGTCTTTTGTATTTTATGATGCAATCAAAGCATAACAGCCTGGGAAGAACAGCTGACACCCGAGCTGAGCGAAAGCTATATACACAAGGCCAAGTGAAAAAAAAAAGCACCTGGAGGGAAAGAGGAACCACCTGCCAGAAAAATAAAGGAGTAGGTGGGGAGACCTGGAGAGAGCAAGCCTGTGGGAACAGTGAGTGACCTGAGTTAATAGGGAGCGTGGGGGAGGAGTGGGCAGTGAGCAATTGCTCTTGTGTTCAAAATCCTAGTGATGGGATGAGTCAGAGACTCTGATTGAATTTTGCCTTCACTACACCCACAAACTGGTTATTATAAGTCTTAGGGGAGCATGGATTGGTGCAGCAGCAAAAACTACACAAGTGAATTGATGGGTATATGAAGCACCCTGGAGTGCTTGAAAGTCTGAAGGACATCTGGCAAACACCATGCCCTTTTATAAAGGGTTTCCTGTGGCCATAACTAATCTGCCTTGCTGTTCTTGTCTGTGTAATAAGATTCAGACTGATAAAAAGTGGCAGCTGCATCTGATGTGAAAGGGTATGGAACCTGGAAATGTTCTTTGCAAGTCTCTTCTGGAAGCAGGCAGCTCCAAGAGTTAACTTACCCCAGCAAGACAACTGCCCAGGAACTACTATGTACTCTTTTGGTCCTTCAACACAACTCAGTTCATGAACAAGAAGACAGATTTGTATTACCTTCCTCAGTGACTTTCTTTAACTGCTTTTGCTTTCAACCGTTTGTGCTCCCTGTGCTCATCCTCCTCCCCAGGCCAGGTGACCTCCACAGCCAGCTCTAACACACTGAAACCAGCAGTGGAAACAGCACTGGGAATACCCCTCATTTACATCTGGAAACTGCTCTGGTAGCACCCCCCTGCTCTCATCAGGTGGCCCTAACAGGCCCGAGGATGACCAGCTGTTGTGACACATCTGCTCATGAAAAGCACCTGCTCTGAGCACCGAGAGGCTTTGCCACTGAACCACACCACTGGGAAGAGGGGCTTCAGTGACTTCAGAGGGAAGGAAGGCCTGGGTAACTCAGTATCCAACTGCATTCTCCTTTGAAAATGGAACCGAAGTTATAACAAGGTGCGCAGTTTTAAAGTCAGCCTGGTCAGGTGGGGACAGGTGATAGCAGTGACAACCAGGACAGCTTCATGCTCTTGGTGCTGCTGCTGGGAAAGACAAATGAAGAAACAAAACAGGGCCTTGAAGGAGACACAGCTTTTGTGGCAGGCTGTGTAATGAACTTCAACTGATTCAACCTCTCTGTTCTTCACAGCCTCGGTCTGGAGGCAGAAACATGGGCAGCAGGTTAGGACTTGCTCCTCTGAGCTGACTTGATGGCTAGTGGCCCTCTACCAGAGGCCAGCCCCTGGCTTAGCCCTGGCAGTTCACCATGGCTACTGCAGGATAAGCATCACAAGTGGATAGGGTGAGCTGTGCCTTCAGATTTTGCTCTGAGATAAATCAGAAATGTTCCTCTCAGCAAAGAGCCAAACCCTAGCAAGGAACATGGTGCCCTCTGCAGTGATCTACAGCCTTTTTAAAAAATAAAATAAATTTTTTAAAAAATTGAAAGCTAAACACCATGTAATACAACAGCTAAAGGCTTATTGCAATTTCTCTCTTTACCAATTTAAGTCAAGCTCATGAATTTTTAAGGGTGTCAACCCAGCAGTTCAGCTACTTCGTTTTAATTTTACCTTCCTTTTAACCCTTCCAAGCCAGAAGAGCTGGCGTAGAGACAGCTGCATGAATAGATATGAGGGAGACAAACAGGAAAAAGGAAGTATCAAAAGAATTGGTGCCTCCTGAGGACTACAGGGGAACATAGTGAGTTTTTATCAGAAAACAAACAAGAACAGGTGATTAAACAAACAAGGAATACTAAGAGTCCCTAAGCTCAGAGATAAAGGAGGAATCTTAAAAAAAAGCTTATCCATTCTTAAATCCCTTTTACCTCAATTTATGCAAGATGGTGCCATCTAAATTTGTAGTTTCAACTCATATTTAGTGCAGTTCTTCCCTTTCCTTTGGATCGACTCAAGTTGCATGGCTGCATGGCCACCTGAGCAGAGATAAAAATGGGGAGCTAGCTGTGATAGGCCTCCATGTAACCATCTCTTTTTAGCAGCTGCTCAGTTGCATGGATTGGGTGTAAAGTGAAATATAGTCTCAGGAATAGAATGGCGTAATTCCATGCAGCTTTTTATTCCGAGCGCAAAAATTGCCATAGCCTGAAAAAGCAGAGCCTTTGGGAATTGTACCTGTCCTGAGAACAGCATTTTCACAAAGCAGATTTAAAACCTTCTCTCATAAGCTTCCTTTGAACTCACTAGGGAGAAACATGCCCCTTCCAGAGTGAAGTCAGTGGAAAAAAACACACCCAGTTTCATCCTTAGGACAATTCAGAGAAGATTCTCTTCTGTTTTCCAGTATAAGAACTGGGGGCATCCATGAAATGGGGAGGTTTGAAAAGAACAACTGAAGTTGGTTTCTATGCTGTACATAATGAAACTGTGCATGCTAAATGTGAGCATGGTTAAAGAGCAGGACAAATCCAGTGGAAAGAGGGTGACTGAGAGCTGTGAGGTACAAGCACACCATGTCTGACTCTCAATGTGTCTGGGCAGCACAATCCCTAGGAGCCAGCAGAGCGCTGCATGTTTACACACCACCTCCAAGACATCCACTACTGGCCATTACTGGGTCACTGGGCTAAATGGGGCTCTGGTTGGCCCCATGGTGGCCGTTGATGTTCTGAACACTGAGGGAGCCCACAGAGTTAATTCAGTCAGAATTAATTCCACACAGTTAATAGAGTAATCTAAAACTGGCCTTGATTGGCACTTTCTCTTCAAGCCCACACTTTGCAGCAACTCAGACACATGAAAGCTTCTGCCAGGTAGTATTCTCAGACTACCTAGAAATTATTGGACATTTTACAAGAAAAAACAGAGGTGGGTGAAAAAGAATTTATGCACCAAAGTTGTTCTGCAGGAAGAGTGAGACCTGGATTCTGTATCCTCCATCTGAAAAGTTACACCCTGCAAGTTCCACATCCCCAGAGCCTGCTACTACTGAAAAGGGCAGCCTATTCCCCAACAGCCTGCTGAAACTGGGTCACTGTGAAGCAAGCAGGCAAAATTCATGGGCCCAGGAGGTATAAGCCACTCTGTCGCCCAGGAGAAATTACTTTGCCCATTTCAGTCATTCTTTCCCACCAGCTCTGGGCACAGTCCTTGAAACCACCTTGTCTTTGAACAGTGTCACACCACATAACCAAGTGATGGACACAAATTCAGCCAGCTAGGACATTATAAACACTCATCTAAATGCTTTCTAGTATAGACAAACCTAGCTAATCCCCTTCCCATGCTCATCTATAGTCTGTTCAGAATGCTTCACCTGCCAAATGTGAGCAGGTATTACTTATTTCAAATTGTGAAATGATCCCGAGTCCCTGACATTTGTAAAACATTTAAAGACCCACAAAAGAATTACAGGAAGACAAATGACTACCTACTGCCTCCCAGCTCTGAGCTCACTCTCGTACAAACACCCTGCTCCCTTTACAATGCCTTTTTTTCCCCGTTTTCTAAATAAAGCTGAGGCCATCTTAAAAAGATTATTTTCAGTTCCATATCTTTCAACACAGAGGACATTCCTAAATTTTTTTTCCAGTAACCTTTTAACTTGGTAAGCAAGTCTGTGCACAGCTTTCAATTACTTTTTATTCTGTGGTGCCAAATGAGACCAGATAGACATATTCTTAAAAAGCTTTCATGAAAATGCAGATGACCTGTTCAAAGTAGTCTGCTGGCTCCAATAAATAGAAAAATTTGAAGTGTTTAGGCTTGAATGAAAAACCGAAAAAATTCTCTGTAGCCCCAAAGAAGTCTTTGCTTCCTTGTTACCATCATAAAACTTGCAACAACAGTATCTTCAAGAAACCATCTCTGTTACCTGCATTAACAACATATCCTTCTAGTAGCTGACCTGCAGAAAGCCGATAAATCTGAGTCAAGAAATTACACCAATACTGAAAATTCAGACTTCCCTGCAAACATAAGAGTTAACTCTAAGCAAAACACGCATGATTATCTTTTCTTATCTGCCAAATTTACCCTTTTCCCCCTCCCAAACATCACCATTTGTTTCAATGTGGTTTTATTTTTTTAATTATTCCTATTCAAATACAGCAAAGTGTTGCATGTTCTTGTCCTCACTCATTATATTATATATTAGTATCCTTTTGAAAGATTTTTGTTCTTTACTGCTAACAGGACAAGAAAGCCTTGAAAACAGACTTACTTATAGTGTCCAACTTGGAAGGATCTAAACGTGATATATTAAGTGTTATACATCCACATTATTCAATTTTAAATTAAGCTACTTCAACCCAGGGAGAAGTATAAAATCATAAATGAATCAGTTTCTGAAATTCAAACTTTTCTGTCAGAGGTCACTTCACAGACCCTTCCAAAGACATCCAAAGGGGAGCGTGTAAGGGCTCCAGAAAGGTTTCAGGGTAGTTATGGCAGCAGACCAAGCTCTGGCAGTGCTTCCTCAGCGCCCTTTACCTTCCCACCCACCACCAGGGCTCAGGGCCCTGCCTCGAAAGGTCCTTTCACTCACCTCAAGCACAGTGAACCAGATTAGCCCAGAGACACTTTCATCCTCACATTAAGCTCACCAAGGTCACTTGCCCAGTACAGTTTTGGGTGTGTTTGTGTGAGCACACTGGTGACCAGTCACGTGTGGCTCCTGCTGGAGGCAGCAATGTTGTGGCCAGCTAATGGGCACACAGCTGTCCAACTGCTACACCCACCATCCATGGGTGCACAAGGACAATCCATCTGCGTTCTCCTGAAACCCCACAAATGCCCTGTTCAGAAAAAAGCAGACTCTGTCCTTCACCAAAGAGGGAGAAACAAATGCTGAGCTCCCTCTCAGAAGCCCAGGCAGCAGAACCTGGCTTGAAACCAGCAGGTTTCTGGCCTGAATCTGACCCAGGCTCATTAGTCTTTAGCTATTTCTGTCTAGCCTGGAGCATCTCACAGATGAAGGATATTCAGAGCCCAGACAGTCTTCCACAGTGAGCATTTTGGCTCCTCAAAGCTGTAATCAGTCCAGTGGGTTGCTGTTGCAACTTTTTCTGGGTTTAAAGTCAAGTATTGCAAGGACAGGTATTGGGAGCCAAAATCACCTTCTCAGAGAAAAGTAAACAGGGTCCATTAAATTTTGTTGACCTTTTACTTGATGCCACCTGAACTACAAATACACTACTTTAATACAGGAAAATCTGGATTATGATGCAATTATGTTACTCCAGAAGGCCAGCCTAAGGCCACAGCACTGTCACGTGCAGAAGTGATCCACTGCTCTGCTGGTGCTACATAACCCTTCTCTCTTCTGCAGCAACTACAGCAACAACTTTCATTTCAAACCTGGTACACTGCACAATCAGAAAGACACAAGTAGGAGCAAAAAAGGAGGGCATGGTATGACATAGAGGCAGGTGTCCCTGGCTGGGACTGCATCCTTTGGTCCCAAAGCCAGCTTTTGTTAGCTTAGAAAAATCCTAAAACTACAGGAAAGTCTGTGTGAAGGTGCTTCTGGTCACACAGATACCATGGGCTTCACAGGATAGTGGAAAAGTTCCTCTGGATGTCATCTGGTCTAACCTCCTGCTCAAGCAGGGTCACCTACAGACAACTGCCCAAGGGCTTCATCTTGGACAGTTTTTGAATATCTCCAAGGATGGAGACTCCTCAACCTCTCTGGGCAGCCTGTGCCAGTGTTTGGTCACCCTCAGATGAAAAAGGGATGTTCAGAGGGATCCTCCTGTGGTTCAGGTTGTGCTTGTTGCCTCCAGCCCTGTCACTGGACAGCACTGAGCAGAGCCTGGCTCTGTCCTCCTTGCACCCTCCCTGCAGGTATTTATATACATTGATGGGATTCCCCTGAGCCTTCTCCAGGCTGAACAGTGCCAGCTCTCTGAGACTTTCCTTCTGAGAGGGATGGTTCAGTCTCTTCATCATCTTTGCAACCTTTCACTGGACTCTCTCCTGCAGCTTCATACTGGTGCTCTGGTAGTCTGATCCAGCTGGCAGGTACTGACAGCATGCTCCTGTCTGCCCTGGAAATCTGGAAAGAAGATGGCATGCAGGGTAGCATGTGTCCCTATCCAGAACAGGGGCTCTTTTGATCAATCAGTGTGTAAAGGGAAGTCTGTTTCAGAGTCCTGTATCTTGCGTTTGTCTGACTTCTAAGGGAGTAGCTACAACTACCAGGTACCACCTAAATGTAACATAACTCCACCATAGACTAAAAAAACCCCATTGTCTTTTCTGGATAGAAAGATGTTTATCCAGAGACTCAGTACAATTTATTTTTACAGCAGGTCTAGGAAACCAGGATAGTTAAAAGGCTAAGCCTCCAGAGCTCTAGATGCTATGTAAATAAATGCTAAATAATTGCCTGCATTAAACTGTGGTCCAATGTTCAGCAAGGAAAATAGCTCTTGGTTTTTTTTAATTAAATTCTGATTTTATCTACAATTCTAGACTGTTCTGCTTGTTCATTTACATGAAAAATCATCCCACTTGTTGAGTGCCAAAGCCTTATTCTGAAACTGTATGATTAACATCAGTACTTCCAAAAGCTAAGTTTTATGTGACTAACCTAAAGTCCCTCAGCCGGCAATATAAGCAAACTGAGCTGACCAGGCACACACATTCTTGCTGGGGACACGTCAATTTACAAACACTCTTCTGAATAACTGAGATAATGACTGTGAGCACTCCAGTCAGCACAGCCCAGAGCCGTGCACTTGCAATGGTCCCAGTTTCCTGTGCACAGCAGGATCAGGTAACACATGGAAATGCACAACTCCAACTCCAGGTCAGAGCCAAGGAGCTGCAGTTGAAGGCACTGCCCCACTGTTGGATTTCCCTCAACCTGTAACAGAATTGGTGGGAAGAAACCTGTGCCTCCACCTCTGCTGCTTCAGGCCACTGTAGCAAGAAACTGAATTCTTGCTATAATCCCATCTTTCCCAGCAAATTAACCCTTTAGACTCAACTAAAAGATGCAAGATGGAAGACACAGGTGCGTGCTCTCTTCCGCATGAGAGAGGGTGATGATGGGCAGTGGGACAGAGCAGCACCACTTCAGCCACAAGAGCTGGACTGGAGTGGACTGGCCCTTCAGGACATATGTCCTCCCACACTAGGTCAAAACACAGCTGCTTGCTTTAACTACATATTTTTACAGAGTTTTGGACTTCTCTCCACTGAACAACAATGCTGGTTGTCAGTAAGTTATCCACTGTGATCCCTCAGGATTTCTCTTCACGGTATTATTAGCTTAGTCTGTGACTCCAGTTTTTATTTTCAGACAATAACCATTCCTGAACAAAAGTCCCCAGCTTGAATAGCTGGCAACCCCACTGTGAGTGCCCCATCCTAGCAGGGAGAGCGACGCTGTCCTCAGGCAGCAAGGACAGGTGCGTCACTGCTTTGGCCAGGATGATGCAGCAGCAGCACCTCTTTCACTGCAGAGCCACTGTCCTGCCAGCCCAGGGGTGACTGAGTCCTGCTGCTTATCTCCAGTCTGCCAGACACAGACCCGAAATTTCACAACACATAAAAATAGTACATAAAAACCTCCTTCTACTGACCTGCTTATTTTTTGTAAAATCAGAGTATTGCCCAGTTGCTGCAGACACTAGTCTGCTTCTTTAAAAATATTATCCCATTGGCAGACAACCAATATACAAGAACATGTACAAAGAAGCTGTTACAGTTTATCGTGCAGTAATCCACGGATTAAGGTCATTAATAGCCCTCGATGACATACTGCCATGACTCCAAAGGTGCTCTTCTGGCTTACAGGATATACAGAACATAACCCCCACATGAACATTTCTCTTGAGATACTGTCTTCTAAATCTTCAAAAGAAAAGAATTGAGTAAAACCAGAAGGCAGATGCTCTTGCATTGCATTAAAAAAAAAAAAAAAGTTATAATGGAAATAAACCACACTGAGTTTTATTATCTTTCAGACTGATGTTTTCATAGTAAAAGAGTTGTTGGTAACTGAAATTTTGATCCTCAGAGCTAATATAGCAAGCCAAGACATTCTCCCATGCCCAGAAGATAAAGCCGTAAGTAAAACTTTCAAAATAAAATCTGAAATTCTCAATTCTACCCTTTAATTATTTATACGAAATAAACTTTCTCCTTCTGTTGACACAAAAACACAAATATATCATCATGGAAAACACTGTGTACTCCTCAAATCCCAGGGGGTCATTAATCTTCTTTTATGCAGTACATGAACTATTTTCACAGAATTTTTAAAAATAGTTTTCTAAAGCATGCCTGACTTCATTAGGAAGTCAGAAGAAGGTGATGCCCTAACAACAAAATTGCTGAATACCCTTCAAACAAGAGAATCCCCCTGCTCTTCCTAAACTTATGCACATATTTGCACTATCCATACATGTAATTACCAATGCTATTAATTTACTTGAGTCTCCAGTGTCAAGAGGAAACAACCCTTTGTGTCAAATCTGAAGCAATGGATAGATTTTTCTCACTTCTGTTGATCAACATGAAAAAAACTGCACTATTTCCATATAATTTGTTTCTTTAGGACTCAGGGAATGGCATAGTATTGTGCCACTTTGTATTTTCATTTACCATGAAACAATTATAATTCATAAAATGTACTCGGGAGAATACAATTGTCCTACCAGCTGCAACCAATTCTGTATCCCACAGTCACATGCAATTTTTGTAAACAACATAGTGACATTTGAAAAAAAAAACCTTAGAAAGAAATTTTAAAAGCTTCAGTAAACAAACGTTATGATGAACAACATTTGTTTCAATATATATCTTACCAAGAACGAATCACTCATCATTTCCTATTTTACTTTCACTACAATGTCGTAGCATTTTCACTACACATGCAGTTTCTTTTTCTTACCTTTAAGGAATCAAAGCAGGCAATAACTCTTCCATTTTCAACCTGGCAACTTTTAGGGGGGTGTGCAAATTTGCATTCTTCATCAGAGCGTGAACAAGTTCCCCTCTGAAACTGCCTGCACACTTCTAATGTCAGCCATTTTGTATCTCTTACGGGAGCAACATTCAAAGCCATGATGAGAAGCTGATCCTGAACTTCTACGTTGCTGTCAGGTGGATTATGCTGAAGAAATTCCCAAAACTAATGACAAAGGAAAGGAAGGGAGGCGGGGAGGGGGATCAGAAAAAAATAACTTCAACTCTAATTGAAAAGGAAGTTAGAAAAGCAAACAGTGGGGGACGATTAACGACGTCCAACACACACAAAGCAGAACGAGCAGAGAAAGTTTATCAGCAAGCAGTCACTCATCAATCATTAAGTCCCGCTTGTAGACTTTCGGCTGGGAAAACACATGCTCAGTCGCATTTCTGTCTGTAGAACATGTGAGTTTGTTGATTGTAATCACGGATGCACCGCTTTTAAGCCAAGGTCCATCAATGCAATGGCACTCCTTGATAGAATAGCAGTCCTCTGATGGTTGCTTGCCTATATTGATTACATGAGAAATGCAATGCAGTCATTTGTTCATGTCCCAGGAATAATAATAATAATCCTTTTTCTGCTTTCAGTTTCCCATCAACTAATTGGCAAATGGAGACAGCTGAGGTATCTTCTGCCAGGTGTAAAGTGAAGGCAATGTCTGGCTGGCAAAGACGGCGTTTTGAGAACACGGGCGTAGCAGTCCTCGCTCGTAAAAGTGACTTGGCAAAGGCACTTTTTAATTCAGTGACCTGACAAAACAAATACAGCATCAGTTCACAAGCAACTCATTCAAATCAACATTATGAAACCTATAGTCCTTTTTTATCAGATATTATAAACGTACAGTCAAAGTTCACTCTATTAAAAAAAAATCCTCCTTTGTGAAGTTACATGTGACAAGGGAATAACCAGTTGAAACACGTACTGCAATAATATTCCAGGCAGCAATCCAAAAGTTGGGAATCATTTAAACAGATGAATGTGGCAGACACAATAATTAGGCATGCTAGTTGTGAAACAATTCCATCAAATGTGCTTAGTCTCCAAAACTGTATACAAGAACCCGCTTCCATTAATTTATCACTTGGCCCTTTAGATTGTGTTACTACATTATAAGTTTTTACTCATTATTTGTTCTTCCTTAGAAATGAGGATGGTAGTATTTTGCTCAGATTTTTTTGTGTCTCCCTCTACTTCTCAAGGAAAAAAAAAAACCAAAAAATGTCATTACAAAATTACAGGAAATAAAACCTTCCATATGCAGACAATAGAGTTAGTTTCCCCGTTAACCTACAGGCTGTTCCATAAAGGCATCATGAAAGGCCTCAACCACCAAGTCACCATGCTCCAATGAGTCCTTTCTAATATGAGGCAGTCTTTATCTAAATATTCTTTTGATTTAATTAGCCTTTGTACCTCTGCAAATACATCCTTCAGCATCAAAACCTCAGATTCCAATATGGCACTTAAACTATCTCAGGACTATAAAATACCTAGGTTATTTTACAGAAAAACAAACCTGAAAATGAAAGGGTTAGATATTACAGAAAATTTTACCCACTAACTGTATTTTATACGCAGACAGTGAAACCATGAACGTTTCCCTCTATTCAGCTTCAAAGGAACACAACTTTTACTTTGCAAATACCAGCCAGAAACAGTTGATGGATTATTTTTGTGCAAGAAAAAAGAAAAGGGGAATCTCACTGGAATAAGTGAGATTTTAAAATATGCCTATAAAAATAGCTCTAAAAACACTGTCAGCTTTTCCATGTCAGAACAATTACCATTCTGTGCTTGGATTCACTGGTCTTAATTGAAGTCAGTATTGTTAGTTAAGTGAGTAAGAATTACTCACATTCAGTTGCAGGATCAGATCCCAGTTCTGATTTCTAGGTCTTCACATCAAAAGGCTTTTCTACTACTTAACAATGCTACCAGAAGAAGTTTTACTATGTGACCAATACTTACACCAAAAGTTCCTACTGCTAGCATGAATAAAGGCAATGCAATGCTAATTGATCAAAAATCCATTTTTAAGTCTAATATGCAATAAGATGGTCTGGATGCCACTTAGCTTTACTTGGTCATAAGGAACAACAAGGCGCCAGAGAATCAGTACATTCTGAAATAATTTTAGGCAATATTATTACAGTACAATTAGTACAGTACATAAATTACAAATGCCTGAAATTAAATATTCCATCAGTGTTGTCTGACAGCATCAATGAAGACTGAGATTAAGCTGAAAGCATACAAAGAGGTGAGAAAATACTCATAACTGATGAAAAGGAAAGAGAGGAGGAAAGACAAGAAGAGCCTCTCCACAAGGGCTTGTTGAGCTGATAGCTTGTTGGGCTGATGATTTAGCTGGCTAAATGTAAGAGAGGAAATACCCTCCCTAGAGCCACACATTCCAATTCAGAAATGTCAGTAACGGTTTTCAGTAATAGATGTAGGAGACAGATTGAAATTTTGGGAAAAGGGTAAATGTTATACCACACACTGCTGAAAGTCACAAGTAGTAATACTCTGCAGGGCTGCACACCATAAAATTGACAAAGTTGTTTCTCAAGGAGTAGGTGTTAAGACTGAAAAAACCCAGACAGAGCATGTGGCAGCAAAGCAAACAGCACACAGTACAGAAACAGCAGTAGCCATGGTTTTTAAAAAAGAAGTGCACAGCAGAATCACATACAAGATTTGTGAGACTAAGCAAGAATTCATACCAAAAAGCATTTGGGGTTGGAAGGTAGAAGAATGAAAGACATTATCATCCTGTTTCTTACTCTCATGCTACATGAAGATTTTCTAAAGAAAGGGAAGCATGAAAAATTTGTCTCAAAACTCCACGTCTTGTCAAACATAACAAGAGTCATCAGTGTGGCATCAGGCATCTCAAGTGCCTCAGGAGTTTCTACTGTTGCAAACTCAGGAGACAGAACTGAGTCCTTTCTGAAGGTGGCTATGCCTTCAGCAGGAGGCAAGTACAAACACGGTGAGGATAGAATAATTTGGAGTGCTTCATCCCCACCACTTACATGAGCTGCGTGTTCACAACCTCAGGCTAGGCAGCTGTCACACCTGCTCTGCCCATCACCTGCACCAGCAGGATGAAGGAAGAGATGCTACCTCGAAAACCTGAACATGAGGGACACAAAACGAGGAGACGGGAGAGAAAAGACAAAGCATGGAATAAAATTATGAGAGAAGCCAAGAAAAGTAGAATTCAACATATGAGGGAAGTGCTCAATGAAGGAAAAAATGGGAGAGGAAGATAGGAAAGGAAATGGCTGGTTGTGAAACAGAAAGGAAGGGAGAGACTTCATAGGAAATGGAAAAAAGATGGACAAAGGCTGTGAACACTGAAAGAGCGAGGGACAAGAAGAAATTTTAGAAGGAAGAAAAAGACTGTGGTTACAGGGAAAAATCCAGCAGTTTGAGTAAACAGGGAAGTAAATACGGGAAAAGCATGGAATTTACATAAGAAAATATAACAACAACAACAATAATCCTCAATAAAATGCCTGCCAAGCCACACACCATTATTAACATCACAGCTTACCCTGACCTTGTGTGTTGCAAAACCCACCCATCTGGAGAAAACCAGTGGCTCCAGCAAATGCAAACTCTGCTCTTCTTCCCACTATTTCCCACTATTTCTAATCGTGTCCCAACATATCAGCCAAAGTCAGCTGTGCTGCCAAAACCAATAGTACCTCACCAGCATAAAGCCCTCAGCACCAAGTGTCCCTTATCCTGGCAGAGGCTTTTGTTTGCTTGATGGTTTTGTCTAGTTGTTATTATCATTAGTGATCTCAAATCAAGACAACACTCCCCACTACACCTAAACAAACTATCAAAACTATCAAACAAACAATTGAGCTGCAAAAAAATTCTTACTGAAGACGAAGGAAGTACTCAACATAAGAACAAATACTCTTTTTGTCTTTTTACAACTATTATTGTTTATTTTCAGTCTCTCACACAGTTGAATCAATGAAATTGATCAAAAATGCACACTTACAAATGCAGGTTTTCCTAGGTTAAGTGAAATGAAATTCACGGACATGTACTT
Organism: Cisticola juncidis; assembly: GCA_013400215.1. NCBI lineage: Eukaryota > Metazoa > Chordata > Aves > Passeriformes > Cisticolidae > Cisticola > Cisticola juncidis. The sequence goes on from VXBR01008901.1 coordinate 942,173, forward strand.
GTAAAAACTATTTAGCTTTGGATCCCTTTTAGGATAAGCATCACTTCCCTTTAACAGAAAGCTAGCAAGGCATAGGGGTAGAAGGCCGTTGTTATGGTTAAGAAAAAAAATCCTTTTAATTACTAAACAAGACAAAACACACAGACGCTAGAAGTCCACAGAAAAAGTTCTCAGAGAAATATGGGGCAGACAACCTCATCTTTGGGAATTGCAAGTGAATACAAAGCCCTGCCCTATTACAAACCAGCTGGATCTTTCAGCTGGAAAATAGGAGCTCTTGCTATCTACAAAATAGGAAGTGCTTCGGTACAGCAGTTCTACTTATCCGCCAGATTAAGTGGCAATGGATTATGCAGTGTCTGTCTAATGGTGAGACTTCCTGGACATGATGCATTCATGCTTCAGTTGATAACATATAGTAATGAGCAAAGACCTCATCTTCAAAAGTCATCTCTGCAGGTGATAGTAAAAGAGCACAGTCTTCTACATGTTCTCACCACAGATCTCTAGAGGAACCACCATATCCACTCAAAAGGTGTTAAAAGAGTTTTACACTTTTTGAGGTTTAAACATTCATCACATTAAAATCTTCAGTAAGAGATGTCAACACTGGGGGTCAATTTGTTGCTCCTACTGTCAAAATTTATCAGCATGCTCTATATAGTTCTCCTATAAATTTACCAGAAACTCAAGAATTCAAAAGTTAGAAACCTCTCAGTTGTATTTAAAGGGGATTGTACAGTTTGAAGTATATAAACTCTTCTTTGCCAGACAGCAGAGGTGTACTAAATATACTTAACCTTGCAAGTTTGATAATTTGTAAACAGTACTCTGTTTTAAAAACAAGGAAACAAAACAAAACAAAACAAACAAACAAACAAAAAAAGAGAACCAAAAATACCCCCCAAACCCCAAAGATTCACTATGCTGTGAAAGCGAGGTGAGACTTCCCTGGGTCACTAGCAAAGAGAAACATGTTGACTTACAGACCGCTGCCCAAATTGAATTAAACACATGAAATCAGGTGGGAAAAAAACTCATCTTCTGGATCTATCTGCAGCCACTAAAACTTACCTGTTGGATACCCCAATGCCAAAGATAACATATTCAGAACTTAGTTTCAAACCGAGCACGCATATGATGCCACTCTTCAGAGACAAACTGTTTTCTTAGCCAAATGTGAGATCTTTTTCAGGAAGACCAAGGTCAACTCTCTAACCCCAGGGAAACAATACTGCACAATTTTTAGCCCTTGGCCCAAAGCAGGTTGTGACTACAACCTTCATCCATTTTCACATAAACAAAACTCATGTTGCTTTCTCCCAGAAAATCATATACATAGTCTTAAATTTCAGAAACTTTTTAACAAAGAAACAATAACAATGACCCTGAGGAGACACCAGGCCCAAAGAATTTCATGTCAAAATTTTAAGGTCTGGCTGGAAGCAGCAGAAAACAGGCTCTCTACCCTTAGACAGTGTTAACGATAAGCATCACTAGCTTCACACTCCACAGCACAAGATCATGAGCCAGCAATGTGGTGACCACATACACTTTAACTCAGATTCTCATGATGTTCCTTTTTGTTCAGGAAATAAACTGACCTCTAAGAAATAAATAGTTTAGCCACTTCTTTCAGCCTGGACTTACTATTATTGAATCAATGATTTTACCTGGGTCAGATGTTGTGGAACAAAACACAACCATCTCCAGATGCTTCAGGACATCTCAAGACACGGTTTAATCAATGTGCCCCACTCCACAGATGCATTTTCAGACTACTGACAAGAATTGTGTTCCTTCAAAAAGCTGCTGCTTCTTCAGCAGTTGACCTATTTGTAAAGGAAACTTGCTTCACATTTCACTGTTTACAGACAAAACCCAGTGGAAAAATTCCCTGCATAAGATTAACACATAGGAATGCTTCTGTAGCCAGATCAAGTTACATATCCTGAACATTCACAATGTAAATACAGACATTCAAAGACTGACAGCTACTGAACCCTCATCCTTATTCCAGGAAAAGGCATTCAAATCCCACTAAGTCATACTTCTTTTTGCAGCTGCATAATGGACTCCACTTTCAAATCATTCAGGACACAGACATGTTTAGGAGACACTGGCAGGTGCTTTAGTCCAAAAGATGGTGGAACTTTGCTTCCCTTTTTTAACTAAATCTCATTGTTACACTCTTAAATGTCCTTTCTTCCCCCATTGTTTTTGCTTTAAATAACATTAAAGGTTACAAAACAGAAGATAGGCTGCCCACTAATGGACAGCCACAAGTTCACTCCACTGTTGCTTTAAATTCCAGCTACTTGCCATTTCCTTGACTCCCCACTGAAGTTCTCTCTTGAGCTCGCCTGAACTCCCTGCTGAGGAAAGCAAGACAGCAGCTCAGTCCCAGGCTGGATCCATCCTGACCTGCCTCATCAGGTACAGAATAACACAGCAGCATAATGCCCCCCGCCTCACATGTGCCGGCCAACTCAACAGAGACATGGCCACCTGCTCATGTCCCATCCTGATGGAGTAGGAGCAGAGCAGGCAGCACAGGGCACCCCAGCTGCAGCAGGGCTGGCTCCTCTTTGCAAGCTGCTTTAGCTGCAGTGCTGTATGCCACAGGACATGCTCCCTGTCCCTGGAAAGCAAGGCTGGCTCTCAGGCACCACACGCTAACTTTAAGCCTCATTGTGTAAGATCCCCCATCAGCCAAAACAAAGAGGATCCTACATCAGAAGATGCCAACATGAATTAAATAAAAAATAAAGTAATTTTACAGACAAACAATGTGACAGTCAGCATGCCTGTTAATCACATTTGAATAAATTACAAACGTGTTCTTCTCTTTAAACCAATTTCTAATATTCTTCTACTATTCTTCTTCTATTCTTATACTAGATATCTAGTAAGACTCTACAATGCACAGTAGTTTAGTAGTTCCTGCACAGTTACGTAAAAAGACAGCATTAAAACCAGAACCAAGCTTTTGGCTCTCCTCTGAACTGTTGTGGAGTCACAAAAAATAATAATCCCTAAATTCAAGAAAACAGAGAAAATAGGACAGGTTTCCATGAGATATGATCCATTCTTTGATAGCAAATATGAATGGGAAACCTTCCTGTCACCATAACATTTTTAAGAAGAGCCATTCAATTACAGTAGAGCATGATGAATTTATTTTCTTCTATAAATTTCAAACTTACGAAACTTACGGACATTTCTTTAATCACTTTCAGGGTTTTTTTCCACTGTCTTGGGTTGAAAAATGTAACCAAAAATGTGTATTCTGTTTTCATCTGTTGAAACCGGTTGGGAGATATTGTTCTTTATCTCTTGCAACTCTGAGGGTGGAAAGCGGGCAGATGCTTTCTGTTAATGGGACACCTGATAACACCAGATAAGGCAGTGCCTTCTTATCTCTTCCTCCACCCATCTTCCTCCGAGGGATATCACCTGTGAATGGGCCATTTAAGGCCTCTCACATGACTGATAACATCACCTCATTCCACTGTGAGATGCTCCACCCAGTGGGAGGAGCCAAAGCCTTTCCACGTGGATAAAACCAGCAATACCAAATACCAAGAGAGCTTGTTTCCACTGGATTCCCAGAGGACATCGGGACCCTTCCTTGAGGATCATCTCTACTTTAACAGAGCCACATCTGTCATTCTGGGAGGACTTACTTCAGGCTGCTTCCAACACCCCAACCAACAGGGTGTCAGGTTTGCATTCTGACTCTTTCAGTGGTCCTTTCAACTATTGCATTTATCTTATTATATTTTATTTTTACTCATTTTTGTTGAGTCTCACTGAGTTTTGCTTTTAAACCAGTACACCCACTTTAAGATGTTAGGCAGCTCCCATGGCTTTGAGGAAACCAGTATTGCTCAAATGAGGAAGAAGCCATAACTGCCATACTGGGGAAGCAGCCCACTTGTTTGATCAAGTGGCTGGCAGTTAAAAATACTAAAAGTCTTATCCTGTGGCTTGTATTAATTCAGCATGAACCAGCTGAAGTTAGAAGTGTCAAGACTTACAAAAAAAAATCACTATTTATTTTGTTTGCTTAATTTGGAGATCAACTATTGCAACATCTCTTTGCCTGTTATACAACCAGCAATGAACACTTCTGAACTGTAATTCAGATGCACACTTTACACAGAGACAATCCTAACTTTTTTAGTTAAGCTGACTGAAGTCCAGGGACAGACCAGAAAACACCAGTCTGCCTTATTTAAACTGAGCATGACCTTCAAATCAGTTTTGCTAAATGAGCCGTATATTCCTTGTCACGATCACTAATGTGCCAGGTTCAGGCTTTTTAGTATGTCCCCCACTATTTACAGTATGGCTATGAGCTTCTTGTTAAAACCTGCCGGTTCCCTTTGAAGCTGGCTTTACAATATAATAACACTAATGTCCTTTGTCCCTGAGGAAGTAGGTGAGGAGGAGGGTGTACACCACTGACTGTGAAACAACCGACACAGCCGGGACCTTTTCAGCAACCCACTGTACTACTTTGCTAATGGACCGTGAAATATTTCTGCTGATCTTTAGGTCAGGGGATGACAATAGCCCACAAGAGTATTTTCTAATACCAAAATGCTTCGAAGTCATGCTGGAAAAACTAATGCTTATTATGCTTCAGCTAAAATGCAATTGCAGGAAAGAGTTTTCTTCTTCTAGCAAACTACTTCCATTTTTATTCTACTCCTCTTGTCTTGGTATGTACCTTCTCACAGTTTTTAACTTAAACACTTTCTAAGTCCAAATTAACTTGATTTTATCCTCTAGGTGTATGAATTTCATACACAAAATTCTGTTCCCATCTTGACAAGAGGGCAAAAGCAATTTCTGTTTCTGTGCCTCGGCAAGCAGAGTTAATCATCCCCGGCAGCAATGACGTTACCACTTGGCCTCTTGTGGACACAAATGTTTTGCTTTTGGCAGAGTGCAGCACGTAATAGCTATTAATCAAACCCAATTCCCCAGCAAAGGGTACCCCAGTGCATTAGGAGCCTCCGCTCACACCCAGCTGCAGACATGCATCGTATTTATGGGGGTTTTAGGATTGTAAAATATTTATAGAAAAGTGTGCTTATGTACTGTGAAATTTTTATAGACTGGCATAGAGGGAACGTGTGATCAAATGACTGTTCTCACCTGCCAAAGAACTGATAACATGCTGTTACACAGGAGCACAATCTAAAAGAGCTGAGGCTGTTGTCAATTTTCTGTTTTCTCTAGTCCAGTTTTGCTCTAAGCCAAGAAGGCAGAAATCTTGCCGAGGTATTTATGTGACAAAGCAACCCTTTGCACTAAAAGACAAGGATAACTCTGAACAAACCAAGGACTGTATGTAAATTAATAACATGTTGAGTTCACAAGCTGCACATGTTTTAGGACAGCCAACGTCATTATTAGTAATATACTCCAGCAAATTACCCAGCCCTGGGAAGTTGCATGGCACATCCAAATCAAGCTCCTGAGGTGAGGGCAGCAAGAGAGTCATTACCTAATGCTGTTAACTCCCACTGCCTCTAAATTCCTAAACCCATTCTGCTGAACAGATTTCCTACATGAAATTCAGGCAGCATCACTGTTCTGAGATAAAATACCTGCATTCCTGTGCCATTTTCTCCACCTTTTACCTGAGTACAGGATAACAACACACACAAGGATGAGCCAAAGAGTACATCTTGCCCAAAATGCAGCCCATGACTATGGCTTATATATCTTCAGAAGAGTGCAGAACCAGGGCAGGCAGAGCGTGATAATTTCCATGAATTTTCTCTCAACAACCTGTAATTGATGTCTTTGTATTTGATAGGTCTCGCTGAATTTTTCTTCCATGAGTTTCCTCAATCCCTTTTTCAAATGCTGCACTGTCAGAAATGTCCTTTACAATGTGCATGAAAAGTAGGATACCGAGAGTAAGCCTCACTGGCTCTCACAACTGTTGACAAAAGCACGGACTCTCAAGAAAGGAGCATGGATATAGAAGGAAACACTTCAGGACTTCTTTGGAAGTCCACAAAAATTTTAAAACCACATTTGGAGCTGGGGAATAAGATGACTAATTATAATAGCCTTCAAGAGAATCTGTGTTGTTTTACCAGTACTCCTGAATGCGTTAAACTAAAAGCTCCAGCAAAAGTTGAGCTTGGAGAAAAAGATTTTTAAAGCCTACCAAAAGAGGAAGAAACACCAAGACCTCTTCCTCTATACCCCAAGCTGCATCACCTAGGAACACTCCCAGAAGCAGGCACCTTTCTTACCAACCCAACGGAGAAGAAGGAAAACCTGAGAGCCTGCTGAAAGCAGCCTAAGAAAGGCACTCTTGCTTTCCATGAGACCCAAAGCATTTCACAAGCATCTCAAATGTATTTTGGAAGAAGCACCTTATCACAGTGGCCAAGTGCTTTTGGCAGGGAAAAGAAAAACCTCAGTAATGTCTTTAGTACTCAGAAGGTTGACCAAGCAAGCCTTCATCAGAGTCCATTTTATTACAACGATTCAATTCCCCTTTTGCTCCATTAGTATCGTGCATGTAACACATCGCACCAGTTTTATTTACTTCCAAAACTAAAGAAATCCTCATGATGCAGAACATATGCAAGTGCTTTACTGCTTAAATATCTCCTAGGAGATACTGCAAAGCCTGATTATGTCCCTGTGCCAGAATACTTCATATCTTACAGCAGTTAAAAAGATGGAACAGCAACCTAACTTTTAAGGTCACCTATAGAACAGCAGATAGTTAACAAGTACCTTCAAAGATTATTTATTTATATATTTTTAAAATAGTGTTTTTATACTGACATTCACACAGCAGCTGAAATCTCACACTAAAAGCCGTTTTTTCAAAGACCTTTCCCAGTTAAGAAAAAAACAGATGTTTGGGGGTTTTAGCATAGCCTTGAAGAAAAAAAAGGTAGTATTTAACAGGTTCGTCTCTATTGATCTCTTCTGAATGTGGGTTGCCTTTGTGTGTTGTAAACAGAGATGCCTTCCTCCCTGATTATCTTTGGTCCTCCAAGGTGAATAAAGAAGATTTAATAATGTTCCATGTAAAGATGACAGTAAGAAACTTTATTTTCAAAATTCATGCATTTGTCCACAAGAAAAAACAAACAGAAAACCCTAAACAAAACCAACATTTAAAACTTCAAAGGCTACCTGTGTTGTATTTGACAATACATACTGCAAACTTATTCTTTCTGGAATAAAATAAATTTGCATTTAGTGAACCATTATTCAGTTGTAAAATAGCTATCACAAGTTCAGAAAGGGAGTGTTTTTCCCCTAAAATTGTTTTGGCAACTAGTGGCAGAGAAGAAGAGTTTTTCTCATATGACTTGCAACTTCTGGTTAATGTCTATTTTCCTGGAAGTCTTGAATACTTCTATTTAATCCTGAGGCAAATAACAGAGTTACAGCTGGAAGGAGTGCACAATAACCATTAGCAGACATTGCCTACCAAGTAAACTTTTTTTTTTCCTGAGCTCCAGGATGACGAATTTAGGGTTTGGTGTGCAGTGCTGCTACTGACCTTTCTTTTTGCTTGAGACCAATTAAGAAGCACTGACCCAATAAAAATGGGTCACATCGATCTGTTGTTTTGATTTGTGTAACGTCTCCCTCAGTCCAAAAAGCTCACCACCCCTTGCAATTGAAGAAAGTTACTTTTCAACTCAGTTTCATTTTAGAGAGTAACCATTTTTTAAAAAATTTATAACTAAAAGGAGATAAAGTACTTAAACACAGAAATAAACTCAGAAAGTTTATTGGCCTACAGTAAGGACACTGGATGAGTTCATACTCATTTTTCTACCATGTATATAGTTCATTTGTCTGTAACAGTAAGAGGACATAAACTACATTCAGGTTTCTCTAAGGGAAAAAACCCCAAACCACCCCCAAAAGAAAAACCTACAGCCAGTATCTTTGAAAAGCAATTTCAATATATAGAGTCTTTGTTTTAATTTCTCTTAGCTTAAAACTTGAGAAGGGAATGGATTTAGGCAGCTATACTGATAGGTTAGGCAGTGTTAGTCTGCGTCTCAGAGCCAGGCATGTCCCCACTTTTAATCAAAAACTTCCTCAATATTCAAATTACAGCCTCTATTTTAACTCAGCTATTTATTGTGAAGAGAGCAGTAGGAAAAAAAAGTCTTTAAAATGTTGAAAAATCAAATGCTTTGATGCTTTGCCACAATGAATTGCAATGTGTGGCAGTGAAAACTGAGCACATTTCCTACAAATGGTTTGACAGAGCCCTCCTCCAGACCTTTTTCTATCTCTGCTTACCTGTAACTGCAGAGATGTCTGTGCCCTGCTGGGAATGGCAGAGCAGGTAAGGACAGCCTGGCATTCCCCAGCACTTCCAAAGCAATGGAGATCTTCTGACAACTGAGCACAAGCAACTGGCTTTTGGCAAGAGACAGTTTTCAGCTCACATTGCAGTAGAAAATTTGGAATGGTTAAAGTAAGTCTCGACATTTTTGTCCTTTTCAGAAGCTTATTTCATTTGTTGTAGTTCAAGCTTAGTGGAAAAAGAATATTTAAAGACACTTTGTTTTGCACTTTACAATATATATTGCCTTGCATAACTTCTGTGTTAAAACCACAACTTAAGAGCTTTCCTTAACCATGCACAACTTGACATAAAACACTATTTTTGAAAGACAATGTCAAAATCTCTGTGTTACAAAGTGAATAAATAGCAAAAAGGAATAAATAAATTTGATTTGGTCAAGTAAGTAACATCATCAACACTACTCAGAGATAAAAACCTATATAAACATAAGAAGTGGACCGTTGCTGCTGTGCTTACACACATTTCTATTCCAAAAACAAGTTTTCAAAAATTATTTAAATGTGTGTTTTGAATGTGCCTCATTTTAGTGCAATATTTGCTTGGCTCGTAAATAAGAGCTTTTATAGCTTCTAACCTTCAGTCTGTACATGCTCTGGTCTCTGACACCTGGTAGGATTTCTTTCCATTTCATACAACATTTCCAGGATAAAATAGGTAAGAAATAAAATCAAACCAGACAACAAAACCCAAACCAAAAAAAAAAAAAAAATATTAATTAACAACCTCACTTCTGGTCAAAGTTATGCCCTCTAGTAATCCTCTGCAACTTTATGGGCTGCAAAGTTTGCACTACCAATATTTGGCTTTCACAGAGATAACCACTTAATAACAATGCACAGGTTCTAGAAACCCTGAAAGCCTACTTGAATGGCTCTTCACACTTATCCTTCTGCCCATCACCTGAAAGAACAGAAACCATGGTACCACTTTATAGCAACTGAACAGGACTGTCTGCTACAAAAAAAATCAAACATGCCCTGCCAAAAATAGAAAAAAAAATCCAACAAAAAAAACCCCAAACAACCAATCAAAAAAAATTTTTTAAAAAAGGAAGAAAGACCCCACAAACAAAAACCCCAAACCCACCAGCCCTTGCCCACCCCCCCCAAAAAAAAGGCATTAAAAAAACCCCAACCCCCAAAAAAATTATACTCTGAAAAGACAGAAAAGAGAGAGACAACAAAGATACAGTGGTATTCCAGCACTGTGCTTTCTTACCAAAAAAGTTCACTCAATTTACATATTGGGGGAGTGGTCAAATTAAATATTATGGTTCTGTAAAGTTGAATGGAAATCCACAATTTAAGGTCCTATATTTTTTCACCAGATGAACAAAGTCCATCAGGAAAACAATTAAATTATGTACCCTGAACTTCCTAACTGCAAAACTGGAGTCAAAGTAGCCACACAAATAATGAAAAAAAAATTTGAAATCAAAAAAGTAGAAACCTGTCCACAAATTTTAATGTCCTATTTAAGGAAAACCATTTTTACCTTCCAGTGAAGCACTTCTAAGATTATAATCATCACAATTTACCTTTCCCCTAAGTGAAAAGTATGCTGATGCTGTGGAGATTGGAGATCCAGATGAGTGAGATACAGGTGGTTATCTTCATCCAAGCAGATACCAAAGCTAAGTCTGTTTTGATTTCATTTCTCTTTGAGAAAAAAAACCAACAAAATCCCCAAAACCATGAGCACCTTATACTGACTCCTACCACACGAGTCTTCAGGTTTAAGAAGGAAGCCCTACTACAGCACAGCTATCTCTTGCCCATTTCACTGGAAATCTGAAAACATCAAGTGCATTTCATAAAACTTTATCACCTACAAGTATGTTTACAAGCAACTGTCAGTTTTCATTAAGGAGTACAATTCTGACAATGGTAGGGAAGAGCTAGGAAATAGAAATCCTAAAAGCTCAAATTAAGCAAAATGAAAGCAAGTTAATCACTTTATCTTTGTAACCTGATAATTTTTGTGGAACCCAGTTATCGTGATGACTTAGGCCTTATGGATGTTAAAGAAATTTAATTTAAAAGAGCAGCTAGAAGTGCCAAGCATTTGCAGACAGTATGAAGACTAAAGTCAGAGCAGGAGTTCACAACAAACTTACAAGATTAAATATCATGTTTACTTCTAATAATATACTGTAATTTTTATAATTAGGTTTGCCAAGAGAGTTTCCTTCTCTGCTTTGCAACAATAGCCATAACCAATGAGACAGTTAACATAAAATTTTTGCGAAGTCACACCTGAAGCCAGCTGTGAAGAGCTACAAAAGGATCTCATGATAATGAGTTCACTGGGTGATAAAATGACATCAGTTTTAACGTAAAGATAGGCACAATAATGCCTAGGTGAGGGAAAAAGCAGACAAATAATGAACAGCAAATACACTACACTAGGTTCCAACAAGACACTGCTACAAACGAAAGATGATGGGAACATTAGAGACAATTCGATGAAGACTTCTGCAAAATAATCAGCAGCTGATGGAGTATAAAACAAGCAGAACATTTGGCACTATCAAAGGAAAACAGAAAAGAATTACACTAGTGTGTATAGTCATGGAGCATGTAACTCTGGAATGATAAAAGTGAGAGAACAGTAACAGCACCATCAGCACTGCGAAAAGGCTTACATGTACAAAGAGGCAACTGCGAGTTTTTTGACAACAGAAAGAATACGAAATTCATATAGACTAATGATGTAGACCACCAGATTTTGACTAGGAGGCAGGGAGTGTTCAGTCATTTACCAGTAGGGAAGCCATGGAAAAGACAGTTGCTTTTGCACACAGCAAACAGCACAAGAGTGAAGTTAAAAGGCAGGTCAAAAAGGTCAACCTTTTTGAAGGTCAAAAATACCAACAAGTAAAAAAATAACTTTTCTATTAAAAATCAGATTATTTAAATAGTCATCAAAATCAACAATGGCTACTATTTGAGAAGGAGTCCTCCTCAAAAAGCTTCTCACCCCTGGTAGCTTAAGCCACGTGCCACTTAAAACACTGCTGTCTTCTGCCTTTTTCTGGATTTTTGGGAAGCAGCTCCTTACAAGCAGCCTAGTTCTGCAATGAGGACTGGCTACAAATCCATAGGGACACACTAATTCTCAAGCCCCACCACAAAAAACTCAACACTTTCATCTCCTATTTCAAACAAATGTATTTTAGAGATGACAGACTCATCCCACCTGGCTTTGAGCACTTAAATGAGTCACTGGTGACCAAAAACCACTATCTCCTTCACCCTCCTTGTGCCAAAAGGGAGACAAGTACCTGGGCCACCAAGAAGCCACCAGCCTAACTGGACAGACACATGCCCACAAGGACCAGCAGAAGGATTCTGCCACTGTCTCTAGACTCCAGAGGAAAGATTTACCAGCTTGAGAGAGTAAACAAACCCAAGCACAAACACGATTGCTCTTAGGCCTTATTCTCTCGCCTTTCAGTTGTCTCCTTCTCAAGAAACTGGAGAAAGAAGCTGGGACAGAGCCAGAGTGAAAAACCAGAGAGGTGAGAAGGACTGCATCCCTCCTGCCCTACAGAAGTGTCCAATCAGCTCTAGCTCCACGGATGAGGCCCAGGCCCAGGATACAGATTCAGTTGCAGGTATCGCTCTCCAGCTCCTCCCACCAAGAGGGATGTTGTGGCTTCTTATCACTTGGGACCTTTTACACCAAGGATTAAGCTGAAGGCTTGTTCCCCGCTGGTGTTTCCACTTCAAAGAGCTGCTACTGTGGATACTAAAGCCTTTGAAAGTGGCCTTACTCTACAGTCCTGAGCATTAAATGAGGTCTTTAAAAAAAAGGAGGGGGGGAAGGTGGAAAGTGCACTGGCTTTATAAACACATCAGTGGGGCCACTTTCAAAGCCTTTCATGCTATCCTCAATGTGACAGAGAAAATCTTAGAGTTTTTTTAGCCACCATCCCAACTCTCTTAAAATTATGGCAATAAAGTAATCCATCCCCAAAATGTTTCCCAGCATTAGCAGAGGGAAGCTAAAATACACAAGGGAATTGTGGAAAAAAAAAAAAAATACACACGAAGCAAAAAAGTTTTTAAAGACAAGCACTAGACTCCAGGACAGCGGCGCGCTGTGCTGCCAGAGCATGCTCAGCATGCCAATAAGGACTGCAGCACTGCAATCCCCAGCACCAGCAGCCCACGCACCGGCATCCTCCTCTGCAAAAGCCTCATGCCAGCTGGAGGAGCTGCCCCAGCCACGCCACTTTATGGCTACAGGGTGAGGAGATGAGGGTGGGAAAGCTGGCACTGGTCTCCTCCTGGCAGAGAGAGGCTGAAGCAGGGGATGCTGTGCCACAGGTGAACACAGCCAACAGAAATCCCATGTGTTATCACAGCCTTTTAAGTAAATAAGAGCGAGCCAGTGCTGAAGTCCTGAATCATTAACTGGGTGCAGAGGTATGCCCCTGCCAGCACTGAGCCTGCCTGTCCTGCCAGGGGCACAGCCAGAGGGACAAGCTGACAAAGCAAGGCAGCTCCAGGCTTCAAAGATGCATTGAGCTGCTGATAACAGCACTGCAGATAGTCTGAAAAGTGGAAGGAAATACCCGAAAAATATTTAAATGGACTAAAACAGGGCTTTGCTGTCTTACGAGGCAGCCACTTTGCCCACCTTGACATTAGCAGGAGTGTCCCACAGAGAGCTGCCAAAGGAGACTGAAGGCACAAACCTGACGTGCTGAAACCCAACATTGAAATATAATCCTTCTGAACAGTGGAAAATAATGGAAATCTTGCCACTTGGAAATTGTAGGTTAGCTTTAGACTAAGTTCAGAACACTACCCATGACACCTATAAAGTACATAAATCATAACAGATTTAGAAAACTAGGGACTGGGGGACTGAGCCATTCAACATACTTGAAGTATATATAACACAGCAGTAGGGAAAAAAACCCCAAAACAACAACATAAAATTCCTCAGAAATTCAAGTTAAAAAGTATTCAGTCTGCATAGCAGTGAGCACTGGAGAGTTAAAAAAGCAAAAAATTATCTGCCAGGCCTCTTAAAAGTGATCATATACAAAAAACATACTGAAAAGTTGCCTTCAGAATTCCCACAAAAAAAAGTAAAAGGCATTTCTAACCAAATCCTAGCTTTCTCCTTCTATAAAACTACCACGGGAAAACATTTCTGCATTTTTCCTTAATTGTACTCTCTAATTCTGCCTCCTGTCAGAGGTGCTGTATTCCCTGCAGGAGAGAAGATTTTACAGCTCATGAACCTCCAGACTGACCTTGTCTCCATTTATAAGTTCAGCAATGCATGATATCCAGAACTTACCAAAATGCTTCCCAAAATGTTTATAACCCACTCAGAAACTGATGAAAAAAATCATTGATCTGAACCAGAAAAAATTAATAGACTCTGATATGAACCATCTGTTCCTATTTCTTGATCCACTTCTTTATGCAACAACTGTATCACTTAATCCCTCCCGCTGTATTAGCTATTGTTTTTGTAGTACAAAAATCACAAAGATGAAAAATTATATTTGTATAACTGTGTATATTATGTATGTGTGAAAGTATTTGTGGACATATATCTAGGTGTGAAAAAGGAGGGAGGAAAATACAGGAAAAAAAGAGAAGAAATAATAAAAGAGCGTGAACCTCCGCATTTATCAATCTGTGTATGGCTGAGCTCTTCTAACTGGCAAAGTTTCAGGTATCACAAGCCCACCAGGTCCTCTGCCAGACTTGCCACTCCAGGAATCCTACAAGTCTTCTGCAGAAGCAGCAAACTGCACACTGGCAGTTCTCAACAGCTTTGGTAATCATCAGTAGCACAAAGAGTTTCCTACATAATTAGTATTTCTTTGTGTTAGTTATAAGGATTTTGCATATAATCTCCTGTTAGGTATGCTCTTCAATCTTCACAGCCCCAGACTTTTCCTTTTTTAGCACGCCTGAAATACTGAACTAAGAACTTGACATCACCAGCATTATCAGAGAGAGAGCTCAGTGTTTTAATGGCCCAGTTACAAAAGAATAATAAGAAATTGTGGCGATTAAGAAGTTGGCAGATTCTAGAAAAGGGCTGCATAACTTCTTTCTCCTCATGTACCCTCTACTCCAAACAGAGCCAAAAAGTTTGGTTTTAAAAGAAGACCTTTCAAAAAGAAGACTCTGAATATCAATAACCACCGTCACCGCATTTGCTAATAATGTATAAGGAGATTAGTTTAATTAGTCAAACAGTTAATACTGCTATTATTTGAACTAGTTTTCAGCATTGACACTCTCTTCAAATGAGTTTTATTTTCCTCAGGCTATAATTTCAGCCTGTTTATAGACCAGTTACATAGTACTGGTGCATGAGTTAACCATAATACATTGTATTACACATATCAAATTAGTTTCATAATCAAAGGTTTTAAAAAGAAAATACATACTAACAAATTTTAAAACAAGTGATTTAATTATCTTTTGCTAAAACTTTGTATAAGCCAAATTCACAAAAAAAGGGAAAATTATTTGACTTTAAAAAAGGCGTTTCTTCCCTGGAAGAGAAAAAACAATCCTCAAAGTCAGAAATTTCTAGTAACATTAGGAAGCACAGTATCACTAATAGTTATTACATGAAATTTAAATATTAGAAATGTGTTAAAACTGTATGCAAAATAATTAATAAGTAATTTCAATTGAACACTTTTTTCTCATCTCTCAATATTATAAAACCTGAACATTTTACAGAGCTTTTACGAATAAACACAGTACAGATAATTTCTGACATATTTCTGAGCAACAAAGAAGATTCATTCACAGCAGAGGTGATGCCCGAGTGCTGGAAATCCCACACAACATTAAGAGCTATTTTTCTTGCTTAGAAAAAAAAATTAAAAATGGTAGCACATAATTATCTTATATTTCTGTAAAATGTACACTTACAAATTAAGAAGCTGATTTACCTTTATAAACACTCTATTGCCAAGCACTGTATACTTCAGGACCTCTAACTCATTGGAAAATTCCATCTTAGGAAAACAGAGCAATTCTAAACAAAGTAATTATTCCTTGAAAACAGACAGACATGCACTCTGTCAGGTTACCACACTAACAGCTCTGCCAAAACACACAGAGCATTTAAGCAGAAAAGATATTACTAAATGAAAACAGGAACCAGAATGTAGTCCAAAATACTTTTAATATCAACTATTTACATAATAAATGTAAATAAAGTAGTAATATGTAGTACCACCTCTACTCTCCAAGACGAAGTTTCATTTACATAAGCATATAAAATAGTAGTATATATGCACCTTGACCAGGAAATATATTTTTTAAATCCTTTTGTCATCTGATTGTCTGTCAGTAGTTTGATACAAACTACTTGACTAAGTGATGAATGCAAATTTTAACTTTGGTTAAGGCATAACAAGGATAACACCATACATTGTGATCTTCAACATATGGAAGCCAGACACTGAAATTATCTGGAAGTAAGAGACTGCCTCAAATCAGGAGACTGAAAGGTTTTTTCTGAAAGCTGTGAATGAAAATAGCCTTATTTGCAAAAACTAAATATTTGTCTCATATTCTGTAGCTTGAAAAATATTATTTTACTTGCTTCTAATTATCAGTCTTTGCCTCACATGCTTAACACAGTCTTCACATGAACAACACATTAAAGCATCAATAGCAATAGAGTTAAACATACATACCCATACCCTATGGATTTGCAATAATAACGCTCTGCACCCTGGCATGTGTTTTATTTGTTAGCAGAGCTTGAAATTCTCAGAAGACACAAGGTTTTTACTTAGAAGACTGTAGCATTCAAAAATAACGGGTTCATAAACTAAGTATGTGTCAACAACCCAGCCACAGGTCTCTAGCAAGCACTTGGCCAGGGAGCAGGGAAGTGGTATCAGCCTTCTCTGGGCACAGTCAGCTGTGAGGAGCTGGAGGTGACATCAGGAGTTCTGAGTACACGCCCTGTACTTCTCCTTGAAAAATGGGAGGGGCCATGGGCAGCTGGTCTAGAAGGGGCCTATTTGCTGCAATACTGTTAAAACTAGTGTAACTCGTTCCTAGGATAAAGGAAATGTTAAAACTTTTCCTCTAAAATTACACCATTGATTTTTTTATGCAGCAAAAGGTTCTTCTGCCTGATTTCTCTTTAAGAAATTAATCTTTAGTCTTCCTCAGTACACACACTTATTTTTTCTATCAACATCCTATCTGAATTTAAGTCTCAATAGGCATTGTACATGGTCATTACAGGATAAATAAGAAGACAACATTTTCTTCTCTCACCAGCTATTAATCTTAGGGGGGAAAACATTTAAAACCCACCTATAATATATACTGCACATCTAAATGATGCTGCTATAACACAACTGAAGTCAGTATGTTAATTCAGGTCACTAACTGGGTGGCATCCTGAAAGGTACTGAGCACCATCAATGCATATGGCAGTCTGAGAAACTTGAAGAGGCTTCAACCCTATCACAGGATGAGGAAATGTTCTCAGAGCTCTCTTGCAACATGGTGGTAAAGTTTGCTTCCCATCTAATAAATAATAATAACTAGTAAAAACTACTCTATTCTTCCAGAATTTTACAGACTTCTGCCTAAATATCTCTTCCTTCTCTCTAGAGCATTTAACATAAATCTTCTATATTCCTTCCTGAGGCTCCTCCTCTGCAAGAAAGTTGATGTGCCTTAGCACAGTGAAATCATTGCTCTAAAAGCCAGCCTGCTCATTAAATTATTCTGCTAGCTGTGTGTTCTCTCATTAAAAATGTATAAAGATCAGATAATTGCAGCACATATTATTAACCTTGTTTTCCTTGTTTTCATGTACAGGTTCTGTTTTGCTGCCTAGAAAAAGATCTGGAAAGGGCAGTTTTCTACAATAAACTACAATAAGCTAAACTGTGATATGAAAAATTCCTCCAGCTTTCATTGAATAGCACAAGGAATCACAGTGCAGTCAAACACCCATACTTTTATACCAAGGTAAAATACTGTGATCTCGTCATATACTCCTAAAAATCTGAAACAGGCAGTCTTGGCTTTAGTTAAAGCTTCCGATAGGGAATTATTTAGATCAGCCAGTCTAATTCACCTAAATCTTCAAACATAGCTGCTATAAACTTCAGATTTCCAGGTTGACTCCTTCTCCTTCTTAAAGCTAGGCTGCACTTCCAGACAACAACCCAGCTAAAAATCCAATTAGGGTAGCAGCACTTCTGAAACACACTGACCTATTTCTTTTTAACTTGTTTTAATATGCATATACTCATGTTCTATTTCTGAAGAGAGCTATTTACGCTGGAAATTAATACCCTTTGAAAACAAGTTACCATAAAATCCACCTATTTCACCCAAACAGAATCCATTCACGGGAGAAACAGTGCTTTCCCCGACTCCCCCAAGCAACACACACAGTATGCAGTATACTGCAGCAAACTCTTGAAACATTCGATAAAAGACAACAATCCTCCTACCTTGTTTAGCCCTGTCTATTCGACACATTCCCAACGTGAACAGGAACATCTGATATAAACAAACAGCCATATCTTTCCCATCGCATCATGGTAACTAATTCTCACACGAAACGATGAGCAGCCTGTAATGTTTTGGGTTTGTTTTTTTTTTTTTCTCAGAAAGCCTTGTGACTTATCTGGGGATTTTTCCTCAGATGATGAAGCAAAGACACAGCCTAAACTCTGTTGCTGAAAGACTGCAGCCCTTCCTTCTCACAGAGCCCTCCCAGCATATGGCAGCCAATCACACTCAGCTTCGTCAGCCCTACTGCTCTTAAACTGATCCTAACGGGATGATTGACACAGCAACACAGCCCTTCTAATGTGTAAAAACAATGCATCCATACCAATGAACCAGGAATTTCCCTCGCACAAGAAAGGAGTTTTACTGGTGAGGCAAAGCGATAGCTCCATGGAATAACATACGCAGCAAAAGCAAACAACTCCCTTTCCCTCCACTGCAACAGCAGCTTCCCCATTTCTTGCACAAGGATCTTCAAAGCTTTTGCTAATCGTAAACCTGTGCACAAACAACATTTCTGAAACTGCAAAACTGCAGTGGTGCTGGGTTTTTTGTAAAGGTGAGACATGCACCATAGTGAATCAAACCATCTATCTTTTATTTTAACATGCAGGCAAAACACACTCAGATTCAGGCAGTAATATTCACATTTTAATACTGCATAATCTTATGTGCAGTGTCTGCATTTAACAGCAATACAACCATAACATCTTTTCAATTATTTCAGACCAGTTGTTAGGGACTGCAGGTATGGGATGCTTCTCATTGAAAACACAGTCTATATGATGGTGTTTTAATTCATATCCATGGCAGACAAATCCAATCAGCAGCATCTAAACTGAAGTCCATGCAATTAGATTGCAACTGATGTTCATTTGTGTCAAGGTTCTGGCATAAGGACTACAATACCAGTTGCCATTTCAAGTCAAGCTGAGGGCAGCTCGACACACTTGGTACATAAGGTCTGCTCTCAACCAGTTTTCCTATAAAATTTTCTGAAGTTTTAAAACATGAGAACAAAGCAGGCAAGGATTATTAAACAAGAGTTGCAATTCAGAAAAATACAAAAAGGAGCTTAAGCTGAAAGTCAATCTTTATCCAAAAAGGGCTAAAGATTGCAGTGCAACAGTACTTTAGGCAGCAGTTTAGGCAATTCAAGCCATTACACAAAAAATGTGTGAAATGTGTTTAAAATGCCACTAAAAGTTTAGAAATATGAATAGACAAGAGGAAAACAAAGCTCTCATTCACTGGCAGCTCTGTCCCAAGGCCCCATTGTTTCCTGTGGACTATTTTGCATATTATAAACACAGCTTCCCAAAAATCCATTATTCCTCTATCCAGCAACTCTCCTTTGGGCTCCACCATCTCGCACACAATTTGTGAAAACCCTCCCCTTCCAGGCATGGCTGAAATTTGTTCCTGCCAAGAAGGCTCCTGCCAGCCAGCCCGTACTTTCTGTTCAATCACCCCCTCCATTCTTCTCAATTTTGCCCTATAGTAAAAAAAAAAACCAAAAAAACAAAAAAAAACCAACCCTCCTCAAAAAAAAAAACACATAGTTGATTTTGGTGAGTTTGAGAGACCCTAGGGACAAGGCTGATAACTCCACTCATTATTAAGATGGCTTGGTGCATTTTGTCAGGATTTTCCACATTCTTTTGACTCTGCCAAACTTCAGTTGCCCTTGTTAAAAATTTTCCACGCTGGACATCTGCTGCAGGATTTATTGACTTTACTGCCAAAACGTGGTTTGCCTATTTCTGAGCTAGCCTAGACAAAAATATGTTGCTCTGCCATCCTAGTAACTCACTGGAGAACTCTGGCTCCTCTGCCCATGTTGGGTCAGTCTTGAAATTTGGCAAAGTGACGATCCCTTGCTTTTCTGATGTTGTTTTTGAGGGTGGTTTTGTAATATATCAAGGGTTTTGATGTGTTTTGTTATGCATATGAAAATATTTTCCTATTTGTCAAAGCTTTAAAACATGCTAATATTCAGCTGGCTCACAGCATCTTTTTAATTTTTGTTTCTGATCCCTGCAGTGCAAATCTCGGAAAGCGTTCTGCAGTAAGCGTCCGATTCCTTCAGCCATCCGTCCATATGTGGCTGGAACGGCACCAGCCCCACAGTGCGACTGAGCATGTAATGGGCTCAGGTTACAGGAGATTAGCCGGATTTCCCCTGTAACTGCTGCTCCCATCTGCCAGAGACCAGACATTGGAGCTGACAGCAGGAAGACAACCTCGCCTGTTGCTCTCGTGACCCTTGGGCTGGTGGCCCACGGACGTGCGTGAGACAAGCCCTTCAGAGGGCACTGCAGAGGGGCTGTCAGAAAGGTCAGGTGGGCCAAACATGGCATTTGGCTGCGCAGAAGAAGGGGACAGTGATGAGAGGGAAAGGGATGAAGAGATGCAAGAGCCAGAGTCAAGCAGGTTACAACACAGAAGAAGATGGTGCCCCTGCCAGACAAGGGAGAGTAAGAAGCACAGGCAGCACCAGTCAGAGGAGTCAGCTGCCTCTCCACAGACCACAGGCACATTCATACCACGACTCCCACCAAGAGCTTCTGTGGCCCATTAGTTCACTCCAAAAGAGGGAGGAAACTTGCAAGTTCCCTCAACCCTTCCCTGCCAAAAACCCAAGGCAAGTCACTAACACAACTCCTGAAAAGGCTCAGCACTGCCTGCACAACCCAATTTCAAGTGCCACTGGCTTCACAGCGCACATGCTGGTCTTCAGCCACTGCAGAGCTTTAACTGCAGTCAAATGGGGCTGGGGTGCTGCCAGCATTCCTAGGACTCCTAAATCACAAAGGCAAAACTACAGCCACACACACAACCAGATTGTTGTGTGGGTCATTATGTCATAGATTCTCCCATGACAAAGGATCAGAAGACCCTCAACTCAATTGGGCATGCTGAAAATACATCACATCCTATTTGTGACCCCTTTAGCTAAGACTCATCAAAAAGTTTAAGAGAAAATATATACTCTCTCTCAAAAATAGCATCTGAGTTGTACATAGTAAAGCACAACTTCATGGACTGCAGAAAAAGAAATTTTTAAAAATAATTGCTCTGTACACTGAGAAATGAGTAGTTCTCAAATGGAGATGTGTCCATGCACCCATTCATTTTTCACATCAGTTATAAAGAAAAAGGCCAGAATTTCAATTTTTCATCCTGATTTATACAACTATATTATATATTTAATTGCAAAACAACATCATCCCAGAGAACCTGAGAAATTCAGATGTCAAACTCAACAAAGAGTAACAAAGGTAAATTCCCAACACAGAAAATGCCATCTGCTCTGCCCGATATGCTCCTGTAATTAATGAATCAAGGGGAAAATGCTTCTATTAGTGACTATTACACACAATTTTCTGAATGGTCTTGCTACAACTTTTCAAGAAAAGTGGACTATTTTGGAAGTAATAAAGAGGAGGAGAACTGAAAAATGCAGAACCCACACAGTTATATTTCCTTCCTTACTCTTGAATCAGAGCAATTAGGTCTAATTTCAGAAACAACAAAATTTGTCAGTTTAAAGGGAGATTTGGAAGAAGGCTGGAACCTACGTAACACTAGCACCGAAGTCACCAAGCAATTTATGTGATACTCAGTTGCAGGAGATTGATGATTTTGAGCTGTGCCTAGATGACCTATGGCAACAGTGACGTTTTGGTAAGTTTGGCAATGAGAAAAAGAACTGCAAAACTATTTCCTGTGTCAGTAATAGACTCTTCCCTTAGTAACTTCCCACAACTGTTACTACAAGCAAAATTGAGCTTTGGTAGCTATGGTCTGAATGACAACATAAAGAAAAGTCAAAGCAGATGCAAAGATTTTAAAACTAGGTACTCATGCATAATACCACTGATGCCAGCTTTTGCAAAATACCTCAATCTCTATATTGGGGCTAAAGGGATGATGGAAATCATTATTAAGTTAAAAATTTGATGAGTAATATCAAAATTCCAAGTTACTAACTGGGAACAGGTTCTGAAAAGACAAGTCTAGTCTTTGTTTTAAAAATAGGCTTATCACAAGAACTATAGGTTTGGCTTTTCAACTGTTTTAACTTCCTACGTCCCAGACATCTCAAGATCTCCCTAACCTAGGAAAACTGGAGATTGTGCATGGAAAGGAAAACAGACTATTCTATCTTCATCATATATATGCTGAGAGAAACATAAAATGGAAACACTCCACAGAAGCAAGCACATATTCAAGTCACATGTTAGGTATCAATCTTACCAAAATTAAGGTGGGTCCTGGAGGCTTTCCAAATGCTCTCTCTCCTTCCGCTGCTTGCACAAGGAGTTTAAGCCATGTCTAAACTGTGAGATCCAAACACATGGGTTCAGGCACACATCCAGTCTGCATCCTGACTTTATTTTAGAACAACACCAATTCCCCATTTGGATGACAACTAAGTACATGTGCACCATTCCTTTAGAGGGTGATTCCACTTGGGAAGGGTGACGAAGGCATCAGCCAGAGGAGAATTGCAGTTGACTCCAACCAGGCTTTTGCAGCTGAATGTTTGAAACACATATACCAGGTGCCATGGAGAGCTGAGCTGCCTCAGGATTGTAGCAGTATGCACTTAGCTTGAAATACATTTGACCAAATATAAACAGCCACATTTCACTGAGTCACTCTACTCCCCCTCTCTCTTTATAGTCACTGAAGAGAAATAGGCATTTGTGGGCTGTGATTCATCCTATCCCAAAGTAGCTATTCTAAGAGATACCATCATATCCTAAAAGCATCTGTGTTTCTGCATTGGTTACCTGAGATGGTCACTCTTAGGCTTCTTCTATCATGTCCTTCATTAAACATGTAGGAGATGAAATCTTACTACAGAAGAAGCATTATTAAGAACATAAATATTTAGATATTTCAGTTACATTCACTGGACAGCACTTTGGATTTTCAAATTCAGTTCAAATAACTAAAGACATTAGCAAAGAGCCAAAGGACACCTGTATTTTGACAATGTACAGTTACAGCTTTGGTGTAAATCCTCAGCTTGCCATAAGCATGTTCCAGCTATGTTGCTATATAAGCTACATAAGCTTGTTCTCTAAGCTATGCTGAACATGTTCCAGTTTGGTTTTTTTTTTTTTGCCTCTGACTGAACAGCAATCTTTGCACTCACTCACACTTTCCTCCTCTGAACAACTGACTGACACCAAATTAACCTAAGAAGAGTTGAACTGGGATTCTCCCCTTGATTTTCTCTTTCATTTTGGAGGGGGACATTTTTGGGAGAGAGGGTTAGTAAAATAACCATTATCTTGCTGACTCTATATGGCAGATATTATAAACCGGCAAAATAATAAGCTCAGTAAAATCAATTGGCAAACCACCTACATTGCCTTACTCTTAGAACACTGACTTATGCAAAAGTTTTTTTCAGGAAAGTGAGCCTGTTTTTCTTCATGACAGCTGAATAAAAAGCCATTTTCAGTTTGCTCATTTGAAATACCATATCACAGAAGTATTAAAACATTAAAATTGAAATTTTAATCATCCAAACCAGGATATCTAGTTTCTTCTAGATGCACTAGGGAATTTCTGTTGGCCTTCAGTGGCCATTGCTGGAAGGACTGGGTTACTGGTATGTCTTGTTTGCCAGCCCCACGCAGATGTCCCAGATACAAACTTGACTAGTGCCATTTTAGATGCCTTATATTTAGATACCTGTACCCATCCAAAAATGGAACCATTTCCTCAGAAATATTCCTATCAGAACAGATTTTTCCAAATCTTCCAGCAGAATGTAGAAGGGTTATATACAAAAGAGAAAGTCTTTATCATCAGCTGCTGAGCCCTATCTAGAATATGTTTCATGAATCACATGGAATCACAAGCACTATTTAAGGCAGAAACATATATCATAAATCCAAGATGAATCTCTCTGATAAATGCCTTCATGTCCCCCTAGTTTGTACAACCATGGCCCCAGAAGCTTCCCGGGTCTTTAACTTCGACTGAAATAAACACCAAATGCTTAAGCCTTCACAAAAGTTTCAAAAATACTTCCCAAATGTGTCAAATTAAGAAGCTTTGTGTCATACCTTTAGGTTTTTAATACTCAATTGGAAACAATGCAAAGTTGCAATCCAGCACTACCCCTGATGCATAAATCATCTTTAGTGAGACCCCCATGTACTGGGAAGTTCTTCCACTGCTGATAAAAACATGCTCCTTCCTCCTCAGATCCCTCCATGACTAATTTCCTCCATACCCATTGTTCTGGCCTCAGATTTGGAATAGTTCCTATTCAAACCCACAACAGGAGGAAACCATTTGATAAATCACCTTTTCACAAAACCTACTAACCTCAGCCACAAAGTCATGTGGGCATAGGGAAACCCTCTTATGCTTCAAGGAATGTAGTGCAGGATGCATTTACTAAACTTCTGCCCCTTATCTTGGGGATTTCCAACCTACTGGGAAGGCACAGGAGCAAGATTTGTCCTTGAAGAAGTTCCTAAATGACCAAAATTAACACTGCATGTAACTATTAGAGAGATGTATTCCGAGCAAGTTTTCTGCATGCAAACAGTATTTTTAAAATCTATGAAGATTCAGTTATCAGCTTCAAATATATTTGAACTCCTGCATATAATTCAAGCAATAGCTCCAAATAATACATCTTTAAATGAGTGATGTAATGTGAACTTTCTAATTATCCTTTAAATCAAAATCTCTATTTTATTAATCCATAATAAACCCAAAGGGAAAAAATGCCACTGAAACTAAGCTACATTTTGAATTTTCCTATCTTCACTTAGCAAAAAAGAATTCAACTTGCTCTTTCTAATTCATTAAAATTACCCTATTATTTTTGTATATTACTGCAATACAGGTGTAAAACAACCTAATTTAAGAGGTGATGCTGTCTCCCATTTCCCTACAAGCTGCCTCTTAACAGCCTGAGTCTGTAGGGTAGATGCTCATGGGCATCCAGCAAAATCAGCAAGCAATCTCCACTGTAAGCAGAGAAAATATGCTCCAGGAAACTTAACAGAAAATGAAAGCCAATTGGATAATTTTTGTTTTTCAAAAGCAGTAAGAGCAGCATTCAATCCCTCACCCTTTTACAGCAATTAATAACCCACACATGTAAGAGCAGAGGACTCTATATAATTAAAAAAGCATTACTTTGGCAAGAAGAGAGGGCCTGGAGTATGTAAGTGCAGGGTTTTATTTCTTTCTGTGAAGTATGGATGACAGGTAGGAGAAAGCTATGCCAAGCGAACTGTTGGCAAGCAACTAGTCTTTTGGTTAACAGGCAGATCTGTTTTGTGAAGTCTATGAGTTTGTGTTCACTTAGGCAAGCTTTTCTTTAAACATTAGACTTAGATGCATTCAGTCATGAGTTTTGCACCAAATTTCCATTTGCACCTCAAAAGAGGTTGCTTTGTTTCAGCTTGTTTTCTGATTACTGTGAAGTGTCAGGAACACTTTGTTGCATAATGCTTTTAAACATTACGTGGATCTTAGCCTAATTACTCTGCCACAATACACTATATACATGAACATGAACCTTCATTTTTCCCAAATGTCATGTAACAGAAACCAAGAAATAAGTAGCTGTAAACACAAAGAGAAACAAGAATTGTTTTCACATAGAAAAAAAACCAAGCAAACAAGTATGAGTAATGCAGGGCGAGAAACAAGGTCCCGAAGCAGAAGCACTGTGTGGGATAAAATGGCATCCAACACCATGACCTCTGAAAATAGTATGTTTCAATTAGCACATGTCAACATTTAATCCCACCACTAGAAAAATGAAGCAAATTAGAGAAAAAAAAAAGCCTCAAAAATAAAAATGCATACAGGATTTCATTCACCAGAGATCCAAAGATGGAGTTTATTTATAGGGAAATATCTGTAAGGGGATAACATCCAGCTTTCTAACACAACTATTTCACCCATTCTGTATTTTTCTCCAACTCTGCTCTTCCTCTCTCTCAAAAAAAGTGTTATAAATTGACAAAACCATTCATTTGGCTGTTCCCCCTCATATCAGCTCTAGTAAGGATAAAATATGACCACTAATACATATTAGTAGAGCCAAAATAACATTAGAAGACATCCTGTCAGCTACCTTTGCTTACTTAAAGGTAATACAACTAAACAAAGGGGAATGCAGGGAAAAGGTACAAGATGAAAATTACACAGGTCTTTGCTGTGGGTTGTATAATCTTATGAACTTAAGACTTTAAGTCTTTAATTTAAGCTAAATTTCACGCCTTGCCCTTTCGACAACCGTAATGCCACCTCATCCCCCAAAGCTATCTTCAGCAAGACCCTTGAGGAGAGGTTTGCCTGTTTGTGCAGGACTGTATCAACCATCAGAGACTTCTGTCCCTTCCTTCAGGGACAGGTAAGAACAAAAGAAACCAGCTGACAAAAATATTCTGCTGGTCCTCAGATATTCTCCTAGAAACTTGGATTGTAAAAAAACCTGAAGGGGTTTCTTACCTAGTCCAGCTTCCACCTCAAAAGAGAACTATCATCAAGAGCAGACTTGCTTTTGATGGGTCAGCATGGCTTTGCCTTGATGAGTCCTGAGAAGCTCACAGGGCAGATACTTGCTCCTCTGGATGACCTGCTGGTGTGCTGCACTACTCTCTTAGCAACAAGATCTTCTCAACATCCAGCCTGAATCTCCAAGGAAACAACTGGTTGTCATTCTCCCTTGGTGTCACCTGGCACTATTAGGTAAAGTTTGGTCCTACTATTTTCACAATCATCTTCCAATAGCAGTAACAGTTACTGGACTGTCCCTTGCCTACTTTTTATCCAAGCAAATAAACCCAGCTTCCTCAACCTAGAGCCCTACCCATAGAAGTAACTTTTCACTGGAACTAGACATGGCAATAGGGCTTCATCTGGGCTAGAAGTGCTGCCTTGACGAAAGCTGTGACCATGTGCTCAACTAACACTGGATGAAGTAGAAAGACTTCTAGTTTTCCCTTACTACTGGCTGCATATACAAGAGACTACCACTCAGATGTTTTGCATTTGCTTCTTTTGATTCCTCTTTGTACTGCTGACAGAAGGGATATGTTAAAAGCTCCGCATCCTGTACTGAAACATCCACAGAATTTCAGACCTTTCTATTTCAGTACTCTCAGATATTTTGCATATTGAATGCACTTCTGTTTTACAAAGGTCTCTAAGATCAAGCTACCTAACAATAAAATATGAAGTTACTAGTGCTTATTTTCTACAGGAGTTCTTTACAGGTCCTTTAAAAACTCCCAAATTTTATCCAGCTGTATCCAACTATGACCATCTCCAAAGATTTCTTTTTGAGACAATGTAACTTCAAGAGTACTGGCAGCTCAAAAACAAAAACAAAACAAATTTTAAAAAGCAAAAACAAACAAATAAACAAAAAAACCAAAAAAAGTCAAACAAAAAAATTTAACCTTTATGGATATCCATTCATTCTGCTCCTTTTTTCAGTCTATTATGCAGAAATCAACAAATAACTAAGAACCCGCTGACAAAATCTTGCTGGAGTAAGCAAAGTGGAACTACAGCAGTTTCAATTATTCCTCCTGTTTAGAAAATTCATTATCTCAATCCTAAACGCCTTCTGCACAGTTCTGCACTAATGACATTTTCCCCCATCCCAGTTTGTTTCCAGCAGCAGACTCCACTAGGGACTTAGCGGCAGACTCCACCAGGGACTCAGCAGCAGTGGGGACCAGCTCTAGCAGATTAGGAACTGCTTGTACTACATAAGAAAAAACACTTCAGCCATCTTTGAAATTTGCATTTCAAGACTCATTTTCTTCATGTATAGAGTGGTGTAAGCTTTCCAGAAAGCAAGAACAGTGCTGTAGTAATCCTCCTGTCAGCCCCAGGGCCATTACCACAATTCAGATGACCAAACTCTTCTGCTGCTTTGTAGGGAGGAGTATTGAGATCCACCCAGCTCTGGCTTCCAGTTATTGCCACACCATTAGTCAAGTGGCCTCTTCACCACTCAGGAAGTGGAAAGATTTTTCTTCTCCCTTCCTCTAACTCACAACAGCAAGGACAGGTTATTTTAAAATAAAAAATGACTGCCTTAAACCACCAACACTGCCTTCTGATGGAATGTGCCTTAACATTACCCTGCCCTCATCCTTCCTGTCCACACTCACTACAGCTCCCGCTGGAGGCATATCCAGGTCTAACCATTCCCAAGATTCAGCAGCTTGTGCCTCCAAGACAAAACACATATCTCTCTTGCAGGACCCAGCAATCTGAATAACATGGCACACTTCATCTGCCACATTATAAACTGGACTGGGTTTTCCAAGGAATTAGGGGTAAAGAACCAGAGAAATCAACTGCTTTCTGGTAGCTGCAAGTAGCAGAAGAAATACACTCCACTACAACCAAGAAGCAAAGAGCACAAAACATTATGAAATTAAGTGAATGAATTGAGTAATGTAAGACCTACCTCTAACTGCCAACAGGTAATACACAATCCCTAGAGTGAAATATATGATATACATTGCATCACCCAAAGCTCTCTAGATGAGATATAAATCCTATGTCTTTTTTTTCCTGCTCCTCACAATACAGCATCCAAGACAAGCAGTCACCAAGAAGCACTTTGTTCACCTTTGTTCACATTCTGCAAATGTGAAATCTAAGGTGCTTATATTAAAGCATCTTTATTAGATTTCATTAACCTGAAAAGCCAAAGCTAAAATTCATTCACTCAAAGATTACAATAAAGAAACAGCTTTAGGAAAGCTAGCATTACAATCTTGCAATGAAAGGTAGCAGAATGTCCCAGAATCACGAAGCTTGAGAATTTCAGCAGATACTTTGACACAAGGTTGAACATGATAAAATCCCCAAACTTTATCACCTTGTGTTCTTTAAGAAAAGCGAGTCCTTTATAGTCCTCTTGTCACCTTCACAGGTCACACCTGGACCAACCTGCAAAGCTGATCATATTTTTGACCTAACACTTGACAGAGAAGTTGAACATTATGGATATCACAACACTACTGCAGTTATGGAAAGAGCATTGCCTCATTCAGGCAAGTGAAAGCATGGCCAGCTTCCCAGGAACCAGAGAAATTCTTAGCAGAGTAAGGACTGAAAAACTCCAAAATCATGCAGATCTCAACAGCAGCAGGGCAAGAGCCTGAGGGCTCAGGAACCCACACATCAGCAATGATCAAAACCACAGTCAACTCCTGACAAACATTGCTTCAGTAACATACCCAAAAATCACCCTGATGTTATCAGTATCTCACCATACGCATAGGGCAGAAACTCTCAAATGGAGAAATGGCCAATAAATGCTGAAATAACTGATGCATCAAAGCCTGTGCTAAGGCTTTCCATGCTCAAGGCCTATGACATCCATAGACACATACTGCACAGCAAGGAAATATTCCCTTTGTGAAAACTTTGTGCACACTTGGAAAGTCCTCTCAGGAAACGAAACCGTGCCTCGCCCATATCCACCAACAGCCAGCATACACAGCTCAGGCCAACCACATTTAGACACTGGCTAATCTTAAAACAGGGTGCCTTTTTTTCTCTGAGACCTGCAAATTCAACCAGACTCCTTCCAGTCTGAAAACATTAACAAAATACTTGGAAGTCTTCTTCCCCCTTGAAAATGTAACAGCCCTACCACACCTGAGGAAACTCATTGTGGATATATTGTCCTGAGCAACCACTGGTTAGTGCCAAATCTCCTATTCCTGAAAAAGATAAGCAACAAAACCAACTATTGGCTCACTTCAGTAAGCCTAATGGTACAGACCAGGGACATCAAACTAAAGAAAGGACATGGATCTTCCCATATTTCAAATTATCTCTTTTGGGCTGAAATTTGAGATAATGGGCTGATATAAACTCAACCTCACAGACCTCCTTTTTGATACCATCAGGCATGAAATATTTATCTCTCACCAGGGGGGATACCTCAAAAGGGCCCACAAAAATATTATTAATAGCTTGGGTTGTTCCCGGATAAATTGGGGCAATGGAGAAAAGGCAGCAGTAGAAAGCTTCCACATCACTTGTTCCTTCCCCTGTAGAGACCTACAAAGTTCAATTCCCTATACACGACTTTTTAACATCAGTGTCAAACCACCAGGTGAATTAGCCAGCAGCGGTCTCAAATTCTGCCAATGTGAAAATACAACAGACCTATTTAACCTTCAGCACAAACAACTGCAGCACCATCCAAACAAGGAGGAATAGCTGAAGTTAAACCTAAACTTGGAATTCAGTGGAGAGCAGAGGAAAGCCCTGTCAGGAGTTTGCAGCCACAGCCAGACCCTAGGTTTGTTGCTTTAAGACACACGATCCCAGCTGGTCATAGGTCAGAAGTATTTCTGGACTTTACACTGACATTATACTTTCATACTGAAATGCTACTCAATAACAGCATTGCTGCCTCAGCTCTATCTAGGCAAAGAGTCATCTGTGTCCCCAGTGCACTCTGGGCAGTCCATGAAGCCTTCCAATCTAAGAAATCTGATTACTCCAGAACATGTTATGTCCTTCCCCAGTAAAACAGCATCATACCATCATCTTCCCATCTTCCAGGCTGCATCCTCACAGTGCTCAAACATCTACCCACTATCTTACAGCTCCCTGTGGCCCCAGCCCTGGGCAGCAGCAGAGCTGCCTTGGGCTCTGCAGAGGAACAGCCCCTGACAGTCATTGCTGCCATCAGCCACCCAACGTGAGCTCAACGTGTTAGCATGCAGCTGCAAGGCAAGATAAACTGTTGAGTTCTTCAGCACTTCAAGATTTTTGAAGAGGTCTACTCTTTCTTCATACCTATAGAAGATTGAGTCATATATTTTTATTCCGAAGTTAACTGAGTGTTTTGATACTGTGTTTCTGTAAAGCCCTAGGCCAATCGATTGTGTCAAACGCAGTTACCACAAATAATCCAACCACAATGATCAAGACAAAATAATGCACAGGGAAAAAAAGTATCAGCAGTAGAAAAGAAAGAGATTGTTTTTGTTTTTAAAAGTTTATTCATGAGAAATGAGTGACTTTAAACTGAAAGGCATTTTTGATTAACACTCTGCCTTGACTTTCATTTCAATGACATTTTAATGAACACTTTCTAAGTAGCTCTACTTGCAAATGAACGTGGGAGAATATTGAAGAAAGGTAATGGGAGGGGAGAAAAATAATCCATCAGTCATTTTATTTCTTAGATGCCTCTGAGAAAATAAATAATAATTCATCAGGGGAAAAGTGATCCAGGAAAGATTCGACTGTTAAAAGACATCTGGAAAGGAATAATAAGTAGACTAGAAGAGTCTGAATTACAATAGAGGGCTATGAAGAAAGATACAGTGTGATCTGGAAGTCAATTAGGTGACTTTGTAATTCTTCAAATATGAAGGCAGTATGTTCACATCTGTCCTGAGTACTTCAGCAACAGAGAGCTAACAATAAACTGTCAGAAAAAAAAATTTATAGAAGTGCAGTAAATGTGATTGTAGGACTGGCTGGAGCCACGAGAAGTGAGATTTCTACCCTGGCAACTGACAGCATGAAAATACCTCTTTGATAACAAGTTTAATGTGATTCATAGTTCTTTATTTCTATTTTTATTGCCAGATTCAACAAAATTCAGAAATATTCAAATAGAACTATAGTAAGTCCTGTGAGGGCCTATTAAAAGGGGAGTGTGGATTGAAGGCAATATAAACAAGAAAACCGTTCATTCACCTAGCATGGCATAACTTTCAGTGAGAACATGCCAAATCTAAATAAATTAGGCTATATAATTCTACTTGGCAGCATAAGGAGCAAAATAATCATGTAGTGTTGCTGAGATTCCAACAGCTACCCAGAGGATGCAAAACATCTAACACCATCAGGCAGCAATGGGAATACCAATTTAATACACTTTTTCTTTTTTCCTGCCATAAATCAGGACAAAAAGTTAACAGAACTTTTTCCAGTGTCTTGTAACCAAGCTTCTAACCCAAGAAAAAGCAAGACTAAGAAGATTCCCCAAATGGCAGTCACATGCCACTGGTGGCAGGATTCATGTACTACTTTTGCTATGGTAGGTATTACCACAGTTAAAGAATCCCTAGGTTAGGAAAAAAAGCATTTTGTACTGCACAGTACAATTCTACAGACTGCAACCAGCAGAGAAACTGCAGAGCATCTGGAGTACAAGAGATGAAAATTTCACCCACCAAGTGTTAGCAGCAAGTAGACTTTATTTTTAATCTTCTTATGACAACTGTTATTCCATAAAAGCCAAATTTAAGAAAATGATGCTCAGATGAAGATTTCAGCATCACAATCTCAAACATACCAATTCCAAAGATTAGAGATTTTGGCAGAGTTGCTGTTGACTAAACCGAGGCCATTTCTTCAGACAGAGGGCCATAAATAATAGAGGAGATAAGTTTCAGAGGAGAAGGTACGTTGATGTGACCATATTATATCACCCACCCACCTATCTGCACAATGCAGATAGGTAACGCTTCTGTGGTGACAGAAGTGACACAACAAAGCAGCCCATCTCTTCAGCTGCAGGAAAACAGGCACTGTCCTGCAGGTTACCTTGCACGGACAGACAGACAGACCCTCACACTGTACAAATCACCCGGGTGGCCCACTGCTATTCCAAATTTCACTGCCGTGTAGATAAGCTGTAGCATATGCCTGTAACCACGGCAAGTGCCGAAAACTGGCGTGCCCCAGCTGGGAGCTCCAGCCTGTGGCAGAAGTTCTTTGCAATGATCTCCAATGAGCAACACTGGAGCTGGTACCCCACCACCACCTTATCGCTGCAGAAAGGAACTGCTGGCTCTAGCCAGGGGTTCACGCATACTCTAAAAGCATGAGATTGACACTGCACAAAAAGGCCTTGTCCACAGGGGGAAAAACTACATCCCTTCCAGCAGAAGAATCAACTGTACTCAGTGAATGCAAATAATACCAGTGCCAAATACAAGCTACAAATTGACATAATTGATGCTGGAGCAACTATTTTTTTAACTTTAAATATACTCAGAAACTGTATGAAAGACGCTTTCCACTAGTCCTTGAGAGTAAATTTAGAACATTTCCCGGAAGAGTTGAAATATGTATTTGGCCCTAAATCTTACCGCAGGTACCTTTTTCATTTGCACAGTGTGGTACGTGCACACATGAAGGGAAAATAGAGGACAGATGGCTAAATCTGTGCATATTTACCAAGGTATGAATACCACATTAAAATCATAAGCACTAGGCCAAGTCACATGTTTAAAATTAATTACACTTCCGCTACTACCTACAAGTCCACACTGCTTTAAAAATCTACAAGTCTGAACAAGATACGTCAGTGTGACACGATCACTTAAGTATATTAATCCCACATGGATATCCTCTGCAGCTGAATTAAAGGCACACAAGTTATTCCTTGCTAGTGTTCAAATACATATTCAGCCACATTAGTGCTGTTTCCCTCCCAGTAGAAATGTAAATATGCCCAAAAGAAACAGAAAACAAAACATCTGGAAACAGAAGCCTATAGGCAATGTTCTCATAGTTCAAAAAATATGTGTGCGTATTCTGTATGTATGCAGACAAATATATATGTACGTACAAGGAATAAATATATAGGGTTACCACACAAAACCAGGAGTAAGAAAAACATTCCGTTTCGCGCAATTTTTGCCCCTCTGTCACACTCACCTTGACGGGTGTCCCCCCCAGGAACCTGCCCAGCGCTATTCCCCGCTGGCCGCAGAGAGCCCCCGGCGCAGGGATGGAGCGGGCGGGCGTGGAGCGGGGAGGGAGGATTTGGAGGAAGCCGCTGGGGCGGCCACGGCCCCACCGGGCCCTTTCCCTTTCCCTTCCAGAAGTAACACAAAGTTATGACTCCCGCTCTCCGCTCTCCCCGCTCGCACGCCGTGCCAAATGCTGAGTTAACAAAACCATAAATCACCGCTGAACCAGACGCGACGGCCCGGCAGCAGCACCCGCCGCCTCCCGCCCCGTCCCACGCCGCGGCGGCTTCCCCAGGGAAGGGAAGGGGAGGCGAGCGGCGGGGGCAGCGGGCAGCCGAACCGGCGTGGGGCTCTGCGCGCCTTCCCG